>WHVD01000078.1:0-407552 GCA_015178975.1 Hysterangium stoloniferum
GAGAGGATGAGGATGAGGAGGATGGAGGATGAGGAGGATGAGGATGAGGAGGATGAGGATGAGGAGGATGAGGATGAGGAGGATGAGGATGAGGAGGATGAGGATGAGGAGGATGAGGATGAGGAGGATGAGGATGAGGAGGATGAGGATGAGGAGGATGAGGAGGATGAGGAGGATGAGGATGAGGATGAGGATGAGGATGAGGAGGATGAGGATGAGGATGAGGAGGATGAGGATGAGGATGAGGAGGATGAGGTTGAGGAGGATGAGGTTGAGGAGGATGAGGTTGAGGAGGATGAGGTTGAGGAGGATGAGGTTGAGGAGGATGAGGTTGAGGAGGATGAGGTTGGAGGGTCCGAACAGTGAGTAATGACCTCTTTTATACCATTTTGTTTTTTGATGCTTTCTACAGGAAAACTTCTGTTTCAGAGGGTCCATCATGTGCAGGATGACCCTCCAAGGGAGATTGGGGAGACCCTCCAGAAATCCTGGAGGTATGGACATACTGTTATAATCTGCTAGCCTGGGAATCACAGTACGAGGACTCTCTACTGTTGGAGCATAGCCACTTAAGAGTAGAGCGGGTAGATGCTAAGCCGGTGATATTGCTAGGCTTTCAGATAAAGGATCTACTCCTCATCTGAACTAACTATATACTAGTATACATGGTCTGTGCACTGGTCTGTGCACTATGGCATGCTACAGATCTAGTGAACTCTAACTAATATATCAATCACATGTGTGAACCGGCCGGAACCTATACAGTCACAAGATGAGATATGAGATTACGATTAATCACATTATCATATTCTAACACATACTGCAATCATTGAGTGGAGGAGTGGTGGGCCCAAAATGATCATAGGGCCAGGGTGGGGATACTGGTAGGAGCAGGATGCCAGTTGGGACAGAGATGCCAGTTGGGGCAGGGTGCCTGGCACGCCCTCAGTGCCTGACATGCCCTCAGTGCCTGACATGCCCTCAGTGCCTGACATGCCCTCAGTGCCTGACATGCCCTCAGTGCCTGACATGCCCTCAGTGCCTGACATGCCCTCAGTGCCTGACATGCCCTCAGTGCCTGACACGCCCTCAGTGCCCGACACGCCCTCAGTGCCCGACACGCCCTCAGTGCCCGACACGCCCTCAGTGCCCGACACGCCCTCAGTGCCCGACACGCCCTCAGTGCCCGACACGCCCTCAGTGCCCGACACGCCCTCAGTGCCCGACACGCCCTCAGTGCCCGACACGCCCTCAGTGCCCGACATGCCCTCAGTGCCTGACATGCCCTCAGTGCCTGACATGCCCTCAGTGCCCGACACGCCCTCAGTGCCCGACACGCCCTCAGTGCCCGACACGCCCTCAGTGCCCGACACGCCCTCAGTGCCCGACACGCCCTCAGTGCCCGACACGCCCTCAGTGCCCGACACGCCCTCAGTGCCCGACACGCCCTCAGTGCCCGACACGCCCTCAGTGCCCGACACGCCCTCAGTGCCCGACACGCCCTCAGTGCCCGACACGCCCTCAGTGCCCGACACGCCCTCAGTGCCCGACACGCCCTCAGTGCCCGACACGCCCTCAGTGCCCGACACGCCCTCAGTGCCCGACACGCCCTCAGTGCCCGACACGCCCTCAGTGCCCGACACGCCCTCAGTGCCCGACACGCCCTCAGTGCCCGACACGCCCTCAGTGCCCGACACGCCCTCAGTGCCCGACACGCCCTCAGTGCCCGACACGCCCTCAGTGCCCGACACGCCCTCAGTGCCCGACACGCCCTCAGTGCCCGACACGCCCTCAGTGCCCGGCACACCCTCAGTGCCCGGCACACCCTCAGTGCCCGGCACTGAGGGTGGCCCTCCTCCTTTGTCCTCGTTATCTACCTACTCCTCCCCAGCCCTGCCACCTGACACAACAGCCTGGAGCATGGACCCTCCCACTCTCCATCCTCACTATGTGCAGGACAATTTCCACTATGATGCTATGGCCACAGTGTCTCCCCCATCCAGCATTGCTTGCCCTTCAATGGTCCAGCACGACTTGCCTATGAGTCACTAAAAGTAATGATCCTGTGTTTTGCGGAAGCTTTCCCGGAATTTGTTGGATTCTACTAAAAAGACACATTAGTTAATTGGTGTTGGGTGGCCAGTCCCTTTGTATTTTGAACCCTGATGTGAATGCCAAATTCAATGATACCCAGTAGATAAATTCTTGCATTCACATTAGCCTACTTATTAAAGATGGTATAAATAATAAATAAACCAGTGGCAGGCAAGCCAGGTAGAGTACTGACCAGGAAAGTTTAAATTACAGAGCTACATTTGAGTGTAGTTTCCAAGTTGGAATGGACTAATCTCATTAGTCTGTGTTCTTTGTAATGGGAATATTTCTCCTTTTAAGCTCTGCTGCTTGCCACAATCCTCAGTCAACTGGCCCTCAAGAATTGCTTAGCCTTTCATGACTATAATGTATTTAGGGGTTTCTCTCAGACAGCTTAATAAATGCTATAGTGTCAAAGAGTTTCAACAATAAAATAAGCAAAGGTCCAGTAATTTAAATACTGATAGATTAATTAGTTGTGCTATTAAGCTTTAAACAACTAAAATCAATGCTTATTTTGATTATTGAAAGGTTCAATAAAACTGTGTATGACTCTTTTAGCAAATAAATAGCTATTCCTTGAGAATAAGGGCTGGAAGCTGAATATATACTGTATGCAGTAACTTGGCAGAGACTTGATGTAAAGCTTCGGTTCCTTGTATGCTTATTTGTAACTATTAATAGATATTTAACAAGGTGTTAAATAATTTATTAACAGAGACAATAATTTGTATCAGATTGATTGAGTGCTTGTACTTGATTAATTCAATAAACTTAGGTATGGGTCATGAATAATCTAAGTGTTGGCAGGGATTTCAGTAAGGATACTTATTAGATTTATTATGTATTTAATAAGCCTGAGAGGTAGCTGTGAGGCTGGAGAACTTGGATGATTAGCTATGTAAGTTCAAGAGTGCTGACAAAGAGTTCTAGATTCTGCAAGTGTAGGTGCTTGCAGTTAGTATATCAGACTAAGGCTATTATTGTCCTTAGGATGATGAGATAAGCTTCTGAGCCATGCTGTAAAATATATGTGTGATAAGTTTTATTGCAGATTTCTGGTCCTCCTTATATATATTTTGATAACTAATTATTTACATAACTATTTAATTATTTAATGATATCATTACTGAGTCAGTAATGATATCATGTTTAACTATTTATTACCCTTTTTCTATCCTATGACTCCCATGTCTGAGACAAGGGTTCTGTAAGGGGACATTCTATGTCTTGTCTCTTGGTTTTTGTCATGTCTATACTTACTAACCCTTAGAGGTTATTTTATATTGTTTCCTATATTTTTCTCACATTTTTCAGAGGACTGTTCCATCCTCTAGGAATATTCTAGGATAGAGTAGATAGTTATGGACCATTGAGGGTAAGCTGTCATTCTATTTTTAGACACCCCCATGTTTCAGAACATCTAGCAGAGGCACCTCCTTATCCTTTTCTCTCTGGATATCCCTCTGTTAGGTGAGTAGTCCTTATCTGTATCTAGTAGCTACCTAATATACTCTGGATATCCCTCTGTTAGTTGGTCTAGTGTGAGTACCACAGGCTCTACTGAGGTAGCCCTTACAGCAGAAAAGGATACATCATTGGACTGGCCGGTTTGCACAACATAGGGAGACACGGATTAACCTAGAGTGACTCTGAGTCTTAAGAGGCATCACGACCCCTGTCAGCAACCACCCTTCCAAAATCATGACTCCAGAAAATCCCAAACCTTCAGAAGAGAGACCCCCCCCAGATGTCAAGAATATGCATGCGCGGGTCACCACTCTTGAACAGGACCTTGTGGAGCTCCAAAAATCAGGATCTGAGACTAACACACTACTGGCTAGTATCCTTTCATACCTCGAGTCTCTGCACACCGCCACCGCCCCGCCGCATGTTGTGCACCCCAATGTGCTGCCTCAAAACACGTTTCGCATGGCGCTGCCTCAAAACACATCTCAAAGTGACGTCGCGATGGGTAATCCCCCTGCAGACCCCTATGGACCCAACACACCCATGGCGCCCAGATTCCTGCACCTAAGTGCGCCGTTGCTGGAGGAAACGCGCGCGCCCCCCCCTTTCGCACCATTTTCGTACGTGCCACCTCAAAACGAGCCACCTCACGAAGGCACATTTGGATGCACTCCCCATCACTTCCAAGAGGCATTTCTGCCCCAGCACACTGTTCCCGAGCCCCTGTATGCTGCCCGAGATGACCCGCTCCATTTCAGCGCATAGGCGCCTATTTCTACACCTGCACACATATGTGCCACCGCCCCAAATGACTTCAACAGGGACTGCTCTTCCAGCAGATCATTCCTTACTAGCTGCACCATCTATTTTTCCCTCTGCTCCACCCAATTCCCAGACGACCAAGCCCATATCCACTGGGCACTCTCCTACATGAAGACCGGCTGAGCTGCTGCTTTTGCACAGCGGGTAATTCATGCTCAAACTTCGGAAGCCCCTCTATTCAGCTCTTGGGCAGCCTTTGAACAGGAATTCAGGCTGCACTTTTGCCCACGAGATGAGGAGACTGTGGCCTCACCAAATTAGAGGGAACAAGTTATTTTCAAGGCCACTGCCCTGTCAATGATTACATTGACCAGTTTGAGGAATTGATTGTTGAAGCAGGGTATACAGAAGGATGGGAAATTGTGAGGAAGTTCAGGAGGGGCCTAGATAAGCACCTCCAGGATCACATTGCTGAACTGGGCTCTGATCCTCCTTCTAATGAAGACCCTTTGGGCTGGTATGAGGCTGCATGCCGCTTTGATGCTAATCGGGCAGCTAACCAAGCCTTCAATACTTCAGGGATGCCCTTCAGGATCATCAGGTTTTCCAGTACATTGTCCTATCCCTGCCCTTAGTAGGCCTGCACCAGTGTCAGCACCAGTCTATGCCCCACCTCCAGGGCCTCCACCCCATCCCTTCCCCATGCCTGCACAGAGTCATGCCAACCTCCCTGTCCCTATGGAGGTAGACACACTGAGACGCAATCACAGTGTACCAGGAGCTTGCTTTCATTGTGGTAGTCTGAAGCACCTAGTTAGAGACTGCCCAAGTACCTTGGATGTTTGGGTTATTCCAGTTGAGGAACAGGTGTCTATGTTAGAGCAGCTATTAGCTGCAGCTGATGTGTGTGCTGCAGGAATGGAACAGAATTTGGATGCTCAAGAGACTGTAGCTGCAGAGGAAGTAGAAGAGGATTTTGGGCCTCGCAGTGGATGAGAAGTGCACCTCCATTAGGCGCCTGTACATAACCGTTTTGAATGACTGGCTGTAGAAAATGATACTCCCTTACTACAGCCTCCCCTCATAATGGTTCCAGCCATACTGAACCCTAATCCTCCTGACTCTCAATCAAAGAGACCTCAAGTCAACAAACCTCGTTGGGAGCGAAAACTACCAATCTGATTCACCATTGCAGCCACTCTGAGCCCTAATTCCCTTTCTCTCAAAGTGGAAATCCAGACTACTGATACAGCAGAGGTGTTTGTGTCATGTATTTTAAAAGGTTTTTCTATTTTTTACAATTTCCCCAAAACGAAATTCTTAACAAAAACTTCTAAATGTACTTATATCGCGATCATAAAAATTGTACAATATTCTCTTAATTTATATTGAATTTATGCAATTTATTTTGCATTTTTATCTTATAAATTGAGGGAGCTACGAAATTTCTACTTTTTATTCTTTTTTAACTATATATCTTTAAACCGGCCACCTGGCGCTTATTACACAACGCGCGGGAATATTCGTCACAGCAAGTGACCGGTCGTCACAGCAAGTGACCAGTCGTCACAGCAAGTGACCGGTCGTCACAACAAGTGACCGGTCGTCACAACAAGTGATCGGTCGTCACAACAAGTGACCTGTCGTCACAACAAGTGACCGGTCGTCACAACAAGTGACCGGACGTCACAACAAAGTGACCGGCCGTCACGACGAGTGACCATCGTCACAACGAGTGACAGTCACAAGAGCGCGCGACAGTCACAAGGGCGCGCGACAGTCACAAGGGCGCGCGACAGTCACAAGGGCGCGCGACAGTCACAAAAGGCGCGCGACAGTCACAAGGCGCGACAGGTGTCACACGCGCACTAGCGCGGGAATATTATGTCATACATTATGTCATTTAGGAATATTAAGTCATATGTTATGTCATCTGGGAATATTATGTCATACATTATGTCATCATATATGCTACAGTAGAGAATGGCAGAAATGTCTAAAACATTCCAAGTAAAATAGCTAAAATAGGATAGAAATAAAGTTCAATATGTCTCTAAATGTCTCACATCTCAGTGTATATAAGGAGCTCTGCTCCAGCCATGAAATAGAACCAATCTTATCAACCAATCTATCACCACATCAGTGTGTCACTGCAGCTAGCAGTTTATTGCCACCTCTTAGTTGAGCATCTGGCACCTAGGATTCCCTGTCACCTCTTGTTGAGTAATTTGACAGTAATTCTACCAATCAGGATTCCCTGCCACCTCTTGTTGAGTAATTTGGCATTAATCCTTTGTACCACAGTCACCTCTTGTTGAGTAATTTGACTGATTATTACATTACAAATAAGCCCTGTTCCCTTACTCATTTATTGTGAATCAGTAAAGCATATTCACATAAATAAATACTGAGAATATCCTTGCAAGATCCTAAGACTACATTAAGATCCTGATAAGTTAGTATCACAGTAGACCCTGTAGGTTAGTATAAATAAAGCATATATTAGCCAAATAGTGTTTTATTCTATATCTAATCTTTTGACCCGTTTATAAATATTTTTACTGTTTGACAAATAGTATAAAATATATATAAACTAGCTAGCATTGAAGTTAAATCTAGCTTTGGAATCAGTAAATTGTTATTCTTATTTTAGTAGTTGTTATCACAGAAAAAGAACAAGCTTGCACAAGCAGCTCTCAAAACCTTCTTTGCGAAGTAGGGTGCATATATTCAAGTAAACTCTTGACTTCAGGGGTTCTAAGTCTATTTAGGCTGCCACTGATTAATATCAAATACTTAAATTATTTTACCTTGTAGTGAATTGAGTATTTGCACACTTTGATAGAGCATTGGACTCCTTTTTCCAGAAAATAATATTAAAATAAGGCTAATACATTACAGTTTGGAGTCCCTGCCCTCTTAGATTGTAGGGCTACAGGATCCTTCATCGACTTAAAATTTGTAAAGGAGAACCGACTCACCACTTGGAAACTCCTTTTTTTGCTGAAGAGTTGGAGGATTCAGAGGGCCCTGAAAGTCTCAAAGAGTTTACTGGACACCAATTGGAGCCTGAGGACTCTCTCCCAATCATACCCTTGTATGAATCAGGAGATCAAATCTTGTCCATTACCCTTCCCTCAATAGAGACTATTGCAGCTAGTTCCACTACTTTACAGCGTTTGGTAGAAGCTGCCCACCGTAACTTCCAAGCAGAGGCCAAAGTCCCAGGATATCTACAGGAGTTTGAGGATGTCTTTTTAAAGGAGTCCTTTGACACCCTCCCAGAACGCAAGATTTGGGACCATGCCATTGAACTAGAGCCTGGTGCTAAGGCCACCAACTGCAAGGTCTATCCTTTGTCCCCATCTGAGCAGGTGCAACTGGATGAATTCCTCAAGGAGAATTTAGAAACTGGGCGCATTCACCCCTTCAAGTCCCCCATGGCCTCCCCAGTGTTCTTCATCAAAAAGAAGGATGGATCCTTGCGACTAGTCCAAGACTATCGTGAACTAAACACCATCACAGTGAAGAACTGCTACCCTATTCCACTGATCTCAGAACTGGTGAACCAACTCCGAGGAGCTCAGTACTTCACCAAGTTAGATGTCTGGTGGGGATATAATAACATTCACATTAAGGAGGGTGATGAGTGCAAGGCAGCCTTTCGTACCAATAGAGGGTTGTTTGAACCATTGGTAATGTTCTTTGGACTCACCAACAGTCCAGCCACCTTCCAGACCATGATAAATGATATTTTTGCAAACCTGATTTGAGAAGGAGTGGTGTATGTATATCTGGATGACATCCTGATTTACACCAAGACTCTAGAGGAGCATTGCTGAGTCCTATGATTAGTCTTGGAGTGACTGCAACATCATAAGCTATACTTACACCCTGAGAAGTGTAAGTTTGAGAAGATCAAGATTGAATACTTAGGGCTCATCATTTCCCATGGACACACGGAGATGGATCCAGTTAAAATAGCTGGAGTGTCGGATGTACAGGCATTCTTAGGTTTTGCTAATTTCTACCGTCGCTTCATCCAAGACTTCTCCAAGATTGCACGTCCATTGTTTGACCTTACTAGGAAAGATGCTTCCTGGAAGTGGTCAACAGAGGCCCAAGAAGCATTCAATGGGATTAAAGATCAGGTGACCTCAGCCCCAGTCCTTGCACTCCCAAATGACAATCAGCCCTTCCGAATTGAGGCAGATAGTTCAGACTTTGCCAGAGGAGCTGTTTTGTCTCAGCAATCTGACTCAGATGGGAAGTGGCATCCAGTGGCATTCTACTCTTAAAGTCTGAATGCGGTAGAATGGAACTATGAGATCTATGACAAAGAACTGCTATCCATCATCCGGGCTTTAGAAGAATGGTGTCACTTCTTGGAAGGGGCCCAACACAAAGTGGAGATCTGGACTGACCATCAGAACCTTCAGTATTTCAGGTCAGCTTGAAAACTCAATCGTAGACAGGCTAGGTGGTCACTATTCCTCTCTCGCTTTGAGTATGATCTATTCCATAAACCTGGAAAATCAATGGGAAAACCAGATGCCCTATCATGAAGGCCAGATAATGGTACAGGTTCAGAGGACAACACAAATGTGACACTTCTACAACCTGCCTTGTTTCAAATCAGAGCCCTGGAGGGTCTGACTCTGATAGGGGAAGAACAGGATATCCTGTATAAGATCTGCAGAGCAGGATGAATGGGACTTCAAGAGGATACAATGGCTAAGGCAGCATGAGAGCTTCAACAGGGCAACTCTCCAAGAGTCTTGATTGCAGAGTGGTCAGAGGTACAGTGCATCCTTTAATTTCATGGCAAGATCTATGTCCCAAACGACCCAGAACTCTGAAGGCATATAGTATCACAGCATCATGACACCCACATTGGTGGTCATCATGGTCGATGGAAAACCTTAGAGTTGGTTGCACGTAATTACTGGTGGCCACAAATGTCCCGGTACATTGGACATTATGTTGCTACTTGTGACCCTTGTTTAAGGACTAAGGTTCAATGTCGGAAACCCATAGGAGAGTTGGAACCTCTTCCCATCCCTGAAGGTATATGGGACACTATAAGTGTGGACTTTATTGTAGAACTTCCAGAAGCCCATGGTTTTGATTCCATTATGGTAGTGGTGGACTCCATAAGCAAACGAGCTCATTTCATTCCAACTAACACCACAATCACAGCACTAGGTGCTGCATGGTTATTCCTTACTTATGTATGGAAACTGCATAGATTACCTAGACAAGTAATATCTGATCGTGGCCCTCAATTTGTGGCAGAATTCACTAAAGAGTTGTCTCATTTACTGGGAATCTGTTATGACCGGAAATCCTGCTGGACTCCGGGCACTAACTTATATGCACCCGCACCCTATACACACCCATTGTCAGTTCACCGGACTCCATATGTCAGACTTGTCTACGTTCGACTTCGTTACGTTGTGTTTCAGTCACCAGAAAACCCACCAGACTCCATCCCTGTCTATGTCCAACCTCGTCCCATGCATCAGTCACCAGACCCTACTCATAAAACCCATCATCCCTCTAACAGAGCCCTGTTCCCGTTTTAGTCAAATGACCTGTCACGATTCAGACTCCACTCCCACTCCATTTCCCATTATGGTTTATGATTTGTCACTATTCGGACTCCGCTCCGTTCCATCCCGTTCCTAATACCAAATTTGGTGTTTACTATTCCCATTTTATGTTTTGCTCATTTCATTTCATCATTACTGGATTTGGTATGACATTCACTCCACGGTCTATTTAAACTGGCAGATGTTGTACATACAATCCAGTCAGAAAATCGGCTTAGATTCCCCCCAGTAATCTAATACATTTTCTGTTCTAAACTCCTACTTGAATTACACCGCTCACACTAGTCAGAGCCCACAGGCTCCGGCATATCTATCTCACGACCTCTCGACCCATGACCTCTGACCTATGTATGACCCCTTGACCTACAACCCCTGCCTGGACTCCCTGGGATTCCCGTCTACCTGTCTGAAATTGGACAACATGATCTCGTGAGGGCACAGCCTATAAGCTGAAGCCAAGTCCTACCAGATATTCTGTGGGTTTCTTTGGAGACTGTTATGTATTTCTAAGTTTTTTCCAATTTTTAAACAATTTCCCCTAACAAATTGCGAAAACAAATATTCAAATGTAATTATATTGCGACGATTAAATTGTAAAATATTTGTTTGATTTATCTTGAATTTATACAATTTATTTTGTATTTTTATCTAATAAATTGAGCAAATTATTGAATTTCTACTTTTTATTCTTTTTTGATTAATATGTCGGCGACTCAGCGCTTATTCACAACGCGCGAGTAATCATGTGACATTCACATGATATTTCAAACTCCGACGCCGACAAAACGCGATTTGAAATACTCGTGCATTATCAAGGCGAAATATATATATATATTTTTATATTATTATAATAAAATATTATATTTATAACTAACTAAAGGTAAATATAATAATTATATAATAATATAAAACCGGCCTGGCGTTTATTACACGGCGGGCGGGAAAATCGTCACAACGAGTGACAACCGTCATAACAGGTGACAGTTGTCACAAGGGCACGCGACGGTCACAGAGGCGCGCGACGGTCACAGAGGCGCGCGACGGTCACAGAGGCGCGCGACGGTCACACAGGCGCGCGACGGTCACACAGGCGCGCGACGGTCACACAGGCGCGCGACGGTCACACAGGCGCGCGACGGTCACACAGGCGCGCGACGGTCACACAGGCGCGCGACGGTCACACAGGCGCGCGACGGTCACACAGGCGCGCGACGGTCACACAGGCGCGCGACGGTCACACAGGCGCGCGACGGTCACACAGGCGCGCGACGGTCACACAGGCGCGCGACTGTCACAACACGTGACAGTCACAAGACGCGAAGGGTGTCATGCGCGCGCACAGGCGCGAGAGCATTATGTCATCATATATGCTACTGCAACAAAAACAGGAAACTCTCTGGAACATTCCAGTGGCTTCCAATGGAACATTAGTTAATAGGTACTAATATTAGATAGAATATTGTAGAATATTCTATAAAATTCTACAATGTTCCATTATGCCAAGAATATTCTATAGTGTCTTAGAAGTAGTTAGAACCTTCCACAATGCTCTAGAAAATTCTAGAAAATTCTAAATGACATCACTCCTCCCAGAATGACATCATTAAATCTTCTAGAATCTTCTAAATGTCTCAGACTAAAATGTATATAAGGAGCTCAGCTCCAGCCTTGAATAAAAAACCAAAAAATCATATCATCACATCATCTCACCACATCTGTGTGTGTCACTGCAGCAAGCAGGCTACTCCACCCCTATCTGGGCAGTTGGACATCTAATTCCACCTCTATCTGAGCTGTTGGAAACCCTTGCCACCTCTATCAGAGTTGTTGGCCCAATCAGATCCCTTGTCACCTCAATCTGAGCTGTTGACTGATCTGCTGTTCCCCTGTCACCTCAATCTGAGTTGTTGACTTTTGTTCCCCCTTGCCACTTCTTAACTGAATAGTTGGCTATCTTTTATATATTATTTCCACCTCAGTTAGAGTTGTTGGTTATCAACTAATAATATATAAATAATCTCATACTATAGTCATCTCTTAATTGAGTACTGATTATTAGTTTTCCTTACATTGTTATTTGTAGTTTAAGACTTCAGTCACCTCTAGTTGAGTAATTTGACTGTTTATTACATTGCAAATAATCCCGTTCCTTTGTTCATTTATTGTGAATCAGTAAAGCATATTCACATAAACAAATACTGAGAATATCCTTGCAGAATCCTTAAGACTACATTAAGATCCTGATAAGTTAATATCACAGTAGACCTTGTAGGTTAGTGTAAATAAAGCATATATTAGCCAAATAGTGTTTTATTCTATATCTAATCTTTTGACCCGTTTATAGATATTTTTACTGTTTGACAAATAGTTTATAAAATATATATAAACTAGCTAGCATTGAAGTTAAATCTAGCTTCGGAATCAGTAAATTGTTATTCTTATTTTAGTAGTTGTTATCACAGAAAAAGAACAAGCTTGCACAAGCAGCTCTCAAAACCTTCTTTGCGAAGTAGGGTGCATATATTCAAGTAAACTCTTGACTTCAGGGGTTCTAAGTCTATTTAGGCTGCCACTGATTAATATCAAATACTTAAATTATTTTACCTTGCAGTGAATTGAGTATTTGCACATTTTGATAGAGCATTGGACTCCTTTTTCGGAAAATAATATTGAAATAAGGCTAATACATTACAGAGACCCGCCATGTACGTACCCTAATAGAATCAAACTGTCCCCTACCACAGCTTATCATCCTCAGGCTGATGGCCAAACAGAACAGGTCAACCAAGAACTGGAACAGTACTTAAGAGTCTGGATCAATAAGTGCCAAGATGATTGGGATGAGCTTCTCCCATTGACTGAGTTCAATCACAACAATGTGTCTCACTCTAGTACACAGCAGACTCCCTTCATGTTAGATACAGGCCATCATCCACATATGGGATTTGAACCATATCAAACTCAGTTCCATCTGGAATCAGTCAATGAGTTTAAGGATAGGATGGCCCATACACTGGAAGAGGCTAAGATATGGCAAAATATTACAATCAACGTTGGATACCAGCTCCTGATTTCAAGGTTGGAGATAAAGTGTATCTAGATGCTAGTGATATTAGAACCACTAGGCCTTCAATTAAACTATCCCACCATAACTTGGGTCTTTTTACTATACAGGCCAAAGTAGGTCGCAATGCCTATCATCTACAACTCCCCAATTCCTTGCATCGCCTTCACCCAGTGTTTAATGTGGTGAAACTGACCCTAGCACCTGAAGACCCATTTCCAGGGTGCCATGCTCCACCAGCACCAAAACCAGTACTAGTGGAAGGTGAAAAGGAATATCATGTTGAAAAGATCCTCAACAGTAGGCATTTTAGGAACCAACTCCAATTTCTGATCAAATGGGAAGGTTATGGATATGAGCACAAGGAATGGGTCTCAGAGAAGGATGTTAAGGCTCCAGATCTAGTTGCTCAATCTACCAGGAGAATCCAGGTGCTCCACGTTGTATCAGGGCTGCACACTTTGAGGCTTTGAAATTTCACTAGATTTTCCACTGAAGTCAGTATCTCGAGGCGATATACCTTAGAGGAGGGGAGGATGTAAGGGAACATTATATATCTTGTCTCTTGGTTTTTGTCATGTCTCAGGAACTATCAGATAGAGTCAGGACGTCGGCTTCAGCTTATGTGCTGTGCCTCTACGCAAACACTCAGAAGTCCTTGATTTTGAAGGTGAGACTTATGCTGGAAGATATGGATATTCAGAATTCTGAAGAGTTCTGAATATTGAGCATACAGAAAGACAGAAGAGGGAATAAGAAACTAAGTCGATATCAGATCTAAAGTAAAGTACAAATTCACAGAAACTAATATAAGTCTTCTCGTTATTGTACTACAAACTAAGACAACAATAAGACTGAAACGGAAGTATTCTGAAATGGGAATACAATAAGATGAATTGGGGAGACAATATTCCAAAATGGGAATATAATAAACAAACGAGTGAATACTTGTCAACAGACAAATTACCAAATGTGGAACAAGGGAAGAATATGGAAGATACAGTAACTATGATGTTCCGTAGTCGGAAGTCAGAAGTCGAATATTGAAACATCTGGGAACAGGTTGTAACACCTGACTATGGACACTCAGCCAGTCTCCCCTCTCAAGGAAGTCATAGTCTGATATTGAAATATATACCTCTGATATGTCATTCATATTTGAGCTTAATTCTGTTCTTAAGACAACATTGTCCTCTAATTAAGGGGGATGAACAGAAATAAAAATCAATTCATTATCAATGTTAAGTACTTGTCCTTGTGTGCTTAATCCATAGATCATTTCATATAATCTCTGATCTTCTGCTTCCTCAATGGGGTTCTGTGCAGAGCATTTGTTGATTGAAACATAGTGGGATATTCTGCCTGCATGGGGGCAGTCAATCTTAAAATGCTCCAAGCTCCCACAAATCCAACACTCCTTAGCAGGTGTAGTGATGCTTTTCTTGTCACTTTTCTCAAAGAAGAATTTCCTGTGCTGTTTTCCTTGTGCTGAGTTCAACTTTCTCATAGTGTTTCTGTCTCCAGTCTCACTAATGAGAACATGGCCATGAGTGGTTAACTCATCCCTAGTCGCAAACTCTTCTTCTTCTTCAAAAACTGATTTCTCCCATTCTGCAATCATAACCCTGGGTTTCTGGAATTGATAGTGTTCTTGGTGGATTGGGTTCCAAGTGTTCATAAGAGCTTCTTGCAGGTTGTTGGCATAGGTTTGCAATTCCATGATATTGTTGATGGGTTGACTTTGCAACAGGTAAAGCCATTCTGTAGGTAGAGTCAAGATCAAATGATGTGTTTCTTCCTTCTGGTCCTGATGGAACCTGTACAGGAAATGATACAGCTTAACTCTTCATTGGATATACTGTGCTGGAGTTTCACAATCATGATGGGGTTGGTGAAATCTCATTTCTTCCCATTCCAAGACCAAAGATTCATGCCATCTAGTTCCAAGCAGACCCTCAACAATACCCCAAAGGAAGGACCCATGAGATCAACTGAAGTCAGTATGATGCTCACAATCCAAAGTGCTCCACCAGATCTTAGCATTGCCTGTGAGTCCTCTAGGGAGAGTGACTTCTAATAGTGTGCTCATTGATTCTGAAATTTCCAAAAAGACTCATAATATCTAGGATATACTCTAACACTTTGGAGTGACTTCCATCGTATTCAGGGAGATCAGATCATTTGATCTTGATGTTGTTAGTGTTCAGGGTAAACACCTTACTCTTAAGTAACTCATTATCCTAAGCACTAGATTGAGATATGTAAGTTTGGGAGTCTGGGAGTTCTGGGGTTTTGCCACCCATGTCCCTGGTTTCCATTACTGTCAAAACCATCCAAGCTTTCAGATGAGTTGCTCAGTTCTCCTCCTGGGGAAAGGAATGGGTTAATCCTCATGGGCAAGGGATGGTGAGTTTTATTTGGGTGCTTCTCAACCAAATACTTGACCTGCTATTCCTTCAACAAACATGGTTGAAAAACACAGTTGAACTTTATTGGGGTATCATCTCGACTGTCACAGACGGGCTTTAACTACCAGCACAATCATAGTTTCGAACTACACTAGTTGAAACTCAAACTGTTATCTTGATCTGCATGGACTATATCTGCACTACTCTGTTTATTCGACTCTCTCGTTATTTCCTTAAACACTCGAGTAGTCGCCCATAATCGAACTTCAAAGTTGATTCTCTTTTATTCATCTTAGCTATCTATTCTACTTAGGATAGCTAATCCTCTTAACTGTATTGAACTAAATAGTCAATATGCATTTGGCCTGTATTAGACTTAGATAGTCAATACATCGTTGTGCCGTATCTAAATGGTCGATATTCTTCATATATAAAACGGTTAGAACTTCCACCACTCTTCACATATAGTATAAAAGGGCAATGATAGGAATGAGGGAAGTCAGTCAGAAAACCTGTATCTTAATCTGTATTATTACTATTATATTATTAATTCGACTTCTATCTAATATTTCTTTTCGTGAGCCTCTGTGTCCTATATTTGCCTCATGCTTTATCAACAGGAGGAATTAATACTTTGTCAAACAAGACATCTTTATTTGATATTGTTGAATATTCTTCGATTGTTTATTCAACTTTATTGAGTAAAATTCAATTCGTGTCAGAGTTGGACCTCCTGACTAGTATGATCTCTATTGTTGGCCCCCCCAACTTAGAGCCTCCTCTCCCCATTTTGCTTATGTAGATCTTAACAGTCCACTCTCATCTGAACTTGGACAATGCAATCTTGCAAAGGCACAGCACATAAGCTGAAGCCACATCCTTTCCTGGAACTTCTGTGGGTTTCTCCAGAAACCTACCTGTAAGCCCCACACTTAACAGATCCCAAAAGTAAAGGTACAATGACCTACAGCATCATGGACCTGGCCTCTGGAGACACAGGATCTGCCAATATTGCCCCCAGAGGCTCTTCCAGTGGACAAAGACCTGGGATGATGTCCTTCTATTTGGATGCCAATGTCATCTAGGAGGTACTTCTCCCAACTTACAGTTCACCATCATGGAAGGCTTGTATACAAGGGATGTCTTGGGAGGGCACCACTGAGGAGAATGTTGCTAAATACAAGGGTTTAGTTGAATTGTAGTGCTTGTTTGATTATGCTCCCATGCTTTATATTCATATTTTGTACTGCTTTGCCTTCTTAAAACCCTAGTTACAATGTAACGAAGCACACCACCACTTTTGTAGCAGTCATCTCAAAACATCATCATCATTGCTCACCATTAACACATGACTTGCAGAAGAGAGAAGACAATGATTGCATGACTCACCTCGCTAGAATTTACTGAGTAAATTCAGCTTGTTAAAGACAGCATTCAAAGACAAAAATTGCCATCGGCAGTGTAATAGTACGCGTTATGTTCTTATTAGAAACCGCCCTGAGATATCTTGGTAGTGGCTATTTACCCGAGTTCTATGAACAAGATTTTGTTGATGAAAATCATGGTTCAAAACAACCCTTGGAGTTCATCATGATAATTAAGTGCTCGTGTTAAAGCTAAATATCCCCAAGTACAAAACAGCCACACTTTCGACAATGTGGAATTACAAGTAACAATAAAGCACACAGTAAGAGGGGAGGATATGGTATACACAGGAGTGGAGGAAATGATAATCTAAACAAAAATATCCATACGAAGGTACATCTAGAAGTCCTCCTCGGTCGAGCTACAAATAAATACGATGAGCAAAATTGTAACGTAGAATAAAGATGACGCACAAAAGGTTCTCGTTTTCAGGCTCTACTCCTGGCTCGGCATCGGGCCCAGCAGTATGCTTGACCCCAGCCTTGGCGTAATCCGAAACACGCTTTTCGAAGAAATTGGTCTTTCCTTGCAGTGAAATCATATCCATGAAGTCGAACTAGATAATGTCTCAGTAAAAGAAAACGTTCGCTGCTGTCTAGTCACTTACGGGGTTTGTTACTTTGTAAACTTTTTCATTACCAAGTGAGACCAGGAGACGATCGGCAACGAATTCAATGTACTGGTTCATCAGCTTGGAGTTCATGCCAATGAGTGCAACAGGTAGAGCATCTAGTAAAAAAAATCAACAACTAAGAAAGTAATCCACCAGAAATATGTTCACCAGTCAAGAAGGATTGCTCAATTACTACGGCCTCAGTAATGATCCGGCGGACTGTGTCGGGGTGGGGACGCTTCCTTAAATGACTGAACAATAGGCATGCAAAGTCGGTATGCATTCCTTCATCACGGCTGATAAGCTCATTGGAGAATGCAAGGCCGGGCATAAGACCACGTTTCTTCAACCAAAATATGGAGGCGAAGGAGCCGGAGAAGAAAATACCCTCAACGGCAGCGAAGGCGACGAGACGTTCAGCAAAGGTAGAACGGCGGTCTGAAATCCACTTGAGAGCCCAGTCGGCCTTCCTCTTTATACAAGGAATAGTCTCGACAGCGTCGAATAAGTATTCACGTTCAGCGGCGTCCTTGATGTAAGTGTCAATGAGGAGGGAGTATGTTTCCGAATGAATGTTTTCCCTGTCATGACAGGTTCAGACAAAACGTTGGCGGACACAATTACAAACTCACATCATAATTTGGAAGCCGTAGAAACACCGTGCTTCAGCGGCTTGAACTTCATTGCTGAATCGCTCGACAAGGTTTTCATTAACAATACCATCCGACGCAGCGAAGAAGGCGAGAACATGGGAGATGAAGTGACGTTCGTTGTCATTGAGCTTGGTAGTCCAGTCATGGAGATCTTTCGAAAGATCCATCTCTTCTGCAGTCCAGAAAGAAGCCTCAGCTTTTTTGTACATCATCCAAATCTAAGCGATAAAACGTTAGACGGAGTGAAAACGCGTAAATAGAGAAGCAAACCTCATTGTATTGGATAGGGAACAACACAAACCGACGCTTGGATTCTTTGAGAAGAGGCTCGTCCTTCTCGTCGAGGTCGACGTCACCGACAAAGCGAAGACGCGACGGGTCGATAGGTTCTTCATGTTCCTCGGATGCATCCACGGCAACTACATCCTTTGTTACCGGTGTGTCCTGCTTGTTCTTGAACATGGGTGCCTTGACGGGAGTCTCAATGGAGAACTTGTCAAGGGCCACGGCGACAGTCTTGCTTGGGGTAGTGAGAGACATGTTATCTGAGGTGAGGGCGACTGGAGCCATTGATATAGGAACAATAGATAAGTATGAGGTATAGCAAGGGCAGGAGTGGTAGTGA
This sequence comes from Hysterangium stoloniferum, assembly GCA_015178975.1. Taxonomy (NCBI): domain Eukaryota; kingdom Fungi; phylum Basidiomycota; class Agaricomycetes; order Hysterangiales; family Hysterangiaceae; genus Hysterangium; species Hysterangium stoloniferum. The sequence continues at coordinate 18,727 of WHVD01000078.1, forward strand.
GAGGAGAGATGGAAGTGACAATGAGAAACGATTGACGCGACGCAAACTATATAGACTTTTCGTGATGACCAACTGGACCAAACATCAATAAATTGACGCGTCAACTCCGCTCAAACCTGCCTGCTTGCGTCCATACCACGTCAAGACCTATCCATAGGACACCATATACGCCCCTGCACAAGGATATGTTCACTCGGTGCCGCGGTGTCCAACTGTTGGGCACCGACAATGCTGTACCAGGATGGTTGTATTTATTCCTATAGGCGGCTCAATTCGTACATGTGAGACTGGTCGCCCCCGCATCAGGTTATGTTTTGAAATCTTTAGCACGTGCTCGCTGATTTGATACTTTCGTCTCCACATGGTCAGGGATAGTGGAGGAATCAGGGATGCACCGCTGTGGTAGAGCCTCGTTGAGTGTGCCAGTTCACCGGGTCCTGCCGGATTACTCCGCTATCCGAAGTGCCCAGTTCACAAAGTAATGGCTGTCAGCGATCCCTCATTCTTTCCTTATCTACAACCATGAGCACCCTCCCATTTCAAGTAGAAGAGCTTATCGCCAGCTTCAACACCTCTCACATCAATAACGAGGCTATTGAGCTTGCCAAATTGCAGGTAAACACCTGTTTTCGCCCAAGCGGTTTTCGCCGTATTTATCCGTCTTTTGAAGACTCAGTTAAAGCAAGCCTTACAATCATATCCACAAGGGGGACCATTCCCAACGTCGCCTGTGCAGACAGCCCATATCCACCAAGGAGCGGCCCCGTTAAATACGCCGGTGGCTCGAACCCCGTCTGGTCCTGTATGGGGTCACCAGTCGGACGTGGCGCCTGGGAGAAGACGTCGAAGTAGTAGCGTTGTTAGTGCAGGCAGCGCTCGTTCTCGAGGACGTCAAATGTCGGGCGATGCAGAGCACCATTCGATGTATGATATGGAGCAAGATGTCATGGAAGAGGTCGAGGAAGCCGAGGTCGATGCCTCCCTTTATTCCAATTCAGCATCCAGTCCTACCCAATTTACAAACCAGCCACACGTGCCATCTTCCTTATACGCCTGTTCGCCAACAACGTATGCCTATGCGTTAACCGACCCGTTTCTTACTCACCAGCTCCAAGTAGCTGACCAAATGAATCGACAACCCTCTTTCTTTGCCCAACTTGCTACTTCTCAGCAGCAGAATTCCCCCTTTTACTCTGCACCGCACCAACCACAGCCACCCACATCACAGCCTCCATATCAGGCGCAGAGGCAACCTTCTCAACATCCTCGACATCTGACCATTGACACCAGTCAACATACATTCTAATGGCTAAACAGGCACATCTTGCCCAACCTAAAGCCAGACGATGGTGTCTGATCTTGCCTTGTAACAGGTTATTTCTACGCGGCACTTGCTCGCCATGGCACCCCTATATCTTGTATCCAGAATTTTTTGACCTTTCATACTGTTAGCCATACTGCGCTCCCAACTCAGATGTATTGTAATTGTAGCTTTTAACATCCAAAAACGCAGTCTGTGATAGCGTTGGCAGTCATTCATCTGTCTAATGTTATATTTACATGACTTGTCGCGCTTATTTCTCATCATAGCGGAGGATCTTACTGCGTTGAATTCGACTATCACTCTACGAATCGGTGAGATCCCCCAACGTAAGGATGGTTTAAATAACTCAAAAATCAACGTATGCAAGCACATGGTACCAAAATAGCCATAGCCTCAAGATGACTTTTGCGTCCATCACTATAGCAACACGCTAGTAGGTCTCGTGATCATGTGATCTCAGTACACTGCACTCGACACGATGTTGCAGCACCGAAGAGGCATTATAAGGACGACATTATATCTCAAAATAACGCCATTGAAAGAGAACTGATAGGTTTCGTATTGCGAAAAGCCAGAAGCATAAGTATTTGGGGTTGATGAATGTTCAAGGGTGAAAGAAGCGATTAATTGAATCTTCCAAAGCCTCTGATACCATGATATCTTCATAATTGCGATAAAGTCGTATAATACACACAGTAATACTCAGCAGGCTGTAGTAAGATATTGCGCAGAGATGATGAAAACTCCAGAGACAAGGAAAAAAGGTACAGAATGCACGCCTGCAAACCTAAAAAAGGTCCTCGAGTGTCATTTGCTTCACAATGTCCTGTAAGTAATTCATATGAGCATCTGACTTGAGTTTTTGGATTGAAATAGGACATGCAGTATTTGTGACCATCTGAGCGAACTCTTCAAAACTGAGTTTTCCATCCCTAAAAGTTTGTGTCAGTGAATATGACAATTACAATGGATTGATCACAGATGACACACCCATCCTTATCAGCTTCCATGATTGTTTTATCAACAATCTGTTGCAATTGTTGATCCTGGCGAATTGCATCAGTAAAACGTCCGTATTTTGACAGTGCAACTTACCTTCAAATTGTTTCCCACCATCATTTTTAATACGAGGAATAGCTCCCCATTTGAAATGTAGTTATCCCGATCCATGTCGTAGACTTTAAAAGCAACTATCCAGGGATTATAATGTAAAGAGAATTTTAGAGGTAAAATATAACTACTTACACTGTAACTTCTCTTCTCGTCCACCTCGGCTACTAAACGCGCTTAGCCCGCCGACGAACTCTTGAAAATCTACAGTTCCGCCACCACTGTATGCAAGACAATAAGCATCGAGAAACAAGAAATTAACGCGCGCAAATGTCATATAAAATAGAAGATGACTATTGCACTAACTCTTCGTCAAAGATTGCGATCATGCGGGAAGCAAGCGGATTGGAAGCGATCTGTGGAATTTGTAGGAATTCTTCTCGGTCTATCGAACCAGACCCGTCACTTCATAAAGGTTGGATAAACGAACGCAGAAACGATGGATCTCATGCCGTTCACGCACCTGTCGAGCTTCATAAACCGCTTCTTCAGTCGTTCCAGCTCGCTAGCGTTGACTGAAAATATATATCGCTTCAATATAGCTTCCTCGTAATTGTAGACTTATCAACGTACAGTTGGATTTCTTCTGCATATCCTCCATAAACTGGGATGCTGCATCAAATTCTTCAAGACTCAAGTCGAAGGACAGATGGAATTCGACATACGTGATTGCCCCATATTGAAACTTTGGAATTATCGTCGGAAAAGGGTATATGCGGCTGGGGGAGCTAGAGAAAGGTGAGATATCTTTAAACTGGTCGTCCGAAGAAGGGAATAGAGAAGGAGATTCGGTACAACAAGCGGTTGGCTTATGTCATGTGGCCGCCCATGACACGCTTATATAAGCCGAAATGTTTTCTCGAGTTCTCGAAAAGCAGGAATTCAGGCTCAGTCGTCTCTTCAGAAGTCAAATACACACAAAATCAAATATTATCCGTTCCCCTGCTGAGAATACAACGATTTATGCCTTGTCAACCCCTCCTGGGAAAGGTGGCGTTGCTGTTATTCGTGTCTCCGGTCCTGCAGCTGCTGCAGTTTGGCAGCGTATCGTCAGGCCCATCTCTCCATCCAAATGGACATACCCGAACAAGTACCAAATTCCTCGCTCTGCCTTAATGCATCGATGTCTTGTTATTGATCCAGATGCGGAAGAGTCTCTAGATGATGGTTTGGCTGTATTCTTCCAAGGCGCGCCGCTGTAGTCTTCCTGTGAAACATCTAGATAATGACTGTGAAATTATCAGCTCCTCATTCATTCACAACTGAATCTACGCTGGAATTGCATTTACATTCATCTCCTGCAATTTTGCGACGTGTTTTCTCTGTGCTTTCTCGTGTGCCTGGTTTGAGGCCTGCCGAAAGAGGAGAATTCACAAAACGCGCATATCTAGCGGGAAAACTTAATCTGTTAGAAGCAGAGGGCCTAAGGGATCTTATTGAGGCTGAAACTGAGACCCAGCGTAAGGTGGCCTGGAGAAGTTTCAATGTGAGCTCATCTCCTGAATTAATATGGTCCGGAGGTGATGTTCAATCAGCATCAACTTCAATTGTCAAGGGGAGTGTAGGTACTCGGTATGACCAATTGCGGGAGGATATTGTGGGCGCCCTTGCTATGATTGAGGCAATCATTGATTTCGGTGACGCCGAAGAGATCGAGGAGGGAACATATGAAGGAGGTATAGGAATCTTATGGATACTTGCGAAGGCGGCTCTAAATACTCTTTGTAGCTCATCAACGTGTAAGAAAACTCCACGAAGACATTCGGCTCCACCTCCATGACAGCCATCGGGGAGAAATACTACGCTCAGGCATCAAAATATCGATATTTGGACCACCCAACGTCGGTAAAAGCTCCTTATTAAATTATTTTGGTTCGTTAAATTGTCCCCAAGTACAACGAAATAATCTTTATGAGAGTCGTAAATCAGCGCAACGTGACGCAGCCATTGTGACCCCCATCCCTGGAACCACTCGGGATGTTTTGGAGATAACTTTGGATATCGCAGGTTTACCTGTGCGTGTTTTTGATACTGCAGGCATACGGCGATCGGACGACCTAGTTGAAAAAATGGGCATTGAACGTGCTCGAAAAATGTGTGTTAGGGTTTTTTCCGTCACCTCACTTGATTGTCTTAAATGAGATACAGAGTCCATGATTCCGATATAAATTTGTGTGTGCTTTCACTACCTGAAGCTTTGAAGGGGCCACCGTTGCCTGCGACAATCGAATTGTTATTTGATGAAAATACCCTTGTCCTTTATAACAAGGCTGATCTGGTCGGCGATGACGTTACTGTGATATCAGACATGGGAGGGAGGTGGACACGGACAGTAAGTGTGACGACAGGTTTCGGCATGCAGGAGTTTGTACAGGATCTTGGAAGAATATTAAAGAAACGGTGCGTTGGGTTAATTTTAGACTTCTCCGCCTAGTGTCTAAGGACCAAGGAAAACTAGCTATGACTTCCGCGGGGATGATATGCCACTTGTAACTCATAATCGGCATAAAGTGCATTTAGAAAACGCGATGGCGCATTTGAACGCCTTCCTTGATACATGTATGTATGTCACGTACATATTTTTTTGGCGACGCTCTTATACAACCATCAGCGCACGCAGAGATTGTTGTGGCAGCAGAAGAGCTCCGTTATGCGGCGCAAGAGATAGGTAAAATCACAGGGAGAGTAGGCGTTGAGGATATCTTAGATGCGGTCTTCAGGGAGTTTTGCATTGGAAAATGATATTATTCACCCCGTATCTCTGAATGCTAAGGGATTTTCCTTTCGGTCAGGTGAGCATATAAGGAACAATTTGCTATACAACTTTATAGAGCCAGTCACCAGGTCTAAACTTTATGAAATGAGGAAAAAGTGTACTGTGTCTCTCTCGCTATAGTATCTAGATTGGTCAGGAAACAGGTGGGGGACACCACACGCAACCTGGAATATTGATAAGTGAGATAACTTCAAAGTACACGTTTAAGTTATATACAAACAAAAATCCCATTTTAAATATTATCAGAATAAAGCCTCCAGAGCTCCTTCACATGATTTTACTACATATATGTTAGCCTAGATTTCAAATATCACTTCAAACAGGGCACTAGTTCAGAATATGAATAACTTTTTCTCAATCAAACAAAAGCATCTGCCTAAAAATAAAGGTGATTGGGTCAAAAAAGCAAACCCACCATTCGGATTCTCCCGAATACTTGGATGCGCAGGTATTGTCACATTGTTACAGCAGGCTGGATACTTGTCCTAGCTTTTATATCCTATTTCACACTCAGGCGGTTCTATAAGTCGCCAATATTAACCCCAACATCGATGGCCAACCTTCAACCTCTCAAATATTTGGTGGTGTCGCCGCGAGTGAAACACTCTGCTACCGTGATATTCCTACATGTGCGATTTTGTTGGATCTCTCATTTCCTGAATCTATGTGATATCAGGAATACTCATTCTAGGGTCTTGGCGACAGTGGTGCTGGATGGGAGCCAGTAGCGAGAATGCTGCAGGCAGATGCAGGTCTCGGTCATGTTAAATGGGTATTACCTCACGCGTAAGTTGGGATGAATAGAAGTGATCGGTTCATACTGATACGTATACCATTCAAGACGGATGAGTCCTGTTACATTAAATGGTGGAATGAAAGTGCGTGTCCTTCTTTCTACTGCTCTAATGTCGCTGTAACATCTCATAAACCAGATGCCATCCTGGTCAGTTAAGGATAACATTGTATCTCTATGCGCGCTTTAATGCTCCATACACCAAGGTATGATATCTATTCGTTGACTGAATGGGATCGCGGCGAAGATGAGAGAGGGCTCCTTGAATCAGCACGTTCCATAAATGAGATCATCACATCAGAATTAGATGATGACGTTGAAGCATCGCGCATTGTGCTGGGCGGATTTAGTCAAGGCGGTGCCATGTCTCTTCTCGCGGGACTGACGACTGAACGCAAGCTCGCTGGATTAATTGCCATGAGCTCATACCTACCGCTGAATGGGAAAATGAAGAGTGTAAGTTTATCTACGAACCTCGATGTGAATACTGAACATGCCGTACAGATGATGTCAGACCATGCGAAGAAACTGCCCATTTTCATGGCACATGGCACGGCAGATCCGGTGGTTGCTTTTGAACATGGACAAAATTCTTACTTGTACATGAAAGACGTGCTTGGCTTCCCAGTAGTCGAAACAGGAAAGGTGTGTTGAGGTTGATGAGACGGCCTAGTGTCATGCATTGATGGCTATGCACAGACTGCTGGAGTTGGAATCCGCTTCGAACAGTACGAAGGGATGGGCCACAGCGCCGACCCAAGAGAATTGAAACACCTGACAGAGTGGCTCAAAGACGTTATACCTCCCCAGGCCGAGTAAGAAGAGTTGCAATCATGTAGATGTATTGTGTAGCTGCGCAACAAATTGAGAGACATGTTGTACATGTTAGCGTGCCATTGTGATTGTCCTACTCGTGTGACAGAGATACATAATATGGAGATTGCACTGCCTTTAGGAAGCGTAATGATCAGGGACGGTCATTGAAAAGACCCGCTTGTGAGATCAATCCATAGGGGAAATAATAAATGTAACAGTGAGAGTCTGGCAGGCAAATAGGCGGATCGAGAGTGTGGTGTGGCGGAGTTTGGATCGGTATACGCTCAAACCAGCGTTCAACGAACTAACACGGCCCTTGTGTGTCGTCTGCTGCGTGTTGACTCTGTCTCAGTGATTCAAGGGCCACGGCGATCCGCTGCGCTTCTTTATCATTGTCATGTCTACTATTTTGTCCGCCTCCCTCATGGACATGGACCATACCACTGACCACAGCGCTCCTTCAAAGTCTTTCACTCGCGAATCATCTTCATCTTCGTCTTCATCTAATTCTCACCCCAGCAACAGGAATGATCACTCTAAACGACAGGTTTCAGATTCCCCACAGCGTCCAAGCGCACCAGAGCCAGTTTCTCCCCCACCATCTCCATCTACTGCAAACGCGTCTTCGAATGGTCACGCGCCAGAATCTAATGAGGAAGTCCGCCAGGTACCCTCACAATCTCCCTCGCATGTGCGCGAGCAACAGGCTGATAAGGCCCAGGAAGAGCATGGTAACCGCACCAAAGACGATACTGAGCGAGAGGACGTTGGGCTTCTTCCAGGGTCAGATCCAGACGATGCTGATGACCTTGGTTCAGGCGAAAGCGATGGAGATTGGTCGCAGGACGACATCGAGGCGGATATACGCCGTGTAAAAGTGCGGAACCCAGAGTCATTCGCCTATTGCTTCTATTTTTTGATACATGTTTTTTAATTTCATTTAGGTGTACGAGTTGATAGGGCAGAAATGGACGGATCGGGGTACTGCATTTTGTCAGGGTGATTATGACGAAGACGCACGCCAGGCTAGACTTATCGCACGTGCCGAACATAGTAACGAGGTGTTATTGCAATGTATAATCCGTGCCACTGACGTCTATCAACGACAACAAGGTATTTTTACTTTACTCGACGTTGTCGTACCTCTCTAACTGCTTATCAGATACGTTAATTGTTTGGACCGAGCCTGATGGCACAGATTATGCGTTAAGTTTTCAGGACATAGAAGGCTGTGGTGAAGTGTGGGATTTTATTGGTGAGGTACAACGCCATCTGCAGGATAAAGGTGCGTCCTCCCTTCAAGTAGCGGTTGCTGGGCTCGCCAAACTCATCATGGCCACCTTATCAGCTGAAGAAGAAGCCGCATCGTCTGAAGCTGGATCCTCCATGCACGTGTTCCCAGCTGGGAACGTCGGGCCGTTTGTCGCTGCTCCCAAACTACCAACACCTTCATTAGGAAATATGCATGAGTGCGAGCGAGTCATTAGACAATTCAGTCGACAACAACAGGCAAAAGAAAGATTATGTCATCTGCTCATGACGAATGTCAGTCTAAAATTTTCTTCTATTTTGTACTGAGCCAATCTTGTGTACAGGACTATGTGAAACAAGTTATCGAAGTTATGCATCAGGCGGAGGATTTGGAGGATATCAAAGAACTGCATGCGTGTTGTAGTTGTATGCAAGCAATATGTCAGTATTTTCAAATATCGCATGCAGAGCGATTCGCTTAACTTTGTTTATAGTATTAATCAACGATCATGATCTATATGAATATGTTCTTCAAGACCCTACCTTCATGGGTGTAGTTGGGGTTCTCGAATGTCTGTCCCTAAGTCTTCCTTAGACAAACTACTAGTTAAAATCTCCCTGTTTTTTTTAGATGATCCCGAATTTCCCACACATAAGGCTTCCTATCGGGAATTTTTAGAAACCTCAGCACGTTTTCGAGAACCAATCCCAATCCGGGACCCTCAGACGCGGAATAAAATTCACCAAACGTACCGCTTGCAGATTCTCAAGGACTTTATCCTTGCCCGTGCGACAGACGATGCGACGTTTAGCGTGTTAAATTCATCTATAATATTCAACCAAATTGACATCGTGTCCAACGTCCAGCAAGATGACCGCTTCCTACGCGAGCTAGTGGGGCTGTTTCTGACAACAGAAAATGGCGATACAAAAAGGGAAAAGGAAAAGGAAAAGGAAAAGGAAAAGGAAAAGGAAAAGGAAAAGGAAAAGGAAAAGGAGACGGCCAAGCGTCTTGATAAAGGAAAGGGAAAGGAGGGTGTCCAAACAAGTAAAGGCAATAACAAGGCCACTGGGGAAACATCACCAGCCGAAGGCGAATTGAAGGTCAATGGGGTACCGAACAACGGGATCATGCCTCATTCCCCCCCAATCGGTCCTCAGCCGGCTATCCATGAAGTGCAGACTTCTCTTCCCCCTTTCTACTCGTATCCGCTCGACGATCGACGGAAGGATACTATTCTGCTCATCCAACAACTTTGTCTCATGGGTAAGAACGTACAGCTCCCAGCGCGCATGCAGCTGTTCCGGACACTTGTAGACCGTGGTGTCTTGCACGCGATTCAATGGGCACTTGGAAGTCCAGAACCGCTCATGCTTAGCACCGGTGGGGAAGTGCTGAGCCTTATCCTCGACCATGACGTGGGCGGGGTGCGACAACACGTCATGAAGCAAGTTGATATGGCGAGTAAGGCCAATATGGGTGTGAGTGTGGGTGTTGCCGGGCAGGGCGATTCGACTGATGTCGAGCCAAAACGGGAGACATTGTTAGAGACGCTCTGTAGATCGTTGGCTAATGGCCACGAGCAGGCGTACAGAAGCCAGATGGCTGATGCACTCAAGTCCGTCTTGGATGTGCCACAGACAGACGGAACGGAGAATAGTGTACGCGGAGTTGCTCTCTTCTTTTTCTTTCCTGATCTTTTCTCTGCTAGACCGCTGCTCTACGAGCCATGGCCCGAGCGAAGGACGATCCCGTCACTGAACGCTTCCTAGAATATTTCTATCAAAAGTGTTGTGAAAATCTCTTCAGGCCTTTCGCTGAGCTACCCGAACATTATAAGGTGACAGGTATGACCTTTTTTTGGCCTTCATTTGATGTGCGGTGCTAAAATTAAAATTATTGAGAACGAACACTACGGCTATCTCGTGACAGATCCAATCTTTACTTATACTTATGCGACCTCTTGACTTCATTCACATTACAACACTCTTTCCGCAGCCATTTTTTCATTGTTTCAAATACAAATGGTATATCACCCCTAATTCCTCGAATATCATCGCTTTTAAAAGCGAAGGAGAAACATCTACGGCTAGGTATGCTTACATATCATTGAGTCAGCGGCGTTTATGTATTGATTATGATTGTTTTTACGTTCCAGCTGCCCTTCGTTTCTTCCGTGCGACTTTGAAGCTTGGGAAACATAATTTGTTCCTGCAATTGATCAAGCACGACGCGCTTCTTCCTGTTCTGGATTTGATGATACGTGAAGCGAAATGGGACAATTTGCTTAGCTCGTGTTGTCAAGAATTCTTTGAACATATTCGTCGAGTGAGTGTTGGATCGTATGAGATGTTGTGTCAGTTTATAAATTTCTTTTTTGTAGGAAAATTTCAAGGAACTACTGGCGAATTTGATGACACGTTACGAGGCAAAGGTTCACCAACTGGCTGAGTCTGCAGTATGTGGAGAGCGGTTCCAGAATCTCATCCGACGATGGGAGATGAACAACGAGCCTCCACCCAAGGAGACGGACAAGCCGCAGCCGTGCGTATATTTCACATATGCAAGAGTTGCCGCTTACTTGATTGATTATTATAGAACTGCTCCTGCCACACGCAAGTGGGGACAAGGCCGTCTTCTGGAAGTTGAAGAGGAAGATTACTTCAACAATTCGGACGAAGAGGATGGTGCGAGCTCGTCAAAGGCTCCCAGCTCGTGGACGCCAGTCCCAATGTCGCCTCTTGGCTCTGTAAATACGTTGAAGCGGAAGCGCGGGAAAGGATTCACTGGACCTCAGAAACAGTTACGACCGTTGCCGCGGAATGCTAGTGCAAGTACAAATTTGGTCGACTATGAGGAGGACGAGGAGGAGGACATCACGAACGCGGCGTCATCGTCGTCTAGCAAACCAGAGTCACCCCCAGCGACGTCTCTAAGACTAAGGTCACCGCCAGCATCTTCGAAGACAGGATCGCCACCTCCTTCTAAACCATTGGATTGGTTCGCGGGTCTACAAGGACCGCCAAGTCCTGTGCTCGGGGGCCCGAGTAAGGCCACGGAGGCGGAATCGGAATTAGATCTTGGGTCTGTGACGGTGTCTCCAACTGTCGTAGCGCCGAGTTCACCACCGCGGTTGGGAGAGAAGCGGAGACGAAATGCGGAGGACGATGAGGATGAGATGTTGGAGCGGCTATTGAAGAGCAAGCGGCCGAGTATTGAGAAGGAGGGCAAGTCTACGTCGCCGAAACCTGGTGCGGGGAAGATGAAACTGAAGCTCGGGTCGACAAGTCTGTCGCTTGGTTCGAGTTCTGGACCTGGTGGTGTCCTACCAGAAAAGAAGGATAAGGAGGATGATAGTGGTGGGTAGGGAGAAGATGTGGTGGCGGTGGAACAACTGGAAATAGATGAATGAGTTGATATGTATTGTAATCCAATTATTGTTTTTGATAGAAATGATTGTACGCGACCACAGGGTGGGCGAGGGCTGACGTAATTATCTGCATGTGACCTCGGTATGTCCAACAGCATCCAACGATATCCAATTATCAAGGCAGTGCGGAGTAGTATCTAGATATCTTTAAAGCGTGCCTCGATCTTAGTCGTCGACCTCGACCTCGTTTCACAACACACGACCACGAAGTCGTCATTGCTGCCCATTATGATGATAATTACACCCGACAATCCAGTGAAAACAAATCCAACGGCACCACCGCCCACTTATGCACAGGTTGTTGCGGGAGGGCAGCCGTCGCAGGCGGAACAAATACATGTGTCATCGTCCTCACATCTTCATTCGCCTCCGCACCATATACACCATCATCACCACCACCCGCCGCCGCCGCCTCCTCCTCCTCACATGCACGGACACGGACACGGACATCATCAGCACCACCACCCACACAGTGGACCACACGCACCGTTCTTCCACGGACAGCATTTGTTACGTGGGCATCACTCTTACGGACCTACGCCGATTATTGGAGCAGTAGTTGTGCCATACCATGATGCACGGTCGCTTTGGGCGTTGCAGGAGGGGGCGAGGAGGGCGAAGAGGCGATTTTGGATGTCCTTGTTCTGGGGATTTGTATTTTGGGTTATACTTGCGAGTTTGTGCTGGAGTATGGTTGAAGACGGGCGAGTTCGAAGACGTGCGTGGGCTACTCGCTGAGCCTCCACGGTATAATTACTGGATGTGGACATGACGACATGTAATATAACACTGATGACTGCTGGCATTGCCTCTTTAATCACATATGGGGTTGTAATTCGATCGGGTTGGTGCCGGAATTCCATCCCACAATCCTCATTTCTTTCTCCATGCTCCAGGGCTGATTCCAAGTATACCAATTTGGATTCTCCGTTTTCTCATTTCTTCGTTCTTCATTTCGCTCCCTTCCTAATGCCTTCTCTCGTCTCCTCTCTCTCAATATTCCATCTCGCTCCCGACCAAAAAATCAGGTGCCAGCGCTGAGTCAGAGTGCCTTGGTCCGTGCACGCTCTCGATAGACCCCAGACACCACTTGTTCACACTGTTATACGCATTCCTGCCCCCTGTAAACGGCTTTAAGGCTATATCTTTGTCTGCCAATTCATTTATAATCGGCGGGCCTGTTGAATGCCATGAAATGTGAGCACGAGCACCCCGAGATGTTCGACCTGTGACTGGATTGGCACAGCTTGGCTGGTGTCTGGGGTCCGCAAAGGTGGTGTCTGGGGATGAGTTTAGAGATTTGTAGGGCCCCTCCTCTTTTTTCCCCGAACTCTGACATCTCCGCCGGAACCCGTTCTCGTCGTTGAGCACGTCGCCCGAACACCTTTCCTCATCGTCGTCCACGTCGTACACCACCTTGTATCATATCCCTACACATAACACATCACACCACAACCCATAACCATAACCCATAACACCGCCTCCGTCACACCCGCGTCTCGTCTTGTTGCTCCCTGCTATTTACCTCTTTCCCGCCATAGCCAGCGACACCAAACGCGCTCAACATCCTTTTCATACAATATCTAAACCTGCCCTCCTTCATAACCCTCCTGCTCCTTTCGAAACGCGCCCCAAATCACTGGAAACCTGTTCTGCTACCCTGGCGTCCAGTAACAGCAACGTCCTTCGTTCTCCCCCCCTCTCGCCCACTCATAGGACGGACGAGGATCTCATTAACAGATCCCTTCTAGACTCAATCGACGCAGCCGCGGATACTCATCAGCACCACCCCCTTACACTTGACAGCAATCCCTCCATCTTTCGCATTAGCAACAACTCCAGCACCAGCACCACCACAAACACAACCACTAAGACCATACCCGTCACCATCTCGTCTTCTGTAGCAACATCGACTACTGGCTCATCTCCAACATCCAATCACTCACCACCGCATTCCCTCATGTCTATCCCCCAACAGCTACCCCAAGCTCAGTCCACTACCCCGGCATCTTCCACGTACTCTCAGTCAAACTCATCACAACATGATCCATCGTCCCCGCCTCATTTCACATCTGACCCTTCTGTAGGCACAACCATGTATCAAACAAACCCTGCCTCCAACCGCAACACCCTTGAGCCACTCGACCATTCCCACCCCCACTCTCAGGCATTTCGCACTTCGACTGCCTTCAATCCCGCGTTTTCTACAAACTCTGGTCCATTCTCTCCGAATGCCTTTAGTCCTTTGGGTCCATCCCCTAATCAGACCCAGCAACAACAGCAACACAGACAACAATATCAATCTGTCGCTCCCTTTTCCTCCCAGTTTCCTCAATCGCAGCAGGCAAACAATTACCCCACCAAGGCTGACGTATTCGGGACATCTGATCGTTATGAATATGACTCCTACTCTGACAACGGGCATCTCAAGCAGCAGCATGTATTCAATGTCCCTTTCACCAACAACGTTGGATCCGCCCTTTTGCAGAGCCAACAAGTCCAGCTCTCAAAGCAGCAACAGACATACGTCAATGGCGTCAACGGAAATGCTGTCCCTTATCTGAATGGCACCGTCCAGGGTCCTACACACCACACTAACATTCAGGGTACCGTCAATGGTATTGGCTTTGGTGGGCCACCCCACGGTGGTCAGCACCCGATGCATCATGCCCCTGGACCTGGGCCTGGATCTGGGCCGCCGCCTCAGCAGCAGCAGCAGCAGCAACAACAACAGGGTTTGCCTCAGCAACAGCAGGGACAGCATGTTGCTCAACAGCAGCAGCAGCAGCAGCAGCGTTCAGAACAATCTCAAGAGGAAATTTCCACTATATTCGTGGTTGGCTTTCCGGAGGACATGCAGGTTAGTGTCGTTACCTAAAACATATTGTAGCTGAAGTCAGAATTGACGTAAATAATCGTATAGGAGCGTGAATTCCAGAATATGTTTACGTTTTCCGTCGGCTTCGAAGCTGCCACTCTCAAAATTCCAAACAAGGACTCCTCAGCATACGGCCCGACTACCGGTGCTTCTGGGACAGCAAGTTCGCTTCGCCAGGCAGGTTTCCTCAACACGCCTTATACAGGCTCTCAAGACCCTTACAATCTTGTCACCGTCAATTCTGGCGGCGTCGTGGTTGATGGTCCCCAAGGCACTTCCTCTTCCTGGCAGCAGCAGCAGCAACAACAACAGACTGTCTCTGACCCATATACTGACCCAGTCCCGCCTCCGCGAAAACAAATCATTGGATTTGCAAAGTTCCGTTCTAGACAGGAAGCCCTTGATGCCCGTGATGTCCTCCAAGGCAGACGCGTTGATATTGAGAAGGGCGCAGTGTTAAAAGCCGAAATGGCGAAGAAGAACTTGCATACCAAGCGAGGCGTTGGACCACTGGGTCTGCCTGTGGGTTTAGGAGGCGGAGGCGTTCCCGTTGCTGTTGCTGTTGGTGCAGGTGGCGTTCCAGAGCTAGGCTATACCTCATCAGGGAATGAGACGCTTACGGCCAGAGACCGTGAGTTAGGTGCGTTGGGAGCTATGGGTCTCGGTGTGGGACTTGGTGTAAATCGGAATGAGGAGGAGCGTAAGAGGAAAGAGAGGGAAATCGAGAGGAATAGCAAGCTTAGGATGTCGAATGCGACGCTATACGATGCGTTCCATTCCGTAGGGAACAATAGCGCCAGTGGAAGCAACACTAGCAGTAATGGACGGGGTAGCAACGGAACTCCGATTGCTCCAACCACCTTTTCGGATACAAGTACTGCCTTTCCTGGGTATGGTTTTCAGAGCAACAGCAGTGGGAATGCGAGTACTTTCCAAACAAGCCACACGTTCGCCAACCCAGAGCCGTTCGGCCAAAACCCTACCTGGGCGCTTCCTAGCAAACCTTCTGACGCCTCTCAACCCCAACCCCAGCAAAAGCCCGTGTCTCTTCCACCTAGGCCGCCTTCTTCCCAATCTAGTCCGCCTCATCGTTCCTTCTACGGCTCGGATTCTAGCGCCTTCTCCCCCGCTGAATTTCCAGCGCCTCTTCCACCCATAGGTCCACGTCCGCGCCCTCACTCCCCTGTTGTGCAAGGGGATGGATCTCGATCAGGCTCTTCGAGCATTGCCGGTTCCCAAAGTAGTTTAGAAGGTGAATTTTCGCGGACATTGACGGTGAGCACGCACACACACCAAGGCATGACGTCTCCGCAGCTGCCGTCGCCTGGTTCTGGTGGAAGCTCAAACAATCCTGGACGGGGAAATGCATCGGATCAGAATCCTCCCGTGAGTTTATCATCTGTAAATTTCGGTTTTGTGAGTTTGGACCGATCGGGTTGACTGATTTTATTAGATAAATACCCTCTATGTGGGTAATTTGCCGAATGCGCCTGTGCCAGCTGGGTATCCACCGAATTATCTGGAAGATTATTTGCGGGGCTTGTTTTCCCAATGTCCAGGATATAGAAAGCTTTGTTTCAGGCAGAAGAGTAATGGCCCGATGTGTTTTGTTGAGGTATGTTTTACTATTGACATGCATGTTATTTCCTTGGCTGATTCGCGTACGTTCACAGTTTGAGGATGTAAATTATGCAACCAGGGCGTTGAACGAACTGTATGGTAATCAGCTAAATGGTCTTGTCAAGGGGGGCATTCGATTGTCTTTTTCGAAGAATCCACTCGGCGTGAGGCCTCCGCCATCGACTACGAATAGTCATCAAGGACAGAATCCACGCAGAGAATGGAATGGGCAGATGCAGCAACAACACCAGCAGCAGCAAGCCCCTCCGGGTTTGAACTATGCGGTCAATGATGCGTATCAGCCTCGTCAACAACAACTGCCGTTAGACGTTGGCGCTGGCCGTCCAATCCAAAACCAAAACCAGCCGCAAAATGATATCTTGGGCTCCCCAGGTTCTTCCTATGGCTATGGCATGTCGTCACCTCCATCGCGCTTCTTCTCGCCACCGCCGACAGCGTCCTTCAGCGCAATGGGCAGTGGACCATCGAGTGCATTTCCCCGTTCCGCTAGTCAAGTAGGCTTTGGAGTTGGTCTAGTCGGATCACAGCATTCGCCTCCATCGTACAACCTTGAAGGTGATGAGCGGGCACGGCTTCGCGAGACGCCACCACATCCACATCAGTTCGCCGCCTCCCCTGGTTTAGAAGCCTCCACGAGGGTGCTCTGACGCCTCCCGATTAATAGGGTCACTCAAACCCGCATTACAAGGGCCCTTCCACCATGTAACGATACCCACTCATCTCATTATCTCTACGCATAATTATGGCACTTTCCCCACCGGGCTATACATTCTTTGGTGTCTTTTATTCGTTGTTTTTGTTATTATTTGACTCCTTCACCATGACAGACTGACTCCATCTACAACCAGTCACACACCATCACAGTACTTATCACCTCCCATTCACGATGTCATTAAGATCTATGTTTCCTATGTCATTACATAATGCGTTTTGTTTTTTTATCTATCCAATCCTCTCTCTGTCTCGAATCTGCTCAGCTCCATGTTTTCAATGTCGCATTTTCATTTTACAGGTTGTTGTTGTCCTTTTTTTTCGCCCGACAGTTGTTTTTCGTGTTCCGATTTGCTTCTTGCATAGCTCATCAGCTGTATACTACCCGTGCTTGTGAACACGTATGTGCATTTCGTTTCTCTTTGTGGTGCTTAAACAGGTTCTTGCATATACATAATTCTAATATATGTTTGTTAGAGGCTGAAAGATAAATGAGGTCTTAATTTGACTTGTCGCGCAAGGGCATGATGGGCGCCAACAAAATTCTTCCTTATGTAATGTGGGCGGCTTTTGTGACAAGTGCACTACCAGGTGAACCTTGGCGGAGCTAACCAAAGTAGTGGACTTCGGTGATGGCCGGAAGGTGTAAACACTAAGAGTAAACTCGTAAATTAAATAAATAAGCACTGTAGGATACACTTGATATCGATGGTAACCCTGTTACTTGTGTATTTTTTCCTCTTCAACGAGGATATCTTGGTAAGCGCGCTTTTTAAGCCGATAATCCCCGGGAAAGGTGGTTTCAGTCCACCCTGGGTACATCCATGAGAATATTCGGCCCGCACGTAGTTAAGAGTGTATCAAAAGTTGTGTAACTTCAGTGGTTGGAAATATGTCAGGCCAGGTAATTACCTGTGGGGCTTTAACCGCCGTGTCTTATATGTTCGTGTTGCCTCCTCATTGTGATGTACGAACTCCCAAGTGTACGCCCCGCCGAGATGTTTATTTGATCGTAAGAGGTCTGTTTACTCTTTTGTATGGTCACGCCAATAACGGCCGTTTCTTCACTGGCCGCCCTTTATGGAGGATGAAGAGAATCCAGTCTGGCATCGGTGAGCCCTCGGTTTGGGGGGCGGGGGCTCACAGCACCGCGTGATAAAGTGATGTGCGACTTTTCTCCATGGGAGAATCGCAGCAGCAAGTCCCCGCTGCATTCCGGGGCCAGTGCACGAGCGAATTGCTGGTGCACTTGGAGGCGGGGGAAGTAGGTGCGCCGATGGGCGTGCTGGGCAGACTGCAGTGGGCATTGAACTCCTTGGAATCGGGGGGCCGTGTAGTATCTGGCGCCAGAGACGGCACCGGTGGCGCAGAGCACACGCGCGCGCGCGCACTCGGTGATATTGCGCGCGTATCTGGTTTTGTTCTAGCACATTAAAGCGGATAAATGAGGAAACAGCATGTGAGGCTGGAGAATTTATCGTCCAGATGTGTGTGTCTTTAGAAAAGGGAATGGCTTTAGATCACTTTCGGGCGACTGATTCGTTCGCTGCTACCGGTCTAACCAAGCATTTGGCTCCGGTGCCCACTTGAGCTCCAAGCGCCGACACGGAATAGCCATCCAGGCGACATTCGCCAGTTTTTCACCTCCTTCCGTCCTCATGGCCGATCCAGCGACGAAGAAAGTTCTTCAAGAGCTGCTGAACACCGAAGAGCTCCAAAATAAATGTATGTCTGGAGTCCCACCCCATGCCACTCTGTTCGACGGCTTGTGATGATTCTGACGCTGCCAATCCGTTTTCGCAGTCTGTGTAGATTGCGGCGCGCCACGCCCGCAATGGGCTTCGATTAGTTTTGCGGTTTTTATCTGCTTGCAGTGCGCGGGTGTGCATAGGGGCTTTGGTGTGCATATCAGGTGTGTGTGTCTGGCATCGAATGGTGCTCGTTCCCGTTTGCTTATGATGAAGCATCCTATTATTCGCACCATGCACGAATTGGCACCATGCACCTGTGATAAAACCTAAATTGCATGCACTAGTTTCGTACGTAGTGTCAGCATGGACACATGGCAAGACGAGCAATTAAAGCGAATGAAGGTATGCATCATGCTCTTCTAACGTTTACTGTTATTTAATCACTTTATTGTTAGCTAGGAGGAAATGCCCCTTTCAAAGATTTTTTGCAGTCGTATCCTGCTGATCTCCAAGGAGGATACACCGAGACCATGAGTATACACGATAAATACCATTCCTGGGCGGCAACGCAATATCGGGAAAAAGTGTGCCATGTCTTTCACGCGTGGAGTAGACTATTGACAGGCATGTGTGTGTGCAGATAACAGCGACTATGGAAAACAAACCCTGGGAGCCATCTGCTGCGCCACCCGCCAGCGATACACCCAGCGATACACCCAGCAGAGCGACCTCTGCACAAGCTACACGTAAATCCCGCGCGTCTGGCCGCACATCAAATCTCCGGCAGTCCTCTTCCTCTCCAGCTCCTCAATCCACACCTGCCTCCATGCCCGCTGACCAAAAGACGGCTAACGAATCATATTTCGCGTCTTTAGGGCAATCAAACGCCTCACGACCCGACAACCTCCCCCCTTCACAGGGCGGGAGATATACTGGGTTTGGAAGCACACCAGATAACGGGCCATTGGCAGCGCCGGGAGGAAGTGAAGGACAGAATGAGACAGTGCGTGCGCTCGCCAGAGGATGGAGCATTTTCGCGGGGGCGGTCGCAGCGGTGTCGGAGACGGTCGTCGAGCGTGTTCAGGACGCTGAGTTACGAGCGCAAGTTGGCGGCTACGTCAATGCGGCATCGCAAAAGGCGGCTCTGGCTGCGGGATCAGCGAATGCATGGGGGAAGGCCACGTTGGGCGTCGACGTTGGGGAGAGTGTCGGTACTGTTGTGGATAAAGTAAAGGGTGTCGCAGGGGTGGGGGGACCAGGGGGTGGATATGAGAAGGTGGCACAAGAGCAATGGGGGTGGAACGAAGAAGATGAGGGTACATCGGCAGTTTACGGAGGGGCTGCCGATGATGACTTTTTCAAAGAGGGGTGGCGAGATATGGAGACCTCCGGATCTGGATCAAAATCGACTGGGAGTGGGACACTACCTGCAAATGTCGAGGGGAAGAAGGGAGATGAATGGGATGAATGGAAGGATTTCTGACATTTCAGAGATGTACTTTGAATTCATGCGGAGAGAACCGTGTCATGTCTACGCGACAATGCAAGCGTTACTGAGATGATGATCACTTGACGGTCGATACCATTTTTAGCAGATGTGCCCGAAAGGGATATACAGTGCTGTTGATGCTGGACAGAGTCTGAGACGAGTACTTGACGTACCTTCATATCAGCTGCGGCGCTCTGGTTGTACCCTGAGATCACGACTTGACGAGAGTTTCCGATGGTTGGATCAATTTAGACGCGGACGGGTGAGAGGTGTTATGCAATAGAACAAGCTCTGCAGTACATTGGGCGGGTAGAATCACATCCCTATCTAGCGACCGTCCAATAGCAGCTTGTAGGTACCCTAGTCACCTTACGTAAGCCACATTCGTTTCCGTTTCCCTGTACCTTCATCTTGTCTGGACTAGTACAGTTCTAAGTATGGCATGTGGCGGCATGGTTGTGCTAATCGTACCCTGAGATACGACTTGACGAGAGTTTCCGATGGTTGGATCAATTTAGACGTGGGAGGTGTTATGCAATAGAACAAGCTCTGCAGTGTACCACAACATCGGGCGGGTAGAATCACATCCCTATCTAGCGACCTCCAATAGCATAGGTACCCTAGTCACCTTACGTAAGCCACTTTCGTTTCCGTTTCCCTGTTTTTGGCGCTTCTCACGTTTCGGGTACTCTGCCTCTCAACACTCTTAAACCTCTTTCTCCCTCTTCCCCGCCTTACCCACATCCCCAACAGCGATGATTCAGAAGACTACGCAGAGACAGCTCAATGCTGTGTTAGGTCAGACTCAACGTGGCACCGCCCTCGATGGTCCAGAACAGTGGAGTCAATGGGTCCGAGATAGGTGAGCACCGACCCAACCCAAGGGACAAGAAAAGTCTATTAATCCATTTCTTCCGAAGGCATTATTCATTGGAAGTCAATCAGCATCCTATACGCGCCAGAATGTGCGGCTTTGGTGACAAGGTAAATGTTCTCCATCAATATTTCGCTATGAAATTCCCTATTTACCTCCATTCACCAGGACCGACGGCCATTAGCCCCTGCAGCCGTTGCAAAAATGGTCGTCCGCCGAGAGGATAACAGTATAGTAGACGTCGAGTGAGCGCCCTCCATACGCATCTCTGCGTCGAGTTCAATACTTAAACATATCCTAGTGATGTGGATGTGGACTTCTTTGTCGTGACGGTAGACTTATGGTCTGCTGATGGCAAACAAGAAATGAATTTGATTCGGCATCCCTCTTCAACCGACCGTTGTTTGCCCGTACATGTTACAAAGTCCCGCAAGCGAGGCTCTACTGTGGACAAACCACCCAGGCCAAGCCCGTATCCTACCCCTCTCGAGCGCCCGCGTCTCCCGACTAACCATCCTCCAAATAATGACGATAGTCTCGGAAGTCCACCTTCGGATAACATCAATGCTATTACATTACGACCGGTTCAATCTGCAGTAAGTCTCATTACCGAATACATTGACATTGGCATCTTTAACAACCGCATGCAGCCCACCCCTCTTCTCGCCTCTTCACCGTCGTATAACAACTATCAGTTCCCGTCATCTTCAAATGGGTGGTCTGCAGCAACCACCGATCCCTCATGGAGCTTTCCCTCAACAACCCCTGCCTTGGATCGTACATCTTTCCAGCTACCCTCCATACATTCCCTTAATCGGCCTTCTCCCGCACAACTCAGCACAACCTTTGAGCCGCCCCTCTCCGACTTGACAACATCTTTCCGTAGCTGGAACGAGGGCCTCTTTGACTCTCAGCCTCAACCGCAGACACAGCCCCAGGTTGATTCAAGATGGGAGCAAGACCCGTTTAGCCTCCCATCGCTCCCAACGCTTGATCCATGGTCGCCTCTTCCGGCGCCGCTTGCACAACCTCAATTACAGCAGCAGCAATTGCAAAGCGCCTTCCAGGCCTTTTCTCAGACTCCTGCTGCCCCGCCTGCCCCTGCCCCTGTTCCCTCGCAACAACCTCAAGCTCAAATTCAACGGGAAATTTCACCTCTTCCGCGGGATACCCCGCCTCTTCCACGACATACATATACGCGTGCTCTTGTCGGCCCATTGAGCGCCAATGCGCAACGTCTTCAGGACGAACACCGGAAGCCTGGCATATTTTTCTTATTCCAAGATTTAAGCATCAGGACGGAAGGAACATTCAGGCTAAGAATGCGGTTGATGAACGTTGGAGAGTATGTATGATTTAACCTTGCCATACATCTCCCATCATTGTTTTCCCCTCCACCTACCGTATGCTAATAATGTCTACGCCACAGATCTCCAGCCCCAAACGGCCTCTCTAACTCGGTACACACAGGTATATCCCCTGTGCTCGCCGAAATATTCACCGAGCCCTTCACGGTATACTCCGCGAAGCGTTTCCCAGGCGTACCTGATACCACTGCGCTTTCCATCGCATTTGGAAACCAGGGGCAGAAGCTTCCCTTGGTACGTATTTGGCCTTCTTCTCGGTTTTTAAGACACGGAGATTGATCATTCTTGTAATGAACGCAGCGCAATAGACATGGAACAGGCAAACAGCAGCGACGCCGCCGACCAGGCACAGCCTCGTCCGACGAGGACTCGTCGTAGTCTCTTGTTCTTTAATTATTTTATGTTATTTTGTGTAGACAGCGGGACCTGTTGTGGGACTTGGTCCACGGAGCGACTCCCTCATTTTTCATAGATCATTATTTAGCGTATGCTGAGCGTTTTCTTCGTGTTTACTTTGCATTATTGTCTTAATGTTTTCCCTTGTATATTCTGTACGAATCGAAGCATGGTTACTGCGATGACTTGCGCGTTCATTTGACAGCAATGAAGGTCACGAATAACCTTCAAAGTACTTGATAAACTCCAGACCCCTGCTGCGACACATTGTATTCTTTCAGATGCCAGAGTTATGTTAGAAGTTAATTGTTTATATATCGTGAATCCCAATGCTTTCTACACTCAGTACGGTGGCTTGTACTTGCCTCCGAGAAGATGCACACTGACCATCATCATGGCTCTCGGATACGACGTTGAAATCCATTCCAGAGTCTTCCTTGCATCCAACGGCTCGTCCTCCCTTCTATCATCTCCCGAGATTACCCTGTCGCGCTGGACCCCCCCCTCCATCGGCAAAACAGGCCTCCCAGACTTCAGCGTTTCCATCGCCCACCCTAATGCATCCAAAACGCGGAGATGCGTCCGCCATCCCTGAAGGTGCGCCGACATCTGCTGCAGCTCGTATAGTGGCTGTGCGTAATCGTGTTCGGATGAACTAAGCCAGCCTTCATTGCGTGTAGAGGCTTCAACCACTTGGATGCGGCGGGACTCCACGCGCATAGGAACGGCCTGCTTGACATCAGATTCTATCTCGGCTTCGGCATGAGGTTCTTCTGCTTTGGATTTCTTGACCTTGCCGCGTGCAGCGGAAGCTGGAAGCGGCTGCGAGGCGAGATGGCGGACGTCCTGCGGCAACGGGACGGTGTCATCGAAGAAAGACAGCGGCGTTTGTGGCCTTTTACGCCGGGAACGCACAATTCGCCTGTTCTGCAAGCTGTACGGCAAAAGAACGCGTTCAACAATCTCAAACGCACGTGCGACTTCGCCAGCGCGGACGAGAGCCACAGCGAGGTGGTTCCAGTTGTGGGCGTCGAACGCGAAGCCCCAGTCACGCACCTGTCGCCACACCTTCGCAATCTTTACATGTTGACCAGCGGCGGAAAGCGCATTGATGTATATCGATAACGAAAGACAAAGACTGTTTTCGTTATGATGTGGGGTGTGGGGTGTTTCCTCATTGATCTGACCTTGGGCCTTGTTTTGAGCTGTTTCCGAACCAAAACCCTCAAACAGGTCTTTGTTCAAGAACCGCCTCGCAACTTCCACCGCTTCACCCCAGATTTGTTCCACGCTTTCCAGATTGCCAACCCGTCGATACGCGTCCATAAGTACATTGAGAGAAACCATTGTGGGTTCACCGCCCATGGCGAGCATTGAGTCAAACAATCGCTCTACAGACCTTATATCCATATCTTGTCCATAGATGGTGAGCAGCGGTGTGAATACAACCTCTAGAGCCCTAGGACGACCGCCACGGGTTGATGTCAGCCATGCCTTATCCTTGCCATCCGTTTTTGTAAGGCCACGCATGAATTCTTCTGCAATGGCCAGGCTTTCCACAGATCGCTCATTCGCGAAAGAGTTGATAATAACACCGAATGTTACGGCGTCGGGACGCAACGCTCGGGTCTGCATGTCATGATATATTGATTTCGCCGTCGTTGGGTCGTTATTGCGCAGATAACCAGCCATTAATATTGTCAACAGATAGGAGTCCACGCGGGTCTTCTTTTTCCCGAATACCGGCATTGTGTCGAACTCGTTGAACAAATCGCGAGCTACGTCCATTTGCCCAGAGTCGCAGGCCGATTGGATTACCAAAGAGTATGTAATTATGTTGGGTGTGAGTTTCTGCCGCTTCATACGCTGAAATATGGCAGAAACCACGCTGAACGGCGCTCCTATGTGTACATATGCCTTAAGAAGAACATTGAAAAGCCTCGTTGTGTTCCTACTACCATCCAGCTTTGTGTGATTGATATAATCAAAGACGCGGATAGCGCCTCGCCACGACCCGGCCTCGATATGTGCATCCATTAACGCAATGTTCATCACAGTGTCGGGAACCACACCATCCTGGATCGCACGCTGATAGATACGTTCAGCAGTCACAGGGTCTTTTCTATCCGCCATGATTGAAATCATGGTGGTGAATGCGACTTTGTCGGGCTTGACTTTGTTCTGATACATTCTGCTTAAAATAGCCGTTGCGGCTTCGAGATCTTGCAGTTTCGCGAATGCTAGCAACATCATGTTGTATATCTCGGCGGTAGGCTTAATACCGGCCTTCGTCATCCTCTCCAGCCAGCTATTTATCCCTTGTATGTCTCCGGCTCGGATATGAGCGTGGATCACGGTTCGAAACACCCTCAAAGTGGGCTTCTGTAGTCCGCCCACCGGATAAAACTTGTTGAAAAGTTCACAAGTGCGAATTGTGTCGCCAACTGAAGCGTACGCGTGCAGTAATCGGAGTCGAGCCCCATCATCAGCAAAGCCTCGGTTTACCATCACGTCAAAATGCCCATGTGCCTCCTCCCAGTCACCTAGTTGGGAAGCCAGCATTAAGCTGGTATGTAGCTCATCCTTGGTTCTCTTTTTCGGATCGGTGATTTGGTCTGCGAAATGTACACAAAGAGAGTCATATACTTTTGTGGCAAGTTCGGTCTCTCGACATGCCATGAACATCTGCATCAACCGAAGATGCCCTTGAAACGAGAGAAAGACCCCACGCGTTTGTAATTCTTGAGATAGATGCCAGGCCTGGTCTGTGTCACCTCTGTGGCACAGGATCATATAAAAGATGCATGCTGCATTCTGCTTCGCCTCCGGGGTTTTGGGAAACTTCACAATCCATGAAAGCGGTTCTTCAACAGCTGCAAAAGCGTTGAATATGGCACGGCGAAACTCTGTCTTCTCATTCTTCTTGTGAAACTGTTCGCCGGGTCTTTCCAGCAACATGTATGTTGGCCTCCAGAACAGCATAAGGTATTCGAAAGCTGTAGAAAGGTCATACAAATCCTCTGCAGCTACAAAAAGATCTGTGATGGCCCGAATGATTCTGACATCGAGAATATCGTGTGAATACCTGAGGATTTGGGTGAGTGAATCGCCCACAGCAGACAGATCACCTCTCAATGTCCAATAACGCCATTTAAAAACATTGATATTAAGCTGCGAAGTTTCGAGAGCCCCTCTGCTCAATTGCTTCGTGGCATAATCCAAAAAGTCAGCGAAACTTTTTGCACGTGAACTGGTTGCATCCCCCGGTCGAATCCTACTCTTATCTATAACCATATTTGCCAAATCCAACAGCTCGGAGCCTGGCATAAGAGCCAGGAGTGCGCCCAGTGACATTTCATCGTCCGACAAAGCTGCCAGCTTGCCCAAAGATTGTGGCCAGATATCGATGCATGTTTGTAAGTATACCTGAATTAAATCAGGAAGTCTGCCACGCAAGCTTTCCAAGTCATTGAATGGAACTAGTTCAGGAACCGGAGATACGTCTGGTAGGCTTACAGCGTCGTTCTGTAGGAGCGAGGGCGTGTCTTTCCACAGAAAATAGGCCAGAACGTGGGCTTGTTTAGAAAGGAGGATTCTGAAAATTCTTATATGCGTCTCCCAAGTCATGGAGAACTGAAGAGCGACAAAATATCGATATGTCTGGAGCATATCAATAGCGGATTCTTGCTTGCCATAAATGAAGGCAACCAGAGAAGTGCTGATTTGCTGCAGGGACGGCTTATTTACAGATTGCAGGAAATTTGTGGCTTCCTTGAGCGTTCCGAACGTTGCCTCCACGGTACCTCGAAGCTCCTCGACCACAGAATATAGGTAGTGCTCGGGTCCATGAGTGCCAAGTACTCTATGGACGTTTAACCAAAACTTGCTAAGCGTCTCCAATGCATCTGTGGGAGAGCGATAACTAAAAGCGATAAACAGCTGACGCAATGACTGGATATGCTGAGGAGATATATGACCCTCACTTGCGGTGAGAGAAGCCAGTAGTATATCAACGGCCGGCTCAAGTTCTCCTGATAAGATGAGTGCTTGAATACTCAAATATGTCACCCACTCCGCATAAGAACCGCCTTGGGCTACACTTTTCTCGAGAGGCTTGTCATACAACTTCTCCATAATATTAGCCAGTAGACGACACCGATTTGCGAGCCTCCCGGACGACGTGGGTGACCTGAGAGGTAAGAGATACGCCTCGTATGTCCATGACGCAAACGCTGTCAACTCTTCCGCGGGAATGCCATCGATCTGAGATTGATCCAGATTTTCAAACGCCGTCCAAAAAGACCTGAGATTTCCGGACCTAGATATTACACCCGATAGGGGAGAGTCATGCTCAATACCACCGTCTGGGGATTTCTGAGGTTTGTTCTGTTCAACCTTCAGGTTTATACGGTCTAATGCCACGGCTTGTCCGGCATTCGAATGAAGTAAGCTGAGGCGTGTATGTGGTATCAGACGGGCGGGTCCATTGGTGCGTAAGAGTGTGGGGTAAAGAGGGCGTGCTCCTGAATCTGGTATCAGAGAAGACTGCGGGATCCCTTTACAAAAACCATTAGATCAATAGCATATGCATCTGCGAAAACACGCGCACTAGATTGTCCAGAACCTTTCGCTCGGGTATACTGAAAGACACGAGGTGATCCCAACGGTACATGGGTGTGAGTTAGGTGCTTAACAGGGCTGCTACTGATGCACTTGGAGAATGGGTTGTGACCATCTCGTTTGCGCATACAGCGTACCCCGTGGTTCACGGGTTGTCGAGAGCACTTGGAGGCGGAGGAACGCGACAATAGCACTGCAGCATATATTGTGGCGTTACAGGCCGTTGGCATGCAATGTTTGCCAGCTGGACTCCCTTTATGCAAATAATAGCGTCTTTGGTTAACAATATGTAGAGGACGAGATGCTATAAAACTCACCGTATTTGTCCACACCAACTTGGAAGCAAAAAAAAACAATAAGCGCTCGTAAGCACTTTCGGTTCAATAGTCAATGTTTTGTGAGGACGGTGCAAATAAGGGAAAGAGATATTTTTAGTACTCGTCAGCTCCGTTCATAGATTTTAAAGAGACACTTGTGTTTTTTAGTTGCTTTAAAGCTATGCTCAAATATTTTACATAAGATGACTTTTGACGGGTAACTAAGGCTTGCTCTCCCCCAATTCGGTCGTCAAGATGGCGGAGGTACCTGACCATGAAATCATCGAGGTGGAAGACAAGCCATTATACGACCAGTGTATTCAAGTCAGGTAGTACAACATTAATATTGTCGTTGACTGGTCCGGACTCCGTCTTACAACAAACCCACGTCGTCTTCTAGGATTGACGTCTTCGTTCACGAACAAAAGTTTCGTCTTGAAGATGAAATAGACGAGTAGGAAACAACGCCTAGTAGAAGATACATTTTTTTCTCAAATTGTAAAAGTATAGATCCAATAGCGACACATATCCTCTTACGCCTCATTCCGTCAAAAACACCCATTGGCACATTACGGGTGTATAAACAAGCTGGAGCGTCCTATTATAAGCTTGGTCGGCTTGCAGTTCTTAAAGAGTATCGCAAGTTCCGTCTTGGAGCCGAGCTTGTGCAAGCCGCACATCGATACGTCGCTGGCCAGTCAGGACCGGCAGAGATCGTGGTCCATTCGCAATTGTACGTCAAAGGCTTCTACGCAAGGTGCATTCTTCAAACGAATGTTATATGAGGTTGTTGCTTACTAACTATTCCCAGGTTAGGTTATTTACCAGAGGTGAGTTGCCCTGATGACAATGCCAGCCAGTATCATTAGTTCAATTTTGATAGGGAGAGGAATTCGATGAAGATGGTGCCCCTCATCAGAAGATGAAGGTTCAGCTTCCTGCAGATTCAAAGTGAAACGGTTTGGGAAGCAGTGATTATCTCCATGGATCCTTGACTCTGCAATACAAGTCTTCTGATGACATTATACAATGATATACCTTCATATACTACTTTTTAGGAGCCGCGTTGGAAATGACAGCTCCGGACGTATCGTTTTTTTGTTCAGCAATGGCTACGTTCGGTGGGGAATCAATACCAGGATAAATGAAAAAAGAAGTAGGGGGACCCTTATTTAAGGATTCTGTGTTTTCATATATTTTCCGTTCGGCCTCATACATTATTTTGGCATTCTTTGCTTGTTCAAGATACGGCTAGAGATGAAAAACAATCGGCGAAGAGAAGGCAATAGGTCTAAATATCACACATACGCGCTTTTCTGCCTCACCCATGCTTCTCCATTTCTCTGCAGCAAGCACGCTTTGTTGTATCGGGGCAGTGACACCTCCAAAGACTTGCTTGGCCATCTGTTGGTCGGCTCGCATGGCTTGTAAGTATAAGAAATATGGGGATAATGGTCGCTTGGGAGCATTCGGATCGTTGATATTTTTTTGGCGAGACTTTCCAGATTTTCTCTGTGCCGTACGAAAGGCGTTCTCGCGTTCAACGTCCGCAGGTGTCAATGTGCGCTTCCAAATGGCAAGTTCACGTTCGTAATTTTCCTTCAAGACTTTGGCACGTGCCCCTAAATCCTGATAGATTTAATATAAGAGGATGGGCAGGGCGTACTGGTGTAATAAACATTCTTACTGCTCGATCTTGATCAGATAGTTTATGATACGCCCTGCCAGCTGCTTTCGCTTCTTCAACTATGTTGAGCTTTTTATCCACGCCGCCTTCAAGTCGTTGACTCTGAAGCCAATCTGTGAAAAATATCTGCCAGACAGAAGGCGCCTGCTTTGGAAAATGTAAAATCGAACGATCAGGGGCTAAAATATCCAGAGTGAACCATCAATGAATTAGAGTGAATCATATAATGACACATACGTCCGGGGGCCTTCTCCTCTGCAGGCTTTTCCGAAGTATGTGGCACTGTTTTTTTAGAACGCAACGGGGACCGAGCTGAAATCACATCCCCTATAGAACTTGTATAGCCCCGTATATATGACGGTAAATAGTGGAACACATGAGGTATATGTGCACTGGTCAGATATCGGGCGTGCTGCCAGCCACGACGCAGAGAGACGCCGGAGTATTGCTTGGTGACCCGAGAATCGGTGTGGAGATGTGCATCTTGCACAAGTATTGGCGCATTTCTTAGCATAGAGTAGAAGGAGAGAACCAGCAGTCGCGGGGTTGCCTGGTCAACCCGTTTGATGTACTGAACATGATTGCTTCGTTTATTTCGAGTAAAACGTCTCGTTGTTTTGGTTGCCGCACCCAAAAGAGGATTTAGATGAAGGGAAGAGGCGGTCTTGATCATTTCAGCATTCCCAATAAGTAATCACTGACCAAGTACTTGACCACAAGGAAGTTTAATATTCAGATCAAGAGTACTTGGACAAGGTTACCTGTGATATTGGCCTGGTATGCTCTCAGGGACTAAGCACAATACAAAATAATGTTCATGGGGTAGTTAGTATGTTGATGCTGGTGGAGAAATCGAGTATGGACAAAAGGCCTAGGCCACGGACTCGGAATTTGAATCAAACTAAGGCTACACGTATACATGAGCTGAATATATTCATAATTCTCAACCGACATTGCAGTATATACTTTATTCCAACTTATAAGTGAATATGTCTCATTAGAGCCAACGTTTGTCGATTTGGAAGAGTCTCATTGAACAGCCATTTTAACCGACTCAGAAGATCCCATGGTATTTCCACCCGGAATGCAAAAAAATTGGCTGTTTCGCGAG
This sequence comes from Hysterangium stoloniferum, assembly GCA_015178975.1. Lineage (NCBI taxonomy): Eukaryota > Fungi > Basidiomycota > Agaricomycetes > Hysterangiales > Hysterangiaceae > Hysterangium > Hysterangium stoloniferum. The sequence goes on from WHVD01000078.1 coordinate 49,010, forward strand.
TAAAACCACAACCCTGTGCGGTATTCACTGATCTCTCTTGGAGTTATCATTGGAGGTTCTCTTGGACAGCGTAGTTTGTGACCCAAAAGATTCGAAACCGTACGTTAACCAAGTGATAGGCGTAGATACTCTAAAAGGACAAATATTTGGTAAATTTGGTTTTGAATACACAACTCTACAAAACGACAATGGTCTGATCGGAAAGTTTTGGATTGTGATAGACCGACTTTCCAGGCTGGAGAGGATACCATTAATATATATGAACATGACCGCATAAAGTCCACGTACTTCCCAACCTTTGACGTCTTTCATAATCTCTCTTTCACGTTCTAAAGCGGCTTGTTGACGCCTATACGCGTCGCGATCGCCTTCCGCAAGCAAAAGCGGGACAAGATGGATCCTTGACCAAGCCTTCTCGCGTGCTAACTCTCTGCCACCGTATGATGAGATCTCCATTGCGGAACAAACCAAGAGTGTCCAGCTTGCCTCTTTTCGAGATTGCCCAAACCGACCCGGTAGAAGCCGTAGCCTGTCACAGCTAAGACACCGGCGAAAATCATCAGACCACTGGGGCCTCGGAATGGGAGATTACGTTTGTACTTCAAGGCTTGAAAGCCACCCGGAGGGGGCATGTCCCTGTTGGTATCAAATAATAAGCAACGTCTAGTTTGCACAATGGACGATACTTACTGCCTGTAGGGAACAGACACTTGTGAAAGATGTATCCATCAGCAAACGAAAGCGTATCACAGTGTCCTAGTGCTAGGACTACTTACTGCTGGCTGGTATATGGGAGTGAAGAAGGTGGTTGGAGGCGGAATGCCAAATAAGGAAGTGGCTGAGCGAACTAGCGGGTTCCGAATTTGGAAATATACATCCTCGACACATAAGTAAGATAGCGATCTTACGAAATTGATCCACATGCGCAGAGTCATTCCTAATTTTCACTACCCTTCCTTCTTCCTTCCACCATGTCCAAGCAGGGAAAATTCAGCCATTTTTCCCCTCCTCCGCACAACACACATTCTCCCCCTACTAATTCCGCTCCCTCACTCTCGCTACCTTTTATGTTAGGCCTACCCAAACTACAATCTCATCGTCGATCAAATCCGCGCCCCTCTGATGTCAACCAGTCATCTGAAGATGACCTTTATGCTGCGAAGTATAAGGAGATGAAACGAAAAGTGAAGGAGATTGAAGAGGTATACCCAAATTGTTGCTGTGATAAGTCAATAATAACTTTCATCAGATTAATGACCGGCTCCATCTGAAATGTCTAAAAGTACGGAAAAGCATTCTGAGATTAAGAGTTGAACGAGCGTGAGTGTCCTCAAAGCGACTATCTGACGAATCTTAATTTACCTTCTTATATATAGTATCTTATATGAGCGACTCTCTGTGATATCTAAACCTTCAAATATCCCCCTTCTCAATGCGGAGCAACTTCCCGCTATCAGCCCAAACCAATGCTCTGAAGATGGTCAAAACCAGGGAAACGGTCCACACTCGGCACCCGAAGTTCAGGCGCGACGCCAATATATGCCTCAAAGTCAAAAAACCTCCCCCCACCTTCGCTCAAGCTTCAGGGGAGATATTCAGACTACTCCGCGCATCCTGGGTGAAAATGAACATCCGCATGGCCACCATGGACTTCATCAAAGAGCCTTAGATCCATATCAACCGCCAGAGTCAGTTTTACCAGATAAACAGCTACTAAAAAAACCGAAAAAAAATGTGGACACTAAAGGGAGCCAGGCAGGATCTTCGTATCAGGAAATTAAAAATGGCAACTTTATGAAAACGTTTCCGTTCGTACTCGAATATTCTGTGAACCAAAAACAGAGCGAACAAGGCCTCTCACCCTCCGACTATCCCACTGAGATTAAATTTCAGCAATACGAAGGATTCCCAGAGCGCCAACCTGCACGAAGCAAAAAGGACATCGAGCGCGACGAAAAGGGAGGAAGACAAAAACGCAGGGGGCAACAGCAAATTGTAAATAGCCAAGTCTACAACGATCCAGCCCAAAGGCGGATATCTCCTCGTTGCACGGATTCGTTTGCAATTCAAAATCAGCCAGCGATAGGAAGAAAATTCCGACATAGTCCACCGTATGATGAAGGAACGAGGTATGTGTTGATTTCGAAAGTAAATTGTCCTGATTTGAGCCTGGATACAAAGATATACTGGAAACACGGATTTAAATGGTTCCGTGTATATAGAAGATATTATACCGGTGGCTAGGCAGCCATATGGTTTATTGGCGTTTGACAAGCAGCACACCCAACTGAAAGTAGGGCGATCTAACCAGACTGTTGACATGGCAGACCAACCAGATGATGGAAGTAATTCTGAGGAGGCATAGATGGATACACTCATCCACGCAAGGATGAAGTCATGGATTAGTGTGACGTCGGGTTAACACACTAGTTGGATTTCTTGGATATCGTAGACATCACTGCGGTAATATTGTACATAGGATCTTGCACCATATATTTCTCTCTTGGATCGCTTTAGAACGGCGACAAATTTCCCGATAATGTAGTTACTAGGTTAATACTTTTTGATTAAAATGAGAAATTGCTGTTTGAATTATACATGATGGAACACTGAACAACCTTCAAGACGTATGCCACAGATCACGACTCACCAGCTAGACAGGGAATGCGAGGGGGACATGACGACCCAACGTTATTTTGAATTGGCAGGGGACATGACGACCCAACGTTATTTCGAATTGGCAGTGCGTATATTGTACTCGCGAACAAATCCATTGAACTCGGTTTCTTTTGATTTGTACTGCTCGATCAGGCTTACGATCACTCGTTTAATCTAAAGACGAATTGAGTCACGTAATACAAATGACGTGGACGAAAATCCTCTTACTCCATCTCTGTTTGTTTGTAGAGCAGGAATGACATCCTTCACCGTGCGTTCAACCAAAACACCTCCAATTAATCGAAAACATTTCCGATGTGGATCTATGCTCAATACACCTTTCAGGGTTGTTAGTACAAGTCTGATGAGGTTATCAGCAAGACGACAAGTGAATAAAAGGCAACATGGAGACACACTCGTGTTCATCAGCCTCTGATTCTAATTCTCCAATCTTGCTGGCTACCGCTTGAAGGTCGTTTTGAAAGCGTGTATAGGTCGTTTGTACCTCTACCCAAGCATTAAAACAGGCTCGAACTACATTGTAAACATATACACCTTGGTCTGATAGTCTTGGTGCCTCTGAAGCTTTCGCTTTTTGCTTTGAGGCTGCTGTGGCCATGTGCAGAGTGTTTAGTCCAGGGACCAGTTACCAAAAGACCAATTGCTGAGTCAGCAAAGTGTTTCACCCCGACAATTCCTCCATGGCATCGACCTTCGCTCGGTCGCTGCTCCTGGCGCGTGCACCAGCACGTATGATGACTGCGGGTCCCTCTAGGATTCCATTCCGTGCAATGGCCGTCGTTCCCCGTCACCGTCCCCAAGACATTCATCAACAGAACATGGCTAGCGGTGCCCTACCTGTGGACCACGAGCACTACGTGAATCCCTATAAAGGTGGTCCATCTGCCATCGACAAAGCTATGCACCTATTTTTCTTCACTGAGATAGTTCGAGGTGGGTGCTTCTAGGCATGTTTGCCCTGAGAATCTCAATCTGGGCACAGGAATGTGGATCGTGGTAGAGAATGTCTTCAGAGAGCCATATACTATTAGGTATCCCTTTGAAAAAGGTCCAATTTCGCCGCGATTTAGAGGCGAGCATGCTTTACGGAGGTATCCTACTGGAGAGGAACGATGTATCGGTACGTCCCGATCTAGAGAGACGGTTTCCCACCAATCCTCATCAATCTTCAGCTTGCAAGCTTTGCGAAGCAATCTGCCCGGCTCTCGCGATCACAATTGAAAGTGAGGCCCGGGAAGACGGTTCTCGAAGAACCACGAAATATGGCATGTTTATTTGTCCTTTCATCTTCTTTATGTTGATTTTTGGTTTTGTAGATATCGACATGACCAAATGCATCTACTGTGGTTTCTGTCAAGAGGCCTGTCCAGTAGATGCTATCGTCGAGAGTAGGCTTGTTCTTGTTTTGATTCTGGGTAGTCTATTGACAATCGACACCCCATAGCTCAAAACCAAGAATATTCCACAGAGACACGTGAAGAATTACTATATAACAAGGAAAAACTTCTTGCCAACGGTGACCGAGCTGAGGCAGAAATCGCTGCCAATTTAATCTGTAAGGTGTTCAATCAATTGTACCATACGATGGCTGACTTGTTTTCTTTAGCTGATCATGTTTACCGGTGAATTTTCCATCTAGAAATGAAGCTTCTTGTAAATAGGAGAAATACAAACATAAAATCGTCTGTATTATATTAAACGGGAAATGGCAGAGCACAGTAACTTCACATGGCGTCCTCATAACTTCTATAGGCCATGGGTAGTATCTAAGCTACCACTCCCCGTCGAACGAAGTGAATCCCGTCTAATGGACGGTCAGCTATATGAATTGTGAATGTAAATAATACTTACTAATAGGAACACCGGCCAGTATCGCTTTTTCTCTATCGAACTGCACCAGTTCCACGCGCTTGTTAGTCGTCCATCAATACATGATCCAGCATCGAAGAAATTGTCGGCACCCGAACCATCAAAACTATAATGAAATGGATTAGATCCCCTATCCTATAGAGTAAGCTCACGGGAGACGAACCCGTGACGGAAGAAGTCTCCAAGAATTTCGCGATAAACATTCTCGGTGCTCCCAAATTCCGACTCGACATATTTTTGTAGCGCAGGCTTTTCCATTAATACAGGTATCTGCGAGAGTGTGTTGCAAATGGGTAATAAAATGCGGTATATTTGGGTATATTTGTCTATTGAGGGTCAGAACAACATAAAACGCTGTGAAAGAATATGCAAAACTTACCAATGAACATCAATGCATTGGGAACGTTGTGATCACTAAAAGCAACAGCATAAGTGCTCGGGCTGGTTTCGGAGGGTGCTATGCATACCCCATGTGAATCACTGAGGACCCAACCCAAGATCCAATCGACTGTTGTGCTCTATGTAAAATTGCATGCATCATTCGGGAAGTTTTGGGGGCGGGCTGGACCCGATTTAATCCCTGGCCAGTATCTCTTAGGCGGTAGGTGGTGTTCGGGGACAGCAGATCCTCTTCTGCGAGACACCAAAGGTGGAACATCTCATGGAGAATTTCCCGCCATAAAGTCAAACTTTGCAAGACATAGGCATATTGCTTCACGTGGTCGTGACTGAGTCGTGCGCCGCCCTTGCCACTGCGTATGGCAAGCGAACTTTTGGCGTCTCCAGGCTGTGTGGGATGGAAATACTTCTTCAGGTAGCTAATCATCTTCTCACAGGGATCACGATTGACACGAAGGAAAGCATTGTTGTCTCCGATGCTATACAGGCACTGCCGTACGTCTTCGTGTCGTAGATTCCCCCGAGCGTAGCGTGCGGCTAACGTCTCGATTGCGCGCTCTTTCGCACGGATGTCCTTTTGAACCTCTCGTCTTGTCTTACCCTCGGAATATATCTCCTGGGTCGCTATGTGACTTTAATTAGTGACTGTCTGTGAGACTGTGTGATGAATAATACCTACCTACTGTAATAAGGTCATCTTTCAACACACCCAACGCGTCGTGCTCCTCAAGAATCGAGTATACAGTTTTGATTGGCCGAACGCACGAAAAGTCCAAGAGGTTTTTCACTTCGGGTATTTGTGCATCCATAAGAACATAAACAAGTTTGCCGTATGTACTCCGCATCCTATTCAATTAAACATGCATGAGGAACGTCAGTCAAGAAGGGGAAAAAAATCAGTACTTCTCCGGATTCATGATTTTATGTCTCCTTGCCAGCTCGAACACATTCTGATAGAACTCCGCATTAGTCTCGAAATTGCGATCCTGGAATAACGCCTGTCCCAGCTTGTAATCCGCCGCAAGCACCAAGCCCGAGAGAATCGCACATAGCTCGCGTATCTGGTGGACCGTCCGTTTCGTCTTTGACAGCCCAAAACCGATCGTGTCGACTTTGTCGGTGTATTCGCTGACTGAGAGTGCAGCCTCCACAAGGCGGAGGTACTTGCGCTCTTCGTAGGTGAGGCGCAACGGGATGTACCGGCTGCGCTCGACGAACCAGTCTCCTGGTGATGAATAGACGGGAGGTTGTGCCCCCACGAGTGTGGCGGGGTCGTGTACGACGTCTGTCGTGGGAGCCTCCCAGTCCAAGTCTGTCTCCGCCTCCGCCTGCAACCATAAATATCAGGGACACAGTGCCACAGTGCAAACAACGTACGCAGTTGCCTCCATTAACGGCAACCGGCCCAGCAGGCTTTTGTTTCTTGCGTGCCTGCGCGCCATTGAGCGATGTCCTTGAGTGTTGCCGTCTCTTTCCCTTCCGATGCGTGGCATGAAAGCACACCTCACAAAACACGTCAGCGCAGTCTTTGCAAATAAGTTCCGCGGGTTGATCTGAATTCTAGTAAGGGCTGTGACGCAGAACCGCCGGTATAAAGGCCATACCTTCGCATTCTATGCAGTATCCCTCGTTGGCGACAGATTCTGGCTCCTTGTCAGACTCCTCTATAGATTCCTCGACATCCATACTTCTATCTTCAATGTCATTCTTGTGATCTAATATCCTAGCTAGAGAGCTGCTGTTCTGCTGAGTGTCTTCGGAATGAGACATGACGTTTAGGTATGTAAGGCTAACGTGAGGGTGGGGACCTATTTTGGAAAAATTTGCTCCCGGCGCCTTACAGCAACATTGTTGCACAGTGATCCATGCAAACTCAGTTCATCAAACATCACGATACACACGCAACCATGTCATTCATACCCGGACAATATAGGACAACAACGATTTGAATTTACAAGACGCGGATATTTATACTGATCAAAAACAGTCAATGAAATAGATTATAGGTAAACATAAGAAAGGCAGCTTTTTATGTGACTGTAGTGCCGCGCCACAGTCGATGTGTACGTTGCAGTGAGCAGTTCATGTCTGCCTCGCTGCAGGCCCCTCTGGGGAAATCGACCTGGGAGTAGGGAGATTAGTAGGCGTGCCCGCAGACTCCTGCAGCTCGCCAGCAGCACTCCCGGTCGAAGTCCCAGCATTCGCATTCATAGAGCCATTCCACGTACCACTCCACACGGACAACGGCGACCTGCTTCTGGGACTCCTCGAACCAAATCGCTCTGACGCCGCTTGAATAATGTACTCCATCTCTGCAGATGACGAGCGTCTGGCAGGGAAGCGCGGCCCTTCTTCTTGGTTGGCTAGCCCAGGAATGGGGGGCGAACTGATGCGCACGCTATGTGTATACCCATCGACCGTTGCAGGGGGGAATTGTTCAGGAGCACGAACCCCTCCACGACGAAGACGAGGAGCGTTGACCGTGAGGCGGGAAGATGAAGGCGCAGGACCAGTGGTGGCTCCTGTAGTGTGTAGCATGAAAAACCTTGGACCGGAAGGTCCATCTAAGGCTCCAGCACCGTCACGTTCGCGATCTTCCGACGAACGAACACGTGTGTATCGCCTACCCGCAGACGCAAAAGCCGCAACAGGCATCGCGCTGTCAATTTCCTCACCAGCACCGGCACGTGAATGATGATTGTGCAAGAGATTCGCAATATCCATGCTCGAAGACGGCTCTCCTGAACTAGACGCAGGGCCTGAGTTGGAGCCAGACGCTCTAGTCGCCCCTTCTGGACCTGCTTGCGAGCCTTGTTCCTGCCTCCCCGTCGTCCGCCTCCTGGTGGTAAATTCGTTAAAATCACTCGTACGCGACCGTGCAGGACGACGAATTGACGAATGTCTTGCCAAGTTCCCATGTCTAATGACAGCATGGTGTGTAGAAAAGTTGGAAGCAGGAGGCGAACGGCGCGTAGGGTATCCCACAGCTGACGGAACTTCGTCATCTGTGTCTGGGTCCGCTGGTTGGGTCTGCACAGGGAACGAGCGCCGTATTGTCGTGTCAGCAGAGAAGGGATATGCAGCACCACCCTCTAAATTAAGACTGCGGAGTTGAGGCGAGCCTGCAGTAGCGACGTCTTCAACGTCGACATCCTCTTCGTCCGCATTTTGTGTAAGCATGTCCCAGTCGAGGGGACCAGAACCGCCACCGCGCGCGACGAAAAATTCGGGAAAATGGCGGTGTTGATTGGAGGAGCGGTCGCGGTATGCGCGGATGTGCGCGAGGCTTTGTAAACTCGCCACGGTGCGGTCGGCGATCAAGTGGCGGTCTGACGAGTTCGGGCGGGTTTGACGCTCTGCAAGCTCCTTTACCCAGCATTACTATTATGTGCCATCCGATACATAACCTTCGGATGGACGTACTTTTACGAGTATCTCGACCAGGGATGTTGTGAAAGAGTCCCCGTGATCCAGACTTTGTACCAGTGTTTCGTATGAAATTGCGGGCGGGGCGGACGCGTCACCTTTTTCTAACTTGGCTCTAGCAATAGCACCTTGTCTGTCGTGTCATACGTGAGCCCATACACAGAAGATGACACGGTTTTGACGTACACGAGCGACTTGAATTTTGAGCCCAGGACTTCATCGTAATAATCGGATTGCCTAAGATCAACCAGTGAGTCGTGCACAAACTATAGCTTCCCCCTTTACTGACCATCTGCCCATGATGAAAGATTGGGGTGGTGGTCGGTGAGGTGGGTTTTGTGTGTCCTAAAGAAGGCGCGTTGGTTTGCTTTACAATTCACATCCCGCTCGAGCGCCTCGTCGGCTTCACGGCATCGTGTGTCGTTCGGAACCTTCTATGTTTATCTGGGGACGTGATGCCCTGGTATACGTTGGACATTTTAACAGACAGAAATTGATCTCAACAGTCAACACATAGCTCAAGAAAAGGGAGAAGTGAATTCCCTCAGAATTGCGTGTGAAGTGCATGTGATGCATGGATGTAATAATGACAGAATATATGTGTAAGAGTACCATAACATGTCTGCATATATCCTTAGTATGACTACCCATCGGTCGTCTTTTGTGTAGCTTATACTTTGAAACCACGCGACTGGAGAGAACAATAATCAGTCAATGAAGATATACATCATTCGCAAAGACAACGGACCTTTCGGCGACCACGAGCACGTTCGAACTAAAGAACAGGTCAGAAGGAAAGACGTGCGTAGGACGGGACAACGCACTTTGCGGCCCTTGGACAAAACATATGGTTTCTTGTGCTTGTGAGGGCCTGGATCGAAGTGCTAGATGAGACAACATAGTGGTTGCGCAAGAGCCAACAATACGGACCCATTCCAAAGTGCTTAACAGCCTCCCTGGTGTTCCTCTTTCCCCTCAAAAGAATGGTGTTGCTTCCAGTAGGGGAGCGAAGAGCCAATTGGTCGAGCGTGATGGCCTCCCCGCCAGCATTCAAGATCCGCTCCTTCGCAGATCTGGTGAACTTGAGAGCAGCGATGGTAAGCTTGGGGAGCTCTTGGAGACGGATGTCGTCGGTGACAGTCGCGACTGTGACGACGACCTTGGATTCGTAATCGGGGGAACTAGTTGCTTCCTTGGTTATTTTTGACAGAGAGACTGGGGGACGGTTGATCTTCGACTGGAAAAGACGCTTCAAGATGACCTGAAAAATAAAAGGGATTAGAAATATTTGTGAATGAGGTGGAAGATGCGATAAAAACCTTGTTAAAGGGAGCATCTGTGCGACGTGCAAGGAATCGGTAAAGCTAGGGGGACAAATAAACATGGGGATATTTTATACATAAAGAAGACACGCGAACGGACTTTGACCAAGAGCAAGAGATACGGGTCCTCGCTCTTTGGGGCGACACGGTGCCCGTTCTTGACGTGGTGATGTCTAAGATCGATACCCTATGGAAGACAGTATTAAGGTAAATCAGATTTTTTAAGTTTGTAGCTTTGCGCTCACCATGGTTGGTGTTGGTCTTGAGGAAGATGGCCGTTGGAATAGTGTGAGAAAGCACCTGTATAGTCTTGTATTAGGGTTTGTTCCCGTGTCTAAATTGGAGCTCCGACAGACTTCGTAGCGACTCTGTCACAAGGTTCACCACCTTTTACCTCCGCCCACGATGAGTTTGGTTAGTGTTGTGTTCTTTTTAATCGTTATTTCAGCAGATAACTCAGCTATCATCTTATAAGTATCAGGAAAACCAAGGTCAAGATCCCTACGCTGATGCGTACTCAAGTGCTCCTCAACAGCCACCAGCTCCTGACCCAGAAGCAGTAGAAAAACCGCGCTCTCCCCCGCCTCCTCGTGGTCGTTCTCGTTCCCGTAGTCCACCTCGATACAGATCTCCTCGTCGCAGGTCTCCTCCTCCAAGGCGGCCGACTCATGCTCCTATTGTGGGTGCTGTTGAACTTCTCATGCTTACACATACTCATTCTCCGACACCGTGTTCTAAGCAGGCGCCTAACCCTTCCAATGTGCTAGGTGTATTCGGGCTCAGTATCCGCACGCAGGAACGCGACCTGGAAGATCAATTCAATCGATTTGGACGAGTCGACAAAGTTACGATCGTCTATGATCAAAGAGTCGGTCCTTTTGACTACCAAGTCTTACGCGTAGTTTGGCTGACCTGTATTCGAGCAGAGCGACCGTTCCCGCGGATTCGGGTTCATTAGGATGTCTACTGTTGAAGAAGCGACACGCTGCATCCAAGAATTGAATGGTGTGGTAAGTCCCGTTGCGCACGTTGAGCGCAAGTATGATGTCTCATCGTTATGTATCATTAGGACCTCAATGGTCGTCGCATTCGTGTCGATTACTCCGTCACTGATCGGCCTCACGCTCCGACCCCTGGCGAATACATGGGCCACCGAAGCTCGTCCTATCGGGGTGACAGGGAGTCCTACAGGGATTCCCACCGCGACTCCCGCGACTACAGGGATAGTTATTCTCGGCGTGGATATTCTTCTTACGACAGGGATAGGGACCGTGATCCTTATGGACGAGACAGCCGCGACTGGAGAGAGAGACGTAGTCCGCCCCCAAGGAGGTATACTCCTTCCCCCCCGTCCCGACGGAGGCGTAGTTACAGTCGGAGTCCACCTCGCGGGAGCGGGAGCAGTCCGCCAAAGCACGGCTCAGGTGCGGCCTACGATTCTGCACACAATGGAGTGCCCCCGGAGGCCAACGGAAGGTGGTAATCCGATGAAGAGGATAGAAGCATGAACGTGTTGACTAAGTTCAGGTTCTGTTGCAAGTGATGCAAGCGTGCGGACCAGTTTTTATGGTAAAGAATAACAAAAAAAAGAAGACACGGTCTCTCTCTTTTCAATAATTTTTCCAAGATGTCAAGTTTCCTCTATGTTCAAGTTCGAAGTTCAAGGCTCTTTCTCTACGCTGAATGTCTCTACCGCGACGTTTTACAATACTGTGTCAAGCAGAACATATTTTTGTACGCAAGAACAAGATAGCTACTTTCAAATGGACCATGGACCATGCAAACACTCGTTAACTGAAAAATTGGCAAAAAAAGGGGTGTGGCACTAATTAATGTTTGATCGTGCAGGTACCAGGGAAGGTAATGAACCGCGTATGCATCGTCTGAATGTGGCGCGAAGGCATGGCGAGGTACTGGGAGAGATGGAAGCTGAGGGGATGGTACCCATTTGTTATGTAAGTATACCAGTATATGTCCATACAAGTGCTGCAAACCTGCTGCATACCTGTGACTGTCGTCACGCTGTCACATGCTGCGGAAATGAAATACTATGTACTGAATAAATATTTTATTCCGGTGGATTGTTTCTCATATGACCTTGCGAGGACTCTGTCTCCGAAGGACAGAGATCAAGTCAACGCTAGAATCAATGCCATGTCACGTGACAGGTTGTGAAGGACAGACACGCAGGTGTCCAGCAGGTGTCCGTGCGTGGCCAAGCGTGAATCCCCCCTTAAAGAATTGCACATTTGGATGACGTCAGAAAGGGGAGTCCATGACCATCGTTTTCAGTCACAGCCCCATTTTTATCCTCATGGTTGTCAACACCAGCGACCAGAGCCATCCCCGTCATCCACAACCGCCACACTGCTAAGGTCAACAGCCCCGACGAACAAGATATTAACAACGTCATCTAGTATTATTGACGCAGCTAATATTACTAGGCACGTCCCCCGCAATCTACGCGGCGCAGAACCTCTTAAGCGTCACAGTGCCGACGACGACGAGTCTATTAAAGAATCCTTTCAGGCCGTCATCGAAGAGCCTTTTAAGATAACCGCCGCTGCATCTGAATATAAACAGGAAACATCATATCTGAACCACGTCCAATTACCGTTATCTTCACCTTCCTCGAGGTCGCTTACTCTTATCTCAACGCCACAACTCCAGCCTTCATCAGGAGACTCCGACTCTGATTCGGATATCTTCTACACCCCACCCATGTCCCTCCCAGTCCTCCCACCTTTGGCCCGCCTCTCCTCGATCTCCTCTTCTGACGATCACCTTGATGACTCCATCTTCTCAGCAAAATCAGTTCAGACTTCTGCAACTTCTTTATCTTTATCGTCCACAAACACCAACACCAAGCCCAAATCTGCAGCTCTAGATCCACTCGCAACTAGTGTGTCCTACAGCTTTCCATCCCCTCACCCTTCTCGTACCTCCGTACCCCCCAACTGGTCAAAAGACGTTCGATGGCTCGTCCCACCTGACTCAATCACTGTCAGTTCTCACTCTTCCAACACCTTCCTCCAGGGCATCGAACTCATCCAAGTCGAACACGAGCCTGCCTCGCGCAACACGCGCACCTCCATCAAGCGACGCACCACAATCGGCCGCAATCACTCCATCTCCCACCGTATGAGTGCTGTTTGGGAGGAGGAGGAGGACTTGCCCGAGGGGGATCAAGACTCACAAAGGCCACGCACCGTCTCTGCGGCCGGGAACGCGAATCCCCGCCGTCCAAAAGGCCGAGATCGCATGTCCCATTCTTCATCTACCACTACCACTCATTCCCGCACCGTTTCTCTCCCAACCCCCCTTTCTGTCTCTGCAGGCTCCATGGATGCTAGCACGGGGTACACCACTCTCACTCTTCCTCGCGCGAGCTATGTCCCGTCAAAGAAACCAGGCCGTGTCACCGGCAACGTCGACCTTACCCGCAGCGGAATCGCACAAACAACAATGTCTACCGTTTCCATCGCCCGCCGCAAACCCCATAATAAAACAAAGACTCCTCACCGACTGCGCGAGGATGTTTTCACCCATCTTACCTTTACGTCCCACATGCCACCCCCGAGTAAGGTCCATTCGCAACAGGTGCTTGTCAAAGTATGGGCGGTCGGCCTGGACCGCCTTGATGCCTTGTTGTTTGCGGACCGTGCCGAAAGAAACGATGGGTTTGGGTATATCCCTGGGCGCAGTTTTGTAGGTCGCGCGTTGGAGTGTGGGTGGGATGTTAATGGGATATCAAAAGGAGATTGGGTGTATGGTTTACTACAAGTCAAAAAGGTATGTAGTGCCACTTTTCATTCAACATTCCCATTCTTTGCCCCGCCTCCTCATCTCAAACCTCCTGTTATTTTCATAGGCCGGCGCTCTGGCGGAATTCATCCTCGTCGACCGCCGTCACATTCACCGCGCGCCCCGCCAGTCCCCCACGTTCACACAAGAGCATCTCACGCTCCTCTCCCTCTCTGGTGTGGCCGCTCACCGCGCTGTCCGCACCCTTTCCCACCTTCCCCCCGCCTCCCGTGTGTTCGTCCTCAACGCACACGCTGGACCAGGCCTCCTCGCGACACAGCTCCTCGCGGCGCGAGGTATCGCTGTTACGGCGCATGTACCGGGCGGGTGGGGAAGCGGATGCGAGAGGAGGGCCAGACTTGCTGGCGCGGCGGAAGTCAGATGTGGTGAAATTGGGGAGGTGGTGGAGGGACTGGAGACAGAAAAGTTCGATGCAGTCGTTGATACAGTTGGGGGTAAAAATGTATGGGATATGTGTCGGAGGGTGTTGTGTCTTTCGGGGCAGGTACGGTTTTTCCTTTCCTTCTCTTTGTTATCCGCCTTTTTCTCTAACCACCACGCCACGCGCCATTAGTTCACAACACTCCACGGCGACACACCACACCTCCCCCTGCCCCCGCCAAAGGCACATTTCAAAAGCAACATGCGCTCTCTCCGTCGTGCGTTCCTCAAACAAGCCGGATACCAGTGGGTTACTCCCGCAGCGGACGTAGATGCGTCGGGGGAGGACATTAGGGATTCCTTGGCGGCGGTGGGAGGGCTCGCGGAGGAGGGCGTGTTGCGGCCTTTTGTTTGGGAGGGCCAGATATTGCCTTGCATTGACGAGGGGCTGGAGTTGGGTAAGCAGGAAGCGAATGATGCTGTAAAAGCGAAAGAGATAGGAAACGAGGATTTGGAGGGATGTGTGTTCCCGTTTGAAAAGGCATCGGAGGCGATGAAATTTGTGAGTGGAGGAGGGGGGCAGACGGCTGTAGTGAAGATCGTGCAATGATAGCGGGCGAGTATGTGGAACGGCTCTCCGCTCCGCGCCCCGCGCCTGCGTTCTATTTCGCGGCTGTTTTTGGACATTTTTAAAGACTTTTATTCTCTTATCGGCCTCCAGCATCATTTATATTGTACGTCCACGGACATGACTAGCTCAGTGGGTGTAAGAAAGCCGTGTAGTATCCCAAGCACATCTGCTCTGAATAAAATTACTCTCGCATCTGACCACCCACCCATCATCCATCCCTATGCTTTGAAAAACTGATCAAAGTCGTAAGCATCGTCATTAGTCGTGTTTATCTTCGCTTTCGCTTTTGTTTTCGGGGAAGAGGCCAGCTTGCCGGCCTTGGGTCTCTCGGCCTTGCTGGGCTTGACTTTCTCAGACTTGACGGCAACGGGCTTGCCAAGCTTCCCGGTGCCCGCGGGGGGTTTTGCCTCTGCAGCCTTTCCCCCCGAGGCGTTCTTTCCTTTTTTGTGCAACGTGGGTTTTGGTGCGGTAAGCTTTGCGGCGCGGGCATCGCTCCTGCTCTCCTTGCGCGCTTGCCGCTTTTCGTTGTGGTCCTGTGTCCCTGTGGCGAATGCGACCTTTTTAGACGGCGGCTGGGGTATATCCACTTGGGCAACCTTTCGTTTGCGGGAGGAGCGGTCGGGGATCGGGATCGGTTCTTCCTCGTCGCTGTCTTCCACCTCGCTGTCGTCTTCTTCATTCTCTTCGTCGTCCTCTTCGTCGTCCTCTTCGTCGTCCTCTTCATCGTCGCCAGCCTCCTCCACCGCCTCCTCCTCATCATCATCATCCACCACCTCATAGTCTCCCTCCTCCTCGGCACTATCGTTCTCCCCCTCCACCTTAAACTTCTCCTCCAGCTCCACTTTCCTTGTTTCCAGTTCGCCTCTCTCAATTAACACCAACCCTCCCTCCTTCCTCATTTCCTTCTTCGTCTTCACCGCCGTTAACAACTTCTCATCAGCATCGGTCAAGGCTTCTTTTGTCCCAGACGGAGCATCTGTGTAGTACGGTAATTTTCCTGTTGTCCAGTCGCGAAGCACCATCCGCGCAGCGTATGTGAGGTCGGGATCACCGCCCTTTTTCAGGGCTTTCGCCGTGCGGGCGACACCCGACAGGAACGCCGTGCAGTCGCCCTTGGCGAATGCCGGGAGATTGTAGTGCACCATGAGATCCTGGGTGTCTGCGCGAGCGACAATGTGCTCGACTGAAAAAAAATGGGTCAATAAAAATTGAACATGGTGAAAGGAGAATGTGGACATGCCTGCTGGCACTGGATCCTTGACTTTATCGACTCGACCGCGACTGCGAAGCAGCATGTCCCGAGTCTTGATCGAGTCATCAAACTCCACGACGTTTTCTAGCAGTACACCCGGTGTATCGATGATGTTGACTTTGTGAGACGAAACTTCAATCTCTACTTCGTGTGCGCGAGTTGTCGTTGTTGTCCATGCGTCCGTTGTGCTGTTCAAAGAATAGATGGGTATGACAGGTTTGCGAGCGAGGGAGTTTACAATGGCGGATTTGCCGGACTGTTTAAGAGCCATGCGTCAATAGACAAATAGATGAAAGTCGGTCAAAGGCCTTGCATTCGTAATTCCAACCACGGCGACTTGTAGAGCCTCGCTTTTAGCTTCCTCGGCCTGTTGACCGATATACTCTAGCAGCATCTGGGAGCCTAGTGCGTCTTCTACTGTCTCTCTAGTTTCTCCCTTTGCCTTCGGGTCATTGAGTTGCACATTAGGTAGGAAAGACGATGCGGAACGGAATAGGAAGGTTGGGTGTTGGGCACGCAAGTGCGTCACCCATGTAGTAAGAATTTCCCGAGGAACGAGATCTGAAAACGTGTCAATTGATAAACACCAATGAAGGGTCGACTAGAGGGCACAGATACCTATTTTGTTAATAATATACGCTAGTGTCGTATTTTCACTAGCCAAGATCAGCTGCTCGAGGTATGGAATCCTAAACGACGCAGGATCTCTCGCATCCAGAACGTGGAGAACCACGTCCGCTTTCTCCAGGACCGCTATGAGATTGGGAAGATCCGGGTTAAGGAGAATCGGCGCATCGTCCACACGGCCGGTTTTCGATGTTGAGGCCTTGGTCGAGGGATGATCCATCTTTATACTAACATCTGTGATGCCCTCACCCGCTTCTCCATCTAGCAGACCCTCCCGAGCACCCTTCTTCTCTTCTCGTTTCCGCTGTTTAGCTTCCGCAGCCTATAGATCTATGAAAACTACTCTGCTGTTCGTCCAAGCAAATAAACATACCTGGCGTTGACTTTCTGCTATTTCTGCGAGAATTTGATCCTTGTACGGGAAGTTATTGGGGATCCCTGGATCCTTTTTCTTCTCTGCATCCATCTTCATTACTTTACATGCACTTATTACACTGTAGGAAAGTACTCACTAGATTTCCACTGAGGATTCTTCTTCGCTTCCTTCTTCTTTTTCTTTCGACCCTCAGCGACTTTATGTTTGAACTTTGCACGTTGATGAGTACTAATACGTTTACTCGTCTCTGTAGATGAAATAAACTCCCTCAAGTTATGTGAGTTAGGTGACCAAACATTGACTTACTTTTTCGTATGCGGGGCATTTTTGTCAGAGAATAATTTGCTTCCGCGATCGAATATCATCACGTGACCACCGCTAGTCTCAAGCCTTATGATCAAGAAACGAGCTTTGACGAGGCCCAACACTCGCCGAAGAGAAGAAGAGGCAGAAGATAATGTCCCAGTGGTAGAAGCCTCAGATGATGAAGATAATGAGACCAATTTAGCGTAAGCACTCTACATAAGCGTAGTATTTTGTTAAAGCGTCCCACTTAGGCCGGATGAACTCCTAGCCTTGCGCAGGCTAAAACGCGGTCGACAGGGAATAAATGCCAGTATACTTAACAAAGGTGAATCAAAAAAGAGGAAACGTAAAGTTGCGGAGGATGAGCCCCAGGGAGGGCTGACGGTTGTAGCCAAGTCAGTGGTCAATGAAGACGAGTAAGTGTTCCGTGATGTCCTTTCACACATAGATAACCGTTCTCGACATAGAGAATCAGATGAAGATGCCAAGGCCAGACGAGTCGTCCGTGCCAATAACTTCACACAGCAGACTAACGCTTTAGATGTAGACAAACATATGTTGGTCGCTGTTCGCCTTTTCTGGTTGATCAGTCTCCCTAACCCAAATTTTAGGATGGCATATATCGAGGAGAATATCAAAAAACGCAGGGGTGAAGGTGTCAAGCCAGTGGAAGCGAAAGGACCGCGAGATCCCTTCGAAGACCTATACCGTATAAATAAGTATGCTGTTCAGAAGCAGGGAGCAGAAGAGGGAAATGTTACAAACAGCCTGGCCATGTTGACTGCGATACCCGAAGTTGATTTAGGCATCGAGTGAGTGCTTACTAAAGTCTTCAATCTTGTCCTCACGCTCGAATTTATAGCACGCGGTTAAAAAATATCGAGGAGACGGAGAAAGCAAAGCGACAAGTGGCTGAAGATCGACGAACCGGGAATAATAAGAGGGATTCTGTTGTTCCTAAAGACGAAGAGCATTTAGCTGCATCTCGATGTGAGCGCGACACAGAAACCCCACTTGTGCTTAACAACTAAATTAACATTTTATGGTTATAGTTTATCGACCACATTCCACCGAACAGTCAGATGCGGAAGCTCTACGACGAGCTAAACTCGAGGCTATGGGCCTATCACCAGAACCTGATCATCGCCGGCCAAATGATGGACGAAATCAGACGGCTACGGATGAAATGGTGATGGAGCGTTTCAAAAAGAGGATGCGAAAATAACCATATGTAAGGTACGATGAGGGCTAATGTATTGTTAATATTGGTTTGTAGCACCAGTGTTATCTTTCAGTGGATTATAAATACATCGTATACATTATTTAATCTCTGAGAACGATGTCTTTGAGTAGACCAAAGTTTGGTGTACCGAACCCAGTGACTATAGCGGAACTTTAGTTATAGAGTTATAAACACGCCATTGAAAGAATTACCAGCATCCCAGCCGACGCGACAAGAAAAGCCTTCAGTACCGCAACCTGGGTTGTTACCAACTGTGATGTCATTAAATGCTGTGAAAGCTTTCGAATAAATCAACGGGTTGAGGAAGCCAAGAGTCGGTTTGCCAGCCGCGATGCGAGCATCGTTCAGGAGAGCAACAATACCGGCAAATGTTGGGGAAGCGGCCGATGTCCCTCCTACTAAGAAATTCCCACCTTCGATAACAAACTCATAGTTGTCCCCTTGAGCAGAGACATCTGGAATAGCCTACGAAATTGTTTATACAGTTTTAATGATTATTAGGTCTGCGAGGCACTTACACGACCGTTCCTAGTGAGGGTGAAAGGTGGTCAATATTGGGGATCACCTACTAAGCAGTGAAGGGGTTCCTACGGATTAAAAAGGCCTTTGTTTGTATTGCCTATCGCCTTCAGGAATGGAAGGACTGCCTTGTCTTGATAAGCTGGCCTCGGGAACTTTCAGAAACGACACCATGAATGTTTTTGGCACACCAAGTAGTAACTTGAGAACGCACAAAGTTAGAGAAACCACCGCCGCTTCCGAAGCTCGTGACTGCCACTTCGGGGACCTTTTTGATTCCAACTATCAGAGGTGTTTATCTTAGAACTAAAATACGCATACGTTAACCGTGCCACCGACAGCGGTAATGCTAGTGGAGCAGCACTGTAAATATTGGCCACTTCATACACAAAAAATACTCACAAAGGACAACTGGCAGGGAATTCTGGAATGAACTTGATCTGATTTTTTCCATCGTTCGTGAGACACTCCGAAGTAGCGGGATCCTGTAATTAATTAGAAACACGCACATAGAGTGAACACTTGAGGTAATACACACGGGGTCTCCGTCACCTACTCCATTATCTCCAGAACCGAAAACCAATGTTACGCCCCTCGCGCCTATAATAATGGATTGGCCTGAGTACCACAGAGGGACCTCACTAATATAAGTTACCTAGAGCTGCGAATCCCTTGCAAACCTTCTGAGCGAAGGAAATAGGGACGGTTTGTTCGTCATCGGCTGCCGCATGAGCATCATTAAACCCGTTTCCACTTTAAAAAAAAAAAACCGTGGTACCATAACTCGTAGAGACTAGACGACAACTTTAATATTAATGGTCAACGCTAGAGAAATATCGGCGACATACTCGTTTGTGGTACATTCTCTTGCGCCAGGACAAAGTCCAGGAACTAATAGCTTGGTGGCATCAAAGGTTTTTCCTGGAGTCTAGCGATTCACTCACGTCCAAATACGGTTCATTGGAGTCTATAGGCGTCACCTCATCAGGCTTGAATGGCGGCGAACCAGCAGTGGTGAATACAGTAGCGGGGGTGGGGAATGTCAAACCAAATGCATACTAAGAACGTTTAGTGCCTGCTCGTTCCCCGTCTGAACGTAGGTTGCGTTGAGTGTAACTTACCTGGGTATCCAAATTAGCTTCTACTCCCGCTTCAGAGATATTCTGGTCATTCTGTCCATCTACGAGATATGTGACATCACCACAAAATCGACGATCAATACGAGCACTTTCTTACTATTTATTGATACCACCTTGAAAGAGGAGCCCACTGCTTCCGGTCTAAGCTCAGTGTAGAACTGTTGAAGATCAGCATTATTCGCGAACTGGTCTTAGGCCAAACAAATATTGATTAGCATAATGAACCTGGGAAAGCGAAGACGCGAATACCCAAGTACGAAGTGATTGCTATTTGATTTCCCTTCTCGGAAGATTGCACCTTGTATTGCGTGGCGTTGTAGAGTTGAAGCAAACAAGTAGGTGTTATGGTCTCGTTGCACGACGGGTCGACCGCTTGGGCATTCGGTGAAGGTATAGATGAAACTACCGCTTTCCCTGGGGCCTTGTTGGACAATCTAAATGTCGTAGCGCGTGGCTTGAGACCAGCACGGAACATGGTTGTGGGATGTACAAGATCTACGTGCTCGTGTACGGATTCCGGAAGGCTCCAACGTGTTGTCCGGACCACCGACTCGTCAGTCTTCATGCTCTTCCAGACATGGTATGTCTAGACCAAACGTGTTATTACGAGGTTTATAGGCTGCAGAGAGCACCCACGGTATTGAGCATTTCTTCGGCCTTCTGGATCGTCGTCTTGATTTTCACCCAATCAAGAGAAGGGGACCTGACCAGTCCCTGCACATCAAAGCCATGGGAAATGAGCCAGTCGTTCACGGAAGACAACCCCTCTGGACTCGGGGCGACAAGCTCTTGCACAAGGTGCTTTGACAGATGTTGTCCATACCGTGGGCTGGCGGGATCGCTCACCGCATACAAGTGCTCCTCAAGTGTATCAAAGTTGGGCTGCACGAGACTGATTCTCAGCGTGAGGACCTGATCGGGGGGGGCAGGGCTATGCTTGATCCACTCCTTAGACGGCACAAATGTTTCTAACGAAGCGAGGTTAGAATGTATTTCAGACCGCCTAACGATGATCCGGAAAGATACCCTTAAGGACGTGCTTACACGGCGCAGGAGACCCTTGCGCTGCCAAGCCACTGCCTAGTATTACAGCAAGTAGCGTGAATAACATCTCCACGGCCTTTGGGCAATATGAGCAGCATTTGGGAATATATAAAGGTGGCCGTTTAAAAATAGGTGACGGGTAGATGGGATATTGTAATGTCAGGTATCTGATTTGATTAGAATTTTAACAAGTTTCTCTGCTGCGTATGTTATCGTTACGCATTATGATCTGGCAGGATTGTGTGAAACGGCGGTGATATTGGCATCATTGAGAACATTTACATGTGCAACTGGGTCAGAGATCTACTACGTGCCTCAATGAGATATATATATATGATCTAATTTCTCAGGACGATGTCTTTCAGCAACCCGAAATTGGGGGTCCCCAAACCAGTTACTGGTCAAAAATGAGTGACGTGTGATAGAATGTTCTAAGATGTATTTACCTGCATCCCATCCAACACGACAGCTGAAGCCTTCGGTACCACAGCCCGGATTATTACCCACAGTTATATCATTAAATGCATGCATTCCCTTCGAATAGAGTAACGGATTAAGGAACCCAAGAGGTGGTTTTCCGGCAGCCATCCGAGCATCATTAAGCAGGGCGACGATCCCAGCGAAAGTCGGCGAAGCAGCTGAGGTGCCTCCAATAGAGACAGCTCGGCCCCTCAAAAAAATCACAAAGTTGTCACCTTGAGCGGCGACATCTGGAATTCCCTATAGTGGGTTAATACATTTATCACTAAAACATGGCAAGGTTCATACTCGACCAAACCTATAAGCTAACTTCAGTAAATCTTTCCGGAGCTCTAATACTACAATAATACTTACGGGTTGAAGAGACCTTTATTAGTATCGCCATTAGCCTTGAGGAAACCATTCACCGCCGCATTTTGGTACGCTGGCCTTGGGAACTTGGAAGGGTAGACCAGCTTTAATGAGGAAGAGGACTACCGTAGGGGATAGCGTACAAAGTTAGAAAATCCACCGCCGCTGCCGAAGCGATCTACAGCACGTTCTGGGACCTACGTATCGTATCGTATTAGCCAACGAAAACTGCCAGGATAGTATATTCATTTACGTTGACCGTCCCGCCCACAGACGTCACACTAATTGCATGCAGAAAAAATGGGCAATCGAACGGATTCCATATTGTCCACTCACAATGGACAGCTAGCAGGGAAAGCCGGAATGAATTTCGTTTCGTTCTTTCCGTCGTTTGTCAGACAATCAGATGTCGCGGGATTCTGATAAAATAAAGTATTGATAATGTGGTGTTCCCTCCATGATGGAATGATATTACGCACTGGGTCTCCGTCGCCCACACCACCGTCGCCGGAGCTGACTGTTAGGGTAACTCCTCGTGCACCTACAAAGTGTATGAGTGGTTGCAACGTATAATTTAGGTGCACTCACTCACCAAGGATGGCGAATTTTGCGCAAACACTTCGAGCGAAAGAGGATGGCACCGTCTGTTCATCATCACCTATATGTCAATATAAATGACATATCCTAACTTTTCACAGGGTAAGAGCCGCATCACCATAACTGGTTGAAACTGATATCGATATGCTGTTAATGGGGAGATAACCTCTGACTGCTAATTATATCACTCACTCGTTTGGGGGAGGTGCTTCTGGGTAAGTAAGAAGTCTACCCACTGTCGACTTTTTTATTAGCTATGAGGTGGCCCTTAGCTCTAGAAGAGACATACATCCATATAAGGCTCGTTTGAGTTGGTTGGGGTGTTATCATCCGGGTTAAATGGCGGCGAGCCACCAGTTGTAAACACAGTGGCTGGGGTCGGAAATGTCAGCCCGAATGCGTACTGGCGACCTTCAGTATCCTTTATGACACCACTCATATAACAGTGGACCTACTTGTGTGTCGAGATTCGCTTCGCCTCCCGCTCGAGAAAGTGTCTGATTATTTTGACCACCTTATTATGAAAAAAGTCACTACTTCTGGGGCAATATGGCGATGAATTTGTTCCTAACCATTAATCGAGACAACATCGAACGAGGAATTGACGGCAGCTGGTACCAAATTCGCATAAAACTCCTGAAGATCTGCCAGGTTGGCAAATTGATCTAAAGAAAGTTATATAGGTTGATGGGGGTATGATATTGATGGAGCTAACTTAGATAGGAGGAAATGGCAATCTGATTGCCCTTGTCAGCAGCCTGAACAGTGTACTGTGTTGCATTATACAACTGCAATAAGCATGTAGGGGTAATAGTGTTGTTACAAGATGGGTCGACATCAGGAGAAGCGTCAGTAAGAGGTGTTATAATAGGGATTTTGTCAGATAGTGGGAATGTTGTGGCGCGAGGCTGTAGACCACCAGTAAACATCGTCGTAGGGTGTACAAGATCAACATGCTCATGCAAAAAGTCAGGAAGACTCCAGCTGGTAGTGCGAACAAGGGAATTGCCTGTCCTATTACTCTTCCAAACATGATATGTCTGGATAAAACACATAGACACTCCAACAATAGGCACAGACTATTAGAATAGACGTACAGTGTTGAGCATGTCCTCGGCTTTCTGAATAGTTGTCTTGATTTTGACCCAGTCCGATGACGGAGAGCGAAGAAGGCCATGTATATCAAAGCCGTGGCCGGCAAGCCAGCCATTGAGACTTTCTAGAGCGAGCGGATTCGGGGCAGTCAATTCTTGGACAGCGTCCATCGACAGGTGCTGGCCGTAACGGGGACTGTCGGGGTCGCTCACAGCGTATAAATGACTTTCCAGGATATCGAAGTTAGGTTGCGCCAGACTAATCCGAAGAGTTATTTCATGATCAGAGGGGGCGGGTCGTTGCTTTACCCATTCCTTCGAAGGGTGGTACGTTTCTAGATATCAACTGAAGTCAGTATCGGCCAATTTCTTAGTTGAGTGAATTTGAGTGCCTTTGAGGATATGCTTGAAAGGAGTAGTCGGGGAACCGTGAGCCACTGATCCTAGTAATAAAGCGAACAGTTCAACAAGGTGGATAAACAACTTCATTGCGACGCCTTAGAAAATGGACAAGCCACAACGTTCGCAGAGAACGCCACGGTCTGTGGGATGTTTTCTGTTGCATTTATAGAGGGACTGGGGTGACTGCGTGGAGTGATTGCCACAGAAAGAAGCAGGTAGCTTGACAAGCAGTCCTACGAACCGTGGATAACTACTTGCTCGTTCATTGGCCCTTTTCCGTACAAGTTCCCAGCAGCTTCACATGTCGCATGATGTTAATATTGATTTTTTCGTCCACGTCGAGACCTATGGGAAGCAACAGAAGACGGTCTCCCACGCCACGCTTTGCCATGGTGGTTGACTAAGTAGGATCTAGTCCGGCTGCTGTTGTCAGATAACACGTAAATGATCGACGATCATGAGTTGGTCGTTGTGTCTGCAGTTAGGCGGATCGACAGCGTGATGGCATTGAGTCAAGTGATAACACCTAGATGGCCGTAAGCAGCCTGCACTTTAGGCGTCAAAGTTACAGGAAGTCAGACTTGATGGAATTATCATTGGGTGCAGCTTCCTTTCAGAGTCCATGATATTTGTAGACATTTCATAGCAAGATCACGAGTGTTGGCATTCATAAATTGAGGCGGATCTGGATCAATTGCCGAATATCAACTATCGTTACGATGCAAGATATAGTGACCAAGGCTGCTCATTGTTGGAAACCACTAAGCCAACATTGGCTTGGTGATTTCCAACATGAAGTAAACTCCGACCCGAAGGTCAGTAGTAACTCCCCTATGACCTGTTTAAGGCTGGTAGCCAACATTGTGTAGGCCAACATATATATTAAGTAATGTTTGCTTGTGGGGTCTTCGGAGTATCAGAGTTTACTTTATGTTGGAAACCACTAGTGGTTTCCAACACTCATTCCATAGCCCCAATATCTGGGCAACTGGTATGGGGAAAACACTGGGAGAGGGGTGTTAGCGCTTTGAAGAGACAATTGCCTTGGTACTCCTATACCACAGCACCACATTCACGCACAGTGGCAGAAAGCTGCTGGTGTCCGGCTCGGGGGCTTAATTCAATAGCAATTCAATAATCCAGAATAACGAGACATTTCTACAACTACTGGACAGACGCGTGGGACCACGGTGCTGGTATTGAACTGACGTCTGAGTAGTAACGTTGACCGAGGATTGATTGTGATGCATGGTTGAAGGCTCACCAGCTGTGGTAGGAAATAATATTAATCATGCATAATTGAATCGGATACTATCTAGTACGACCAATCTAAAACATTGAAATTTTATTAAAATCCAGTGCGAGACGGGGTCCAAAATGGTGAAATACCGTAAAGCTGATTTAGATTGTATTTATCGCCATGCATTGATGACGCTCTGAGGGTTCTGTTGACAGCGTATCGGGGATATGAGCTTCAGCGCAATGATCGTAATACAGCGGTATTGAAAGCCTGTCGTCAAATAGGCTTACTGGGTCCGGGTCGCACGGGTTGATAGGACCACGGTGTATTGCCCGACGAACTAACGAACAGGATACATGGTTGGGCAGCAGGAAAACAGGATGATTACATAAGTAACTAAAGGTCCACTGGTATGCCTGGGGCGCCAGGCTTGCAGGTATATACATGTACATCATCATCAAATGTCTCTAATACAGACTGCTTTCTAAGTGCAACTTTGTGTGTTTTTTCATCTCCTTGTACCAGTGACATTGGCTGCGACTCAAAAATGTTCATCAGGAAGCTCATCAGACGGCGCCACATTACCGGAATATGTCGGCCAAATACTGGGGTGGTTAGTGATCTTTGCGTTCTTTATCATAACGCCGTGAAGAGACGTGTTCATATATTCATATATTTTATCTAGTATCAGCCACAAAAATTATAATTGCTGATTTCTAAGGTGATTTATTTAAAGTCACGCCTCGTTCCTTTTTCGTGTATTCATCATTCGTATTCTCGACTATTCGGCCATACCATTTATGCCCCTTGATGATATACTAGTCATTGTACTTTTAAAGCTCAACACCGTAATACAACAGTTGAGATAACGACACTTGGTAGCTGATAAGGTCACTAAGGCCACTCTTATTTCTATGGTTCCGCTGACAACTCAAATGACATTATTTTTCAACTAATTGTAATCAGTTGCGCCGTGCATTCAGGACATTGTTTCGCGTTTTTCTGAGTCAAGTCATTACCAGCGTGACAACAATTGTGACATTTACTCGATTGCTGACTAATCAGAGCCTATTCTCCCCCCGCCAGACCCAAAAAGACTATGGCAGACTCTTTGAGTATTTATGGAGAAGGTACCTTTGAAGAGCAAGTAAGGAACAAACATATGGCTCTATTACCCAAGTGCTGACCCGTATTGTAGATACAAGAGTTGCTCAAATACCTCGCCCGTTCTGAAAGCGAAGAAACGCGTGTCACATTCATCCAACCTTTCCAAGAAATATTAAGCACTTCCGAAGGTGATCCGCCACTATCAGAAGATGAAGAGAAGCGCAAAAAAGTTATAAAGCTATTAGTAGCTGAGATTAAGGGTTTGGGTGATGGCAATGACCGTGGTATGTTATCTCATATTCCCAAGTAGAGACATCCTTAACCGTTGATTCCGGCTACAGAGATTGAAGGTTTTTTCAATCTAGTATATTGTCATGTCCTTTCTCTGTACCCTCCCGATTCGGCCGATTCAACAGAACTAGTGGAATCGTTGGTTAGTGCGATAACTTCTTCGCCTCCAACGGAACACACCACCATCAAGTATAGGACGTGAGTGCAGTCGTTACCTTTTAATGTACATTTTTTGACTGATCCTAGCCTAACAAATCTATTTAATGCGGTTCCTAACCGATCAACCTTACGTCCCCGAGTGTATCAGGCCCTGTTAAGTCTCACCACCGAAAATGAGGAACTTGAAGTTCTTCAACTAAAACCTTCTCATATCGAGAAATGGCTAGAGGAATGGGATATCACTGATGATGAGAAGAGCAAGTTTATCAAGTCTGTTTCAAACGCGTTTGCTAAACTCGGTCAAGAGTACGTGGATACTCTAAGCTTGTTGTGTGTCGGCTGACCAACAATAGAGCAACATCTTATTCCTACATGGTATCCTATCTTCGAACAATATCCCCCAATTCCTCCAAAGCCGAGGAGGATTCCCTTAGCGTTATTGCGACTGCCTTGAGATTGCCGTCTATCTTTAACTTTGACTCACTTCTCAAAATCGATGCAGTCCGCGTTGCTAAGGATCATCCCTTATTTTCTCTTCTAAAAATCCTGCTAGGAGGCGGCTTGGCTGAATATCACGAATGGCTCACAACTCACGAAGCCGTCTTGAACGAGTTTGGTTAGTATTTTTTTATGTATGATTTGATGGCATACCCTGACACCTCCATTCAGTATTGGACAAATCCCAGCTGGAACGCAAAATTAAGCTCCTTGTTCTAGCGGATCTGGGATCAAGAAACGTAGGGCGTGACGTTCCCTACTCTGAAATTGCGTCTGCTTTAGAAATAGAAAAGGATCAGGTCGAGGCTTGGGTCATCGATGGTAAGGATTCCTTTTTCATGCTTGCTGCTTTCGTGATTCAAGACGCATCGCAGTAATCCGCACGCGGTTGATGTCCGGAAGACTTTCGCAGCCTGATGAGACGTTACATGTGACGCGTTCGACATCGCGGTCGTTTGACCAACACGAGTGGGACACAGTGGAAAAACGCCTTGTTGCGTGGAAAACAGGCTTGGAAGGCGTATTAGAGGTTATCGCGGCGGCACGGAAATCAGCAGCGGCAATCGTGGCTTCTCGTACCCTCACCCCAGATGCAGCACGTCCAGCTCAGCCCCAGGTTGCTTGAATAATCAATGTCATTGTATTTTGTCACGTGGCTGGTTTTCGTTGCAAAAGTAGACCCGATGAGATGATTGCGTATGAGATTGTGGCGCTTCTAGCTGTACTTGCGACATTGGTGCGAATATGATGTCCGCATCGCAGGATCATAGACCCGACGACAATGAAGCGTACGATTACAGATATAGACAGATGAGTGGGTAAATTGCGACGTATAAATGCAATATTACACCACTCGTGAATCCCTGATAACAACGAGTATAGCTCAGAGACCGTTCAATGGGAATTGATCATCTGTAGTTTTATTCGCGGGGCTAATGGTTGTATTTCCCAACTCAGAATAGCATTGAATTTTTCACGGGCGCCAAGGAAAAACTTCGAGGCGTCTTCAGCACTGTTTCTGGGATCGAAAATTCAAAGCAGTGATGCATATACGTGTACGACGGTATCCTCTTGCATGATATAAGCTCGGTCCATCAGACTGGGAATCTGGGTTTAATCACAACCGCTAGAAAGGATCCGCAATCTGTGGTCTGCGTTTCCGGCCAAGACACTGCCCGGTATCATGGTCTGGTTCAGTATGAATGGGTGGGAATTACAAGTGTAACTTTAGGGCGTCTGTTCACACTAATTCTATAAAGTCAGGTGCGCATTCACAGCGCAAAAGGCTGGACTTCCGATGCCAGTAGATACGTTTATAAATGCTGTTATTTAATAGGTTATTGCCGAAGTCTCGTTTGACAGCAAACCCTGGCCAGCGCCTCTCAAATGCCACTATGCTCTTCTTCTTTCTTTCTTTGTCCCCGGCCTCTCCCATCCCGGTGAGCGTTTGAGTAGGTAGGGACAAGCAGCCTAGGCCCTTTCCGGCCCCGCCGTATATCAACTGGTTTCGTGTCAGGCAAAACAGAGGTACAGGAAAGCATACACCATAAACGAAGAACATGGAGGACCACCAGAGTACATGCGGTTATCCACGGCTAGCGACTAGCAGTGTGCGATTCGAGGACATTTTGAGTGCTCTCCCATATTGCCCTAAGGCATGGCTTGATTAGATCGAAAACTCAAAAAGCTAAGCGCCGTGTCCAATGTTCAAGATAGAACTAATCAACCACAACTAACGGTTCCTACATAAAAGCCGCTAAATAAGGCTTCATCAGGTCTTCAATAATACTTAAAGAAGAAGATGTTATGGATGGATTGTAGAAGTGTCTATCTATGCTTTGTCCCCTCACACCGAAGTGTTTCCGAAAGTCCCATGAGTCGAAACTGTTTCCTCCGACATTCTGCAGGACGACGCAATCGACTAGTTAAAAGACAGCGTAAATGTATGATTCTTCAAAATCGCCCCCAGTCAGAACTCCCGATCGACTATGCCCGTTCGCGTTCCCTCACCCTCACTTCCCTGTCCCCTACAGTTTCCCTTGACTCAATTAGACCTCGACAGGATAAATGGGCAGCTGTCCGCTCTATCTCCCCAGGGGATTTTAGAATGGGGAATATCCAATCTCCCAAAATTATACCAGACAACCGCCTTCGGTCTCACCGGACTGGTGACTATCGACATGCTGTCGCAGCTTACCTCAACCCCGCCGCCTCTTATTTTCTTCGATACGTTATACCATTTTCCTGAAACGTTAGAGCTCATAGAAGATGTAAAAAAGCGATACGGGTCAACCGTCCACATTTTTAAACCTGATGGCGCTGACACAGTTGAAGCCTTCGAGTCCCGCCATGGCGAGAAATTATGGGAGGTTTCCGACAGCGTATATGATTACTTGGTCAAGGTAGGAGATACGGAGCAAGGGTTTTAGTGCGTTACTGACCCTTCTATAGGTCGAGCCTGCACGCCGAGCATACGCTACGCTTGATGTGCAGTCTGTTATAACAGGTCGTAGAGCCTCTCAAGGGGGGGAACGTGCCGCATTGCGACCCCTAGAGGTTGATTCGACGGGACTACTTAAATTAAACCCATTATTTTCTTGGACATTTGGGCAAGTCAAAGGATACATAGACGCATATAATGTCCCCCAAAACAAGCTTATCGATAAAGGATACAAGAGCATCGGCGATTGGCACAGCACCGTTCCAAGTGGTGAAGGCGATACTGGCGAACGCGCTGGGAGATGGAGGGGGAAGAACAAGACCGAGTGTGGTTTACACAAGGATTATTTTGTCATGAAAAGACTCATTGAAAAGAAGGTAAGTCGATCCATTTACGCAGAATGGCTGTTTTTTGTGACTTACGCCGTAATCTATCCAGCGTGAAGTGGAACTGCGAATACAGGATGAAGATAGAGGGACCGAATCTTTTGAGCCTGTAGCCTGACCAGAACCACTAGCGGGGTTCTATTCTTTATCTGACGCAGGGTCGTCACGTATGTGTAGAACTTGTGTAATTTTGTATCACTTTATCAGTCTTCGGATCCCGGAGAATTATAGTTTATGCCGGATTGAAATAGATAATTAGGTGCCAGTCAAGTTTTGGTCTGTTCCGGTGGGGGAATATCTCCGTTTAAAATAAGTGGAGAATCCGTCTATGCAGTGGAAATTCCACGCCAATTTTTTTAAACGGTAGAAAAAACAGTCAAAGATATCGTTTTCTCCACCAATTTCCCGGGTGAAAAATCCACAGATTTTCTCCGGATTTCCATCGTTTTACAGTTGTATTTATACTACAAAAGTGGCAGGAAATCTCTCTCACCGACATGATCGTTTTTTTTGTACGTGTCAGCGATGACTAAGTCTCGCCTCTTACGTCACCCTTCGCTTCGAACCAAGCTACTGGTTCTGTTTACTATTTTTGGGTATCTGGGTCAAGCCTCTCACCATGAGGGAATACAAGTATTCGCAGGAAATACCGCAAATGGTGCCGTTTGGATTCCTCTACGCTATTCAGAGATAGTATATAATTCCAATGTTGCTAGATGTTCGTGTTTGGCGAGGTCCAAGATCCCAACCCGGAGACCGTAAATCTCGTCGAGGATATCGTGAGGAGTCAAATTATCGAGTTGGTGAGCCTCCAGCCATCCAGTGCGCTCCTTCCTTGTCATCTCGTTATCTCACTATTCTCGTCGTTTTAAGATTATCCAGGCGCGAGCTTTGGCTACCCGACGTGGCGCTCGATATCTTTCAGCCGAAGACCTCATATTCCTGATTAGACATGACAGAGGGAAAGTCAACAGGCTACGGACATATCTATCATGGAAGGACGTCCGGAAACACGCCAAAGATTCCCATGGAGATGGGGGCCCAGGAGTAGAGGTTGATACCCTTGAGGAAGGTACATGAATTCGAGTGTTTGCTCAGTCGTCCTCGACACATGTTGAATATCTTCTAGAGGAAAAGCTAACTGCCAAAGCACAAAAAATCACTATCAAGCTTCCGTGGGAAATCACAACAATTTACTCCGAGGTACTAAAGCAAAGTGGACATCAATCTGACGATGAAGAAGATGAAGATGATATCGAGGCTCATGAGGCATCTATTCAGCGTTTGCGGGTAAGATTATGAACGCGTATATCATGTTTCGACTGTTTTTTCGACATTTTATTCAGGAAGCAGACGAAGCAACGCGCGCTATGACCAGGGACGAATATCAACACTACTCTGACTGTCGCCAGGCGTCATTCACATATCGCAAGGGTATGTCAACCTCAAATGGCAAAATCACATATTAATTGGACGACCATTCATCAGGCAAACGTTTTCGGGAGTTTTTGAACCTTCCCCCGCATTTGGACTTGAAGCAGAACGACGACACGATCGATATAGTCGGTTTTCTCGCCTTCGAGATGGTCCGTGCACTCACAATAGGCGGGCTCAATGTGAAGCGATCACTGGAAAGCCGGTCCGCAGATGTCTCCGTTTCATTGGGAAAGAGGAAGGCCGTCACTGGGTCCGACAGCCCGAACAAGAAGGCCCGAGCAGACTCGCCTGATACATTTTCAGCTCCTCTATCCACTCTTTTCTTGCCACCACCAGAGGCGCGTACCGCCTTACGTCCAGAACACATTCAAGATTCCTTCTCCCGAATGCAGCGAGATTGGGCGCATACTCGGTCATCTGGCATGCGGAACTGGCGGGGTGGTTTAATGCGGACTGGTGTTGCTCTGATTTGATATCCCATTCATATGATTTGCCTTTATATCCTTTACTGTTGTACTTATACACCCGGACGCAATGCGGAATATTATTTTAACATCTCATGGTGATGGAATGGTTACTCTTCCATTACCTGCTCTTCGTCGTCGTCCTTTTTCGATGTCTTTTGTTGATCGGCCTGATTGCCACCTCCGCGTGTAGCTGAATGTTTGGCATAAGTCTGCAGCCACTCCTCGGATTCCCAAACTACACAAAAAACACAGCGTTGGTTGACATATATA
Organism: Hysterangium stoloniferum; assembly: GCA_015178975.1. NCBI lineage: Eukaryota > Fungi > Basidiomycota > Agaricomycetes > Hysterangiales > Hysterangiaceae > Hysterangium > Hysterangium stoloniferum. The sequence goes on from WHVD01000078.1 coordinate 81,246, forward strand.
ATATAATTGAGAAACAGGAGAAGCAACGGACTGGCTCTGTTTCCTGCTCCCTGGATGGGTGTTTTCTGCGGCTTGGCGAGGTTGACTTTGAGAACACGTCCCCGATATTCGTTCATATCCATGTTGTCAATCGCGTCCTGCGCATCCAAGGCCTGCGTAAACGTCACAAATGCGAACCCGCGGTGCTTTGCTTCTAACGTGTCGCGATAACAATATGAGAGCAGGCAGTCGTAGTGAACAGGGCACTTGCCTGCAGCTAACGCGGGATTCGTCGCTGAGGAGGGGAGTTGGACATCAACGATGTCACCTGCGAGATTTTTGAGCAGAGTCTCTTCAGAGAGCAGGGTGAACTGACCGAATGTCGAGAATAATTCGACTAGAGCTTCCTCGTCGACATCCTCTGAGACACCGCCTACGAATATTGTGTTCTTCCTCACTGTCCCTTCCTCCATGTCTCGTCAGAACGTACGGAGATTGAAGATGGACGCGCTGTGGCGTGAGATCACTCGCTGAGCTGAAAAGGTTCCGCCGTGGTGTGGCTAACCATGGTCTCAGATAAAATTTGTATGAAATGCAGAATCGGCAAGAAATCTATTGGTGTTATTGTAGTAACTAGGATTTATGCGCTATTTATTCCAATGTATGATGTCCCATCTCCTCAGAAGAGTAGCGAGGCTGCATACTCGAGATTTCCACCCGCTTGATGTAATATACGAATAGCTTCTTCACGCGACGCACCGAGGTCAGTGAGAATCTTGATGTCACTCTCAGGAAACCCGGATGAAGACGAACCGAGCTGTGCTCTTGGGTTGCGATCCGAAATACTGGGGAACTGACGGCTGTTGGCTTGAGGGGAGTCTGTTGATGATCCATCAGCGGAGTCGTCGATCTCACTGTTTTGTCGGGCTTTCTCGGGTAACTCGTGCTCCGCGAGGAATTTTACTTCGCGGCCCTGTATTCGGAGAACGTTCTTTTGTAGGTCAATTATCGCTTGATGGGCTTTCAACATGTCCAGACCAAAGAGAAGGTCAACGTCACGGCCCTGTCCAAGTTTAATATTGAGAAAATATCCTGAAATACTAGGAATCCTAACACACCTCCATCACTGTAAATGAGCAAGCCAAGTGAAGATCGTCCAGTTTTAATTGAACAGTGTGTACACGGCCAAGAATTTGCGCAGTTCCAACCCCTTTGGCGATACCCGAAAAACGACGGTCCAATAATCGCATGATTCTGAAATAATACATGTCAATCTCAGAACATATTTTATAATGTCATTTGACCTACCCGCATGCCTCGGCACATTCTGGACTCACTAGAAAACAAGTTGTTAAAAATTATATTATAAGGATAGAATGTTCAAAGATACGCACTAATTGTTTGTTGAGCACCACTGTCAACAAATGCCTTCACGGGATGTGAATTCACCTCAACTGGAATGCTGGATGGTGCGTGAAAATCTAATGCGGCAATGGCCAGTAATTGATGACATACTAGAGCATCGTAACACGACCAAAACTCTCCGGTGAGTATTCAATAGCATGCTGCATGTTTTCCAAGACAGCATGCTGCCTGATAGCCTCTTCGATCCTACGTTGCGCCTCAACATCAAAAGGATCGGCGTTTAATAATTCAATTTCTTGTTGTCGCTGGTATTCAAGCTCAAGTCGTCGACGACGGAGCTGCCCGAAGAGTTGAGCAAATCTTGGGGGATCATTGAATAGGGCTTCCGCCAGTTCAGGTTGCGTCTGTTCGGGGGTCTTTCAGAATGCAACATTGCAAAATCTACAAGCGCAGACTTGCATGGCGGATCTCCTCGATGAGTTGGGGATCACCCAAAATCTGCAGACGCATCATCTCCGCATCCTGCTCTGCTGTTCTGTTGGGTTCGGTTGTTCTGCTTAGTCAAAGGAACGATGCAGATGGGTACTGACTGTCCAGCAACCGTGACTTTCCATCGCAAATATAGAATGGAGTCGTCGCTAACACCACATTCTTGTATAGTAGCATGAGGATCGTTCAGCTCACGACCATCTATCGAGATGCTTTGCTCCGCCATAGGGATCCCAGACTGATAGTTAAAATAGATAAATAAGAACAACGAGCGCAATAGTCGTGAATTGCGACGAGTATACCTCAGCTTCAAGTAAAGCCATAATATTCTCCAGCTCCATCTGCGGATCGATGTCGACAGCCTACATGGAATGTTACTAGATGGTAGGAGTGATGTCGGCGGAAGCGGGGCCTCACATAGCTCCAACCTGTGTCTTTTACAAAAGTGAGACGCATGATAGTACAGGTTATGCTATAGTAGGTGCTTGAGCAGCGGTCAGGGAAGCAAAAATAAATCGGACGTTGGAGAAGTGAAAGGGCGGTTATACACCAACTGGGACCCGCCTTTATACTTCCGGTCCTTCACTTACAAAGTGGAGACACGTCGGTCCGACGCGTCATCCAATCTCGAACGTGAAAAGAGTTTCTCGCAGCAACATCCGATAACTACACGTAATGTCACAGAAAAATATACACGGTTATACAACATCAATGAGCACCTCCTGCTCCTCGTCCCACACCAAAATGACTGCGCGCGAACATGTTGGACCTATACACATGCTTTCGTCAATAAAACGGTGAATAACACTCTGAACCGGCTTACAATCTTGATCCACCGCCACGAATATTAGACATCAGAGCGCTTTCTAAGGCAGATGCACTGACACTAGGCGCATCACTCAAATCACTAAAACTTGACGCGGCGGAACCGTGACTACTTCCTTTTTGGTTAGGACGAACCCGGACAGAAACCCCTCTCCGCGGAGGACGTAGTCGTGGACTATGCAGCGATGATGTTTCAGAATTACTGGGCAAGGTAGTGGTAGCATGTGCGGAAGATATAGCTGAGCTAGACATTGGTGAACGCGATTCCTGAGGTGGTGAAGGTATTGACGGAATAGAGCCTTGAGGGGAAGTGGCACTACTTTCACTCGCACTCTCTGCATGTTGGACTGCCTCCCTCAGCGGAGACCGTTGGTTCACCGTACTTGGTCCGGCGTTAGGTGGTATCCGCAGTGGACGTGCAAAACCAAGGGCGTCGCTGCTCATCATTTTCTCCAGTTCTTTCAGCCGCCTTCCCACTGCTTCTTGCTCTTCCAATCTACGAGCTTCTTCCTCCACCCTGTCTGCATCTTCATCAGATTCGGAAGAGTCAGATGGGGGAGTCGTAGGGCGAATCGGCATGTCATTTGGAGTCAGTCCACGTCTGTGTGAAAACGATAGAACAGAAGCCGAGCCCTGATCCCTAAGTAGTCTGTTCGCTAAAATGGGCTGGGAAGGGAAGCGTTGATGTGTGGTCACGGGAGTCCGTCGTCGACTCGATGATACCATTCCGCTACCTCCCCTAGAGGGCAGTGTATGTGCACTAGGTACCCGTTCCTCCGCACGGCCATCTACAGTTCGTGGGGCCAGTGAATTAGAAGCACCTAATGTACTTTTGATATCTTGAAGTGTCCGTAAGTCTTCTTCGTAGCGAATTTGGGCTCGATAAAGCAGATATGGGAGAGGCACCTGGAGATGTGCAGACAAAGCTTGCCCTAACATGAAGCCATGTTCAGTAGAATGTAGATCCAAATATATTCAAACTCACAATCCGTTCCTCCACTATCTGCCGCTCTTGAACGAGCAATTACCTCCCAAAGCATCTTCTCCTTGTCTGCATCCCATTGAACCGCCTACACTTGTGCACGTAAGTCTGCCTGTCGGACGATATATGTATAAAAATCTCACAAGAGGTGGTTCATTAATAGGAGCTTCAGCTCTATTATATGGTAGTCTGATTATAAGATGGACTGGAGGCGTTGAAACAGCCATGAGGTTGAATGTTGAAGTTGTGACCGTGACCGCATATCACACTACCTCCTTTCCAAGTATCTTTGTGATGGGTCTACAGTCAAGACCATCATCACCATTATCTCATGATCATGCTGAACGATTATCAGAGTTTATCCAGACGCTATCTGCCGAACGTGAACCTGTAGCATCAGAACTCGATGTTCTATGTAGCATCTATGGAGAGAATGCCATCCGAATATGGCCACACAGTGAATCTGCTGGTGCTTCTGCTACTCTCAGATACGAGGTAGATACAAAGTGAGCGAGGTGCATGTCTTTCTGGACGTTACTCGTTCATTTAAACTGAGCTCATCCGTTGACCAGCCTCCCGTTGTATGAAGATGTTCACATTCAGGTCCTAGCCTCGCTGCCTCCAACATATCCTCTCTCCTCGTCACCGCAGCTACAACTTCTGTCGCGATTCATTGGGCCGTTTAGTGTGGATCGGGATTTATTTGGAGATGTGCTCAAGACATTCATTTCGGTTAAATCAGGCATTGAGTTTGTGCCAGAGACTGTGGCTGTCTTTGATGGCTTGCAGCATGTCATGGAATTATGCTCAGTTTGGTATGGAGAGAAGCTGGATAAAGATAAGGCGAATAAACTGACACGGGAGGAGGAGAGACAGCAGAGGACTGGACATGCGACGGATGATATTTCTTCTCGAATCCCGGAAAATGTCTCCGCACCTGCACCGATCCCTGAAGGTGTGGACCTGATCGAAGCGGAGGCAATCACAGACAGAAAGAGTGTCTTTATTGGCCGTGCCTGTCGTATCAGCCATCCGTCCCAGGTATGTATTTTTGCAAGAGTTTCAATTAGACACTGACACGAAGCCCCGCCCGGTTCCAGGTTGCGGGCATACTATCATATTTGATGACTGATAGACGAATAGCACGGGCTGCACATCCAGTGATCAATGCTTGGCGATGTACTGTTAATGGTGTGATGCACCAAGGCACGTAAGGAATATTTTACCGGAGGCTTGTATTGACATTGTAATAGACAATGATGACGATGGTGAGACAGCAGCTGGTGGGCGGTTGGCGCACCTGCTTCAAATTTTGGTTTGTCAATTGACTTGGAAAATTTGGTTGATTGGTTTATTACTTTCCACGTACAGGATCTGGACGGTGTGCTTGTAATTGTTACGCGATATTTTGGAGGTATACATCTAGGTCCGGACAGGTACGTTCTCACGTTTTGGATGTAGACTCTGGACCCATGACGGCTTAGATTCAAGCATATAAATCAAGCTGCAAGATTGGCACTGGAGAAAGGACACTTTCTAGATGGCGATGTGAAGACCAAGGGACACCCTCGTTCTAATGGGAAAAAGCGGTATTGACTCAGTGGTATACACGCAGTGATGTTTTTCAATGAGTTACCATTAGTCGATGACCGCATGAAGCTAAATTAAACTGTTGTATATCTGTTGCCATTACATAACGTGAAGTCATTACCATTTCTGGAACTGCATGGGTCATCGACCCCACGGTCGCATAGAACGACCGTGACTTTCATGCGCTCCTGTTCCTTCCTTCATCCACACCTGTTCCTCTCTCATTCCCATCGTATTCACCGTCCCACTTATCGGCTGTTTTTAAGAATGGCAAGCAGCAACACACCAGTGTGTATTTTCCACAGTAGTCACTTACTAATATTAACTCATGCAACGCTCAGTTCCATATTCTCAAAGACACAAGTCTCATAAAAAACCAAGCTTTTATTGATGGAAAGTGGTTGGATGCAAAAGATGGCAAATCCATCACCGTGACTAGTTATGTTTGCGGCATTTTGTACAGCACCTGTTGACTAACTCGTCTCTTAGACCCCTCCAACGACTCTGTTCTGGGCACTGTTCCTGAAATGACGGTTATCGAGACCAAAGAAGCTATCGATGCCGCTGCAAAGGCATTCAAGACCTGGAGCAAGACAACTGCAAAAGTTGGTTGTTTTTCTACCGTTTATTTTTTCTCTTGAGTTTGCTCTGACCAGGTCCGTATAGCAACGCCATGATATATTAAAAAAGTTCTACGACTTGATGATGCAAAACAGCGATGACCTTGCCACCATCATTGTCAGTGATTCCTATGTTGTTGTAACTTGCGCACGATACTCATTCATGCGAATAATGATAGACATTGGAAAACGGGAAGTCATTGGTTGAAGCCAAGGTGTGTAGCTCCATTCACATACCGTCATGTATTCTACATATTGCTGCAGGGAGAGAATCTCTACTCAGCTTCGTTTATCGAGGTTAGTCGCCTCAGTGATGCTACTTGAAATCCACGCTAAACTTCTTTGTAGTGGTTTGGTACGCAAATATCTCTCCAAGCGGTGGTATCACCGTGTCTTATGCGACATTCCAGCTGAGGAAGCCGTGCGTGTTTATGGCGGTAAGTTCATTTGCAGGCTATTGGACATGCTCCTTTACTGGGTGAATATTAGAGACCATCCCCTCCCCATTCCCAACCAGTCGCAGCGTTGTCATTAAACAACCAGTTGGTAAGTGTTGACTTTTAATTGCATGGTGCGGACGGCACTTAACACGTCCATTTAGGTGTCGTGTAAGTTATCACACCTGCAGTCGGCTATAACTGATGCCTTACAATAAAGTGCCGCCCTTACTCCATGGAACTTCCCTTCGGCTATGATCACCCGGAAGATTGGTCCAGCATTGGCAGCTGGCTGCACCGTCGTTGTTAAGCCAGCACCTGAAACACCCTTCTCCGCTCTGGCTTTGGTTGAGCTCGCTCGCCGCGCCGGTGTTCCAGACGGTGTATTGAACGTTGTTACCACGCTTGAAAACGTCCGCGAAGTTGCCGCCGAGCTATGCGAGAACAAGATCGTGAAGAAGATTACTTTCACCGGATCGACAGCTGTTGCCAAGCTCTTGTACAAGCAGGCTGCTGGAACCATGAAGAAGTGATTTGCATTACTTATATGCTCTGAGACAAAATTTCTAACAAAAACAGAGTTACATTCGAAGCTGGTGGCAACGCGCCGTTCATCGTTTTCGATGATGCTGACATTGACGAGGCAGTGACTTGTATGTTTCCTCGCTTATATATGCCAACTTGGCTCACTTTGCATCAGACGCCATTCTCTGCAAGTTCCGTGGCACTGGTCAGACATGTATCTGCGCCAACCGTATCTACGTCCAAGAAGGTATCTATGCCGAATTCGCTGCTCGTCTGGTTGAAAAGGTAACCGCATTCAAGGTTGGTGACGGCTTGACGGCGGGGACGTACGTTGTCTGCTTAGATCATTGACCGGCCTGTTGAATCACTCACCCACACATCCAGCACGCATGGGCCCCTTATCCACGACCGCGCCGTCCGAAAGGTTGAGCAGCACGTCGGGGATGCCGTCAAGCGCGGTGCAAGCATCCTCATCGGAGGTAGCCGTCTCGAAGGCCCTGGTAGCTTCTTTGCCCCCACAGTTCTTTCTGATGTTCCTATTGATGCCCAAATCACCACCGAAGAGACGTTCGGCCCGCTAGCTGCTCTTATCAAGTTCAAGACTGAGGAAGAAGTTCTTACCCTTGCCAACGACTCTGACTACGGACTCGCTGGATACTTCTTTTCTCGTGATGTCAAGCGTGTATGGAGAGTAGCTGAGGCTCTTGAAGTCGGTATGGTCGGTGCCAACACCAACATGATCTCGCAGGTTTACACCCCTTTCGGAGGTATCAAAGAGAGCGGTCTGGGAAGGGAGGGCTCTCATGGCATTGAGGAGTACTTGCACACCAAGCTTATCGCATTCGGTGTCTAAGTTGCGGATGATTTATGGAAGGATGTTTGTCTGTAATTTGTAGTGTATTCAAATAGAATTGACAAACGGTTTACAAAGTTTACTGGTGCATACATACTACCACACTTACAACCGGGCTTTAGGCTCCTCGACAACAGTGTTGATGAGCGTCCCGATTCCACCAATGGAAACGCGAACCTCGTCGCCATTCTTGAGGAAAATGGCGGGTTTGCGAACAAAGCTAATATTGGCGTCAGATACTGTTATGAAGACAAAAGAAATACGTGTACTGACCCAACGCCAGCCGGTGTACCAGTCATAATTATAGTACCTGGTTCAAGAGTGGTACCCTGTGAGAGGAACGCAATGGTCTGCTTTACGTTGAAGATTTGGTTACTGGAAAAAATATTAAGCACGTGTAAATTCGAAGAGAACCGTTCAGGCATACGCAGTAGTGCTATCCTGTAAGATCCTCCCGTTGACTTCGGTCTTCATTGGAAGTTTCTGTGGATCTGGAATTGCTCTTGATGATACCAGGACAGGGCCGAAAGGCGTTGTGTCGTCGAAACTCTTGCTGAAATTCCATTGGCTGGAAAGATAACTTTCAATACCTAATAGTTAATTATTAAACAGACAGGTTGATACCTAGTGGCCATTTGGTGGTGCCTAAATGAAATCTTCAAATCAGTTAGTTCGGTGCCGCTACGGATTAATTAATTCCAATTACATCGTTTCCCACAGTATATCCAAGGACATAGTTCAATGCCTCGCTCTCGGGGACATCCTTCGCAGTCTTGCCAATAACGACCGTTAACTCAACCTCATAATCCGGTACATGGAAATCAACGGGTTGCGCAACCCGGGGTATGGTGATTGGGACACCTGGGCCGATAAGCGCTGATGCAGGCTGTAATGGACTTCAACGCCACCGAACATCTACTGCGCAGAAGCAAAGAAGACTTACCTTATAGAAGACAACAGGGATGCTATCGTAAGAATTCTTAGCCCGCGTATCGGCTGTCAGACAGGACTAAACATACGAAGGTTTAGGAAGATTGGCTTCTGCCTAAATGTATTGCCATCAGCTCAGGCATCACTGGTTGATGGACAGTACGAACTGCGTGATCCCCATAGTTCAGCCCCAGGCATCTGACCAATTTGACTACGGAATAATTTGATTAAGATATGTGAACAAAAATAGCCGATCATTACATACCTTCGTCTCTTGCTAGAGGCTCCAGCAATGTAGTCACAGTCAGCACTCTGCTAGTGAGTCTAGCGTTGGGGTCCAACGCTGATCCAACGATCTCATGAGCCTTGAGGGTCTTCTTGGCATGCACTGCGAGGCCGACTGGTAAAGGTCCCCGGTAAACTTATATATCCAAACAGCACGTAATAGGCTCGCACCATCCAAATAGGCATCGACAGGTTGACCGATGTGAATTTTGTTTGTTTCAGCAGCAACAAAGCGAATCAGACGCGTCCAGCTCTGAAATAAATGTGAGTTATTACTTTGCTGCTTTGAAGGTCTAATGCATGCTCACCATGGTTGAGAACAAGGAGTAATCAAATCATTATCCGTGAGAAATGAATCGTGTTGAAATTCCACTCTAAATTTAGTAAACAAATTGCCAAAACGCGAAGAACACGGTGTGACGAATGTCACGCTACCTCACGTGATAGAGATGCGTCTCTTGTTTGTGTATGTGTACCGCACGTTCAAGTTATGTTTACGGTAAACCTAGACCTTACTCTCAAGTGCCGTCATGCATGTGAAACAGACTCTTTCGGAAACTCTCGATGAGGTTCGACCCTTTTTTATTTCTTATGGCAATTTATAATTAATGAACAGCTCGTTTCCTCGCGTTTATCGCTGGCAAGGCACTGTAAAGCTCTGGATGAATTGGAACAGCTGCTTGCCCGAATATGCTCTCCAGAATCTATAGATGAGTTGAATATATTTATAGAGCTTCAAAATGGCTTTGAATGCAATGGTGCGTCGCTGTACACTTTTGAGCTTAGCCTGAAGTCATGTTGATGAGCATTCCTAGTCGCCTCTCGGATTATGTACAATATCTCACCAGTGATTTCTACATTACAGGTGGCTACAAACTCTGCTGCATTCGAAGGTGAGTCGTGACTCTGTGGGCCCTTGCATATAATAGTAATGTCTAGTTTAGACACTGGTGACAAGGCTCTGTCATCATCTCGCATCATAATTCAATCTCTAGCCATTCTGCAGGGTGTAGCATTAATACATTCCCCTAGCAAGTTGTTTCTCAGCAAGAAGTGGTGCATTCAGGTATATAAGTAACGTTATTCATCCAAGCTCCAAAGATGTATAATTAAAACATTACAGCTCTTTGTCGACTTGCTCAATATTTCGAGATACATTTCTACCCCTCCCCACTCTATCTCAAATAATGCAGCATCCTCTCCAACAAATACCACCAATACCCTTGCATCGGGTGCCATCGACACACTTCTTTGTGTTTTAGTTGATTCCCCAGCAGCTCTTCGTGCTTTTGAGCAAGCGGACGGTGTCGAAATTGTTGTCAAAATTTTGAAACGAACTGGTGTTGGGCGAGATATACGGTAAGCCCTCACTCATAACATCAACGTATTCTCCGCCTTGACAGTGGAACGCCAAGAATTAAATGTCTCGAATTCCTTTATTTCTATCTCCTTGATGAAACTAGTGATGTTCCCAGTTTGAAAGTTTCCACTTGCCTTGCACCGTCACCGTCACCCGACCCGACCCCCTTTACGCCACGGAAAAATCACCATCTTGCACTCTTTCGGAAAGAGCTAGACTTTGTGCCGGTAACCCCAAAAAAGGCGCAAGTAAATCGTCTTGGAGTTGGTACGCCGCGTGGAGGTTTAAGATGCACGCCAAAGTCGGGGGAGATACCTCCTTTACCAGTCTCTCCTACAAAGCGATCAAGCGAAAAGAAATTATACGTGCGGAGCGACGAAGAAGATCAAGTAGAACGGCGTCGCAGTACCCAGGAAAAAAAGGAAATACTAAGCAATCTCCTGGGAAATGTCGATGCACTTATCGAAGGGGTTGCGAAATCAGGAATATGGGGCCTCGGTTGATGTATTTCCGATTTTTTACTCTTGACATTGCATTGTATCATCGTGCCATATCTATATTAGAATGAAGAAGGGAGGTGGATGAGAGGCGCTGGAGGTGCAGGAGCTCAGACAGACACAGACACGAACGAGCGAACATAAATTTCACCAGCGCTCACTATGGAACCACAACAGTACACGAGTTGTAGCTAATGTGCTGAGTCACTAAATCTACTACGAATAAATAAAGCTAACAAGAATATTTTAAGGGGTATAAACGTGACACGAGTACAGGCGACGACAACAGTAACGACAAAGTGAGCAGGACAATGATAGTCCACCCAAACCCCAACAACGACTAGCAGAATATAAGTTAATAACAAAAGAGTACACATACTATCCTTGGAAGGGATGGTACCTTTGCCGTTCCTCGCATTATTCTGGAATAGTCCACACTTTATGTTTTTCGACGCTCGCCTCGTTCAAATATATCTCGCTTCTGGATATACCAAGGCTCTTCCCGTCCATGTCGTTCTCAGAGCTGCCATCTCGTCCCATTTCCAGGCTCTCACCCGGATCTGGTTCGCTATGCCGCACTCTCACATCACGCATCGCCACCGATACAGTCCTGCCTTTGTAATTGTCGCGCGGCACAATATATCGCTCGCCGGTGAGTTCATGGTGGACAACGAGACGGTCGCGCCTCCGCGATTCCACGGTAACTGCCCCGAATAAAAGATCCATTTCCTTAAATCATAGCATGAGCCACTTGGATGGCAGAAAAGATAAAAATGGATATACTTCTAGTGCTAGCCCCCGAGTTTCTGGTAGGAAAAAGGCATAAATGCAGCTGACATACAGATCGAGCGTTAGCGGGCCACTGAAGAGCAGGAAGTAGCGTGAAATGAACTAACGATATGATATTAATTGAGGCGAAGAAGAAAAATACCCCTCCTTTGGCGAGTTTTGCCTCTAGCATTGGGGTCACATAAGAGACGACGAAATTCCATAGCCACTGAGTCGCTGCAGCCCAAGCGACGCCGTACGAACTATATAGATATTCGCATCCCGGGGACAAAATCATGGAGAGAGGGAGAGGCCTCACCGCAAATTATTACTAAATATCTCACTGCAATACACCCATGGTACAGGACCCCAAGCTATATATTTAAATCAGTGGAGAGCTGGCAGACAATAATCACAGATAATCACAGAAGCAATAGGGTATAACTGGATCATGTACACAACTCAATAATCAGAAATTAGAAAACTAGGAAACAGCAGTCGCACGTACCATATAAATATATCATTACAGCCATCGCGATAGATGCGCTAGATGCATGCGATGCTTTAGGATCGGGCTGGTGTGTATTGAATAAAGCGCCGAGAATGAAGAAAAATACACCCATAAAGAATGCGCCAACTGTTCAAGAGGTATAAGAGCCAAATGTCATACATGAAATGAGGAGGTCATACAGATCAATGATTTCTTTCTCCCTATTTGTTCGATTCCCACAGAAAGGAATATCGTGGTAGCAATGATCTTTACAAGGCCATATATACCAGAGGCAAACAACGTGGTGTTGGTACCTCCTATCCCAATAGAAGTGAAAACCTCTGGGGCATAGTATCCAATAGAATTCTAAACAGCGTGGCGTGGTTTAAAAATGGGCGATCACGGGAGGGAAAGTAGGGGAGTAAAGAACCGGACACACCTGACCGCTCCATTGCTGCAGCGTGAACATACTAAATGCGATTCCAAATCTAATTAAATGGCCTTTCCTGAAGCATTCGTGTAGCGCTCCGCGGCCCTCTCTCTCCTCTTTGACGGTCGCGAGGATCTCAGTGAACTCTTCGCCTATGCTTGGATGGTCGATAGGGAGTTTGCGAAACCAGGCTAAATTCGTCAATGACTGTAGGATAATTCCAAAATATACATCGATTTAGTAACAGTCATTTTGTCGTCGATAAAAACTCATACCCGTTCTTCTTGATTGTGACGCGCAAGCCATCGCTAGAACATCCCCGATCGTTAATTTGTCAATGAACAAAAATAAAAGGGAAAAAGCCTTACGGGACTCTCACGACAAAAGAAGAGGAGGAAAAACATGACTCCTACAGGAGTAATTTGGAAACCAATAGGGATACGCCATTGTACGGTTGAACTGGGAAAATGGACGTTCACTACAAAGTTAATTAATAAATAAGTAACCTTCTCCATATATATGCGACTTAACCAACCTCCATAGACTATCCAGTAACTTATCTATGTAGATAAGAACACTCGAATGAACACAGAAGAAATAATTGATACGGAGCAAAAATAACGCACTGCGATGCCGATGGTTAAACAGACCTGGAACAACCCTGTTATTCTTCCTCTAACTTCTTTTGGAGCAACTTCTGCAACATAGGTTGGACCTAACATGGACTAACGGGTGAATTCAATCATTGGTATTCAGGCTCACGATTAGTAAATTGACAGTACCATTGCGCCGACACCTAGGCCGGAAAGAAAACGACCGCTATAGAAGTATGATAGTTTACCGGTTCCGGCGACTTGAACTGTAATGGTTGAGCGGGAGTTGAATGGTAGTGTGTGAGTGGACGAATAATCTACCTGACGCGCCGACGAGGAAAACAATAGATACAACCTGTACAGGTTACATTTATTTGCAGCACTTTTATTATTAGGCAAACCACTTACCAATAATGCCCCCTTCCGGCCGATCTTCTCACTCAAAGGTGCAGCAAGGAGTGCACCGAAGAAACAGCCACCCTGAAGGATGGATACAACATGTGCTGCGGGACAAAGCAACGCTTAACAGAATAATCGCTGCGATACTGTCCATGACATACATGTAATATTGACAAGGTCGCTGCTGGATTTGCTTAATAGATCAAAGTCCTGCCGGAAACCCCGCATCTGAAGGACACCGCCAGCGACGCCTGTGTCATCTGAATGGAGGATTAACATAAAAAAAAATAAAGAACGATTATGCTGGCATACATCCGAAAATAAATGCCCCTAAATATGCCACGAGAGTGAGCAAATAAACGCTAGATATTATTCGGTGAGAAACTCTTGCAGAGCAATAAAGTTGCTATACGGACCGTGAATTGGAAGTAAGTGGCATGGGCAAACGAGACCAGGGTCTTTGAAAATTACAGCACAGAATAAATACGGACATGACAAGGTGGGAATATAGGAAGACTGGCCAATAAACGTTTGTGGTACATGTGATTCATCCAAATTGAGTCTTAGCTGTCTCCGAAGTCTGGCCGAGGATAGTGCTTTATCCAGCTTCCGTTTATAGGAGTGAATTTCAAGTTACCCTGTTCGCCACCATCGGGGTAGAACTTGATATATATAATGGTGGTTCGAGGTGAGTCGCGGCACCCCACCTAGCACATTGTCTCTACTTATGTTCTGGAGCGTAATCCAACGACATCATTTCGGGTCATATACGGGTCATCTATACTAAGGTTGCAACATTTCAACTCGGAGTTTGAATCCATTTGAAATTACGACAGCGCTGATTCTGTCAGTCTTCTGTGTTATCTGATGGTCCAAGCCATCATTGCCACTGTGTTGAATTTGTAAGGGAAGCGAGCGGTCAGAGTCGCATAGTAACTGGGATTACTCATACCTGCCCCTCATTTTCAATATATACTATATAATGCCCCGCAGTTACGTCTGGACTCTCCGGTGCATTTATACCCCTTCAATACCACCCCGCGCTTGTCCCTTTGACATCTGCTCGTACTCTCACGTAAAATTTTACACATCGCTTGTAACTGCTTAGGTTGGATGCCATAAAAAATAAATTTGTTTGTGTTCTTAAAGTACAAAATTATTTATTGCAATTTTCAAATATAATGCCGAGCATGACCAACATCAGGAAAGTGGGAAGATCAGTAAGTATGCCGCCTATGTTGTCTAGAGTCATCTAGCTAGCTCGGCTAGACACGACTAGACACACTACTTTCGCGAGATCCCTATTTACTAGTCAGTATAGTAGTATAAAAGCATACTATATATCTAGGGAGGCTAGAGGGAGTCTACATAATGGGTGTAGACATTCGATGAAGTGTGACTTCGCCCACCTTATTCTAATAGTTTATTTCTCTACAAATCTTCTAATCTTAATCTAAATCCAGGTTATTATAAAAAGCATCTTGGTAATAATAATGTGAATCTTCATCCTGTTCCTGGAACTGGAAGATTGTTGAATTTTGGGAATTTAGTAAGCAAGCAGCTCCAACCATACAGGGATATTAGTAAGTAGGTTACCAAGTATATATAGATGAGACTTGTATTATAGTCTCCATCTGTTTACAACAAACTAATTGTCACCTGCTCAGACAAATGGGAAAGTTATTCAGTCTAGGAACAGGACTGTTAGGAACTACCTTTTTGGAATCCCATCTGTGGTATTCATCTTTCTGGCAATCTGTAAGGAGCCACCTTTTCAATATCCCATCTGTAGTAATTGCCCTTCTGGCACTTTGCTATTTGGTGATGATGGTGTCCCAACAACTCATTGTCAAACAGTTTCCTTTTTAGGCCATACTATTCCATTTCCCTTCTGATGGCCTTCCATTATTCACTGCATCATTTACAGTATCTGTGGTATTTGCTTTTTGTTAGGAATTATCATTTTGGGACCCTGCTGTTGAAATAAAATATAGAAGCTCCGAATGAACTATAAGAGCAGTGTATAAATTCCATTTGTGCGTATATCTTGTAGTAAGATTAGGCAAACGAATGAGTAAATACATGAACACTAGGCTACTTATATATGTCTGCTAAACAATAGAATATCAAATGGGGCAACAAAAAGGGATTGAACAATGGGAGTAAAGAAACAAAGAACAAAGAACAAAAGGAATATGTGTTACGAACTTATGTAATGCTCGTATTCCAACACCTGCTTGCAGTATTCACCATTCCAGCAGCCCACCATTCAGTACCTCTGATACTGGTGTCCTGATGACAGTGTTCCAACAACTCATACTTAAGCTATTTCCTTTTTTGGGCCATGCTCTTCTATTTCCATTCTGATGGTTCTCCACTATTCCTTGTATTTGTGTTATTCAATTTTGCTACATATTAGTGTTGGAAACCACTAAGCCAACATTGGCTTAGTGGTTTCCAACAATTAGGATCCTCACCTTTTTGAACTCACAGCTTGTTTTCACTGACAACAACCCTCTGGCATCCCATTATCAGTATCTCTAACTGTGGCATCACTGTCCCCAACACCCTGACACTTAATTTACTATAGATTACCCTTTTAATCACTCCATTTCTGCTCCTGTGTTAAGTGTTATGTCAGAAATGTATTCTGGGAACTATCAGGAAATAGTTGGGAACTCAGATACTTCCAGGTAGGGTCAGGACTTGGCTTCAGCTTATGTGCTGTGCCCAGAAACTAATATAGGCTTTCTGGGAATTGTACAACAAACTGAGATCACAATAAGACAGATTAGGATAGGAGTTTCAAATCAGGAATATAATAAGCAAATGAATGAATACTTGTCAATAGACAAGTTACCAAATATGGAACAAAGACAAAGTTCAGAATATCTGGGAATTGATGGGTTTCTGGAAGTGGTGTTAAGATCTAAAGTCTAAAGACAAAGGGGGAGTGATGTCAGAGGGCTGATGGGTATTCCATGCTCAACTGGGAGTGTTAGGATACACACACAGGCCGGGTTTCCGGAGAAACCTGCGGGATATCTGGTAGGACTTGGCTTCAGCTTATAGGCTGCACCCTTGCTAGATCGTGTTGTCCAATTTCAAATGGATGGATGGGAGTCCCGGGGAGTCTGGGCGGGGTTTGTGGGTCATAGGTCGTAAGTCGGAGGTCGTGGGTCATAAGTCAGAGGTCGTGGGTCGTGAGTCGAGATAGTTGAGAGAGATAGATGCGCCAGAGCCCATGGGCTCCGACTAGTGTGAATTAAGTAAGGTTTTAGAGCGGAAAATGTTATTAGATTACTGGGGGGAATCTAAGCTAATTTTCTGACTGGATTGTATGTACAACATCTGCCAGTTTATATAGACTATGGAGTGAATGACATACCAAATCCAGTAATGGCAAAACGAAACTAACAAAACATGAAACGGGAATAGTAAACACCAAATTGGTGTTAGGAACGGAACGGGACGGAGTGGAGTCCGAATCGTGACAAAGCATAACCCATAACGGGAAACAGAGCGGGAGCGGAGTCCTAAATTGTGACAGGTCATTTGACTAAAATGGGAATGGGGCTCGATTAGAGTGGTGACGGGATTCTGAGCAGGGTCCGGTGACTGATGCGTGGGACGAAGACGGACATAGACAGAGACGGAGTCCGGGGGAAGTCCAGTGACTGATATGTGTCATATTAAGGTCAAATGTAACTAGTCTTGATGTAACGGAGTCTGGGCGGGAAATCCTATAAACAGACGATTGGTGCTTGTAGCGCGTGGGGGCGTACGGGTTAGTGCCTGGAGTCCAGCGGGATTGTCTGGTCGTAACAGGGAGGTCCAGAGCCCCCCTTCTCCCTCTTAGGCTTAGATCTTAACAGGCTTACAGGTAGGGTCCAGTGGGGAACCCATGGATAGTCTGGTATACAGGTAGGACTTGGCTTCAGCTTATATGCTGCACTGTTAGGATCCCCATCACTTTTAGACCCCTGCAACCTGTTTTGGACCCAATACCCTTCATTGTCTCACCAGAACCCCCACCCATGTTGTCACCACCTGTGGAGGTAAGAAGGCAAACAGATCAAAAGAAGCAAGTGATAAGATGGAAGGATGATAGGAACTAAATGCAAAGTAATAGTAGAATACTAAAAGAGTTTGATGTTATGACCTGTTCCCAGATACTTCTGTTAAAGGCATAGAAAAGAATTGACCCAGCCTGGGATTGAACCAAGGACCTCCTGGCTTTATATGCAGGTGCTCTTAACCACTGAGCTACTGGACCTATAGTCTAGTATTATATGATGGATTATATATACATATATATAAGGACTTATGATGCCAACTTGTGCTCTTATAACAGCTTATATAACTGATGGCAACCTGGGTCTTATAACAGTCTGTCACATATAGATATTGTATTTTCCCATTTCTAACAACTTCAACATCCAATATTATCCAAGACATCTGACATTCCACCCCAGGTCTCCAATCTGACTTCCCACCTCAATATCTGATCCTGACTTCTGACTATGGAATATTTATAGTTCCCATACTTCCTGGATCTCATCCTTGTTTTGCATTTAGTAACTTGTTGGTTGACAAGTATTCACTCGTCTGCTTGTTGTGTTCCCATTTTGGAATACTACTGAATCTGTCTTATTGTGATCTAATGGTTTCCCATTATCCACTCTACATGTATACATTATTTGCCAGCTCAAATGTTAAATGCTATCCTGGGAACTTATTCCAGAATTATCAGAAAGTGACCAGGAACTTGGAAACTTCCAAATAGGGTCAGGATGTCAGCTTCAGCTTATGTGCTGTGCCTCTATGCAAATGCTTGGAAGTCCTTAATTTTAGAGACAGGATTTATGCTGGAAAGATACATATATTCAGAGTTCCAAAGAGTTTCAAATATTGAGCATACAGAAAGAAAGAAGGAATAAGAAACTAAGTTGATATCAGATCTAAGGTAAAGTACAAATTCATGGAAACTAATATAAGTTCTCTCATTATTGTACTACAAACTAGGACAGGATGTTACAATCTATTCCTGGATATTTCACCCTTTTGATATAATCCAACACATATATAAGTTGAAGCCAAGCTCCACTTGTTTTGTAGAACTAGTCAGGATAGCCAATGATAGTAACGAAGTCAATCAGGGGGCCAATGATAGAGATCATACTAGTCAGAAGGTCCAACTCTATAAACATAGTGGAGCTTGGCTTCAATGTACATATGTTGCACCCTCATACAAACTGTTAGGGTGCTCCAGTATTTTAAACAGAGTGGATAGTCCAATGGAAACAGAGGTCAACACTTAGCTCAATTGACTGGAGGGCTGAATTACTAAGAGTCATGAGATAAAGGGTTATGTTTTGCCAAAAACACCTTTGAGGGTATTAGAATAGGAGAAATAGGACTGAGAACCAGAAAGAGGTAATCTAAGTCACTTTTCAAAATGAGGAAGCTGTAGCATACATGAAAGAACTTTATACTACAGGGAGATGGATGATCAAAGGGCCAATCAGAGAAGTGAGAGTGATGATGGGTGTTACACAAGATCTAAGCTGAAAAGGGGAAGGGAGACTCTAAGTTGGGGGGTCTGATGATTGGAAGTGAACTAATTGGGGCTTAGCTCAATCAACTGGGGGGCTGAAAATATTAAGAGTTGTATAGTGAGAGTTCATGGCTTGCTGAGAACATCTTTGGGGTACTGTGAAGGGGAGAATGAGACTGGGAACTAGTAGAGAGTAATCTAAGTTGATTTTCAAACTAAAGAACTGTAGTATACATGAAGAAGATTTATACTACAATGAGATGGATAACTGGAGGGCCAATCAAGGAAGTGGAGGGTGAAACAGATCATGAGAAGTTGATGATGAGGCAGGGGGACTAAATGTAATACATATACTAAACATTATTAAAGGGGTCTGAGGTGGCAAGTGAGACATGTAAGAGGGAGATAGTGATGGGAGAATGAAATGGGATGGAGACAGAACAGAAAATTAAAAAGGTTAACTACTATAGTGAACATGTGGAGGTGCCACGAGCAGTAATACTTAGAGTAGGGGTTCCACCAGTGAGTCAATGGTGGGTTTTGGGCCTAAAACAGGCCACAGGAGTCTGAAACAATGGGATCCTAACAATGGGGCATCAAAAGGAAGTCAAAAGGAACTGGGGAAAGGAAACAGGGGTGTAAATGAGACTAAATACAACATAACAAAGTATACTAAAAAGGTGTGAGGTGGCAAATGGGGATATATATGTAGAATAGTGATGGAGGAGCAAATGGAATGGAGATGGGATGGAAGGCTAAGATGTTATAATACAATGAAACAAGTGTTGGGGCACCACAGGCAGTGCTATCATAAGCAAGGGTACCGATAGTGGGATGATGGATGGTAATAAGACTAAAGTGGCCTGCAGGGGTCTGAAATGGTTGGGATCCTAACAAAGCCTCAAGCTTCTCTAATCATTGTCAGCCTTAGACTCCAGATCCCCAGTTATCAGCTAAGTGTTGATTATTTTGTTTGAGCATATTTCTTACTTGTTTCTGAAATATCAGAGCACCCAGACAGTTCATGTGAGAATGCAGCACATAAGTTGAGCTTGAAGCCAAGCTCAACTTGTCTTAAAACTGGACCCCCAGTTAAGTGTCTATGGACCTCCCAGACTTCTACCTAGTCCCCTCCATATCCCAACATCTCAACAAAACATTCCCATACCTTGTAGGACTGCATTCCACTTAAGGGAGGGTGTTGAAACATAAGGGCATATTGCATTAGTAAGCAGGAAGGGCATGCATGGTTCAACTGCTGACTAAATAGTGTAGCCTAAGTGTAGCTTAAACAGAAGAAGGGGAGGAGAAGGATTGCCTGTTCGCTCACCAGTGGACAAACATCCCGAGAGATGGAGGAAAATGCCACTTCCCAACCAACCCAGTTGGCATGTTCCCATATCCATGCAGACTCCCCCGGCTCAAGAGGTAACGACTGCGTGACCGTATATATATAGTAGTATGATCGTAGTGTAATCTCTTGGTTTATCACTCAGTAAGAGTTATATTTAGAACTGCGCCCATAATCTCAAGAAAGATTTGTTCTCTTGATATGATCTTGGTTTAATCTAGCCTGGGTAAGGACAGGGCACTCATGCGCTGTTTCTACTGCCCTGCATCGTATCCAACTGGCTCGGTTTTCCATCTAACCATTTCTGAACCGTTATATCGTCCCCTTTGTTCACCAACACTTTGGGTTTTCTCGATTCCTTGATCACATCTACATGACTTCGAGAGGCATTAACATTTAGCTTCTCACGATGGAACCTTACTTTAATGGATCCAGAGCTGAGTTGCTGCGGCGACGGGCCGTCTGACCTGGGTGGCTGATGTTTGTTCCTTGATCTACGGATATACAATCAAGATTGACCAGATTACTTATATTCACAATGATCGGCATTAATTAACATGGGAGGGAACAACGAGAAGAAACTTTCGGTAATATGGGCCAACACGAGTAATATATGGGTCAGAGACAATCTTATCCACAAATAATCACGATAAACACATCGATACGGCTCAAAACTGTTTGCGGCATTCGTCCCGCCAAAACCAGGTCTTGTACGGTATTAAACCAGAGGTGTTTCCCTCATGTCGTTTGGACAATGCCAAACATCCCGAAAGAGAGTAAGTTGATCCCCCTTTTGAGCTAACTTACCTGTTTGGGAGGTCGCCTATCTCCGTAGCCAGAATCTCAATATCACCCCCTTGCTAATGTCCTATGTCTCAGAATAATAGTGACGGTTTCGAGTGTGAGCGGAAAAAGTATCAGAATCACCGCCCATATATATTACTGATGGGCGGCTCGTCCTCTCTAGGCAGAGATCTAGAAATTGAGTAGTCATCTAGCGATCATCTATATTTTTTCCAATAATTTCCGTCTGCTCCGCAGTCCCCTTGACGAATTTAATGGTCGGAGCTGTTATATCGCCATGATTCGCTGCCGAAAGGCAGGGTTCTCAGCGCCACCTGCTAGATATGGTGATTCTGCTACGCTCAGACCCACGCAAGCCTTCAAATTCTAGCTCTGTGTTTTCCAGTTGTCTTTGGAAGCATTGAAAAGTAAATACGGATGGTGGATCTTTTCTCCTATCTCTAAACTCTATGCGTGAACGTTTTAACAAACTTTTATTAGTTGCAAATACTCGGAGTCCGTAGGGTCTTTCAAGCCTTCGTCAATCTTCCCCGTGTGGTACCACAAAATCAAGAAATAAATGTATATTACTGTTATTGGGCGCTACGAGAATAGCTGTATTACTGATAGCGAAGGGGGCTGGTCAATTTTGTCTACCACACACACATTTGTGATCTTGTATGGTTGTCTATGTCCTCCCTGATTAGATCTAATGTTCGCTCATGAAAGAGTCAAAAGCCGCACTGCATTATTATAAATAGAGGGACTCAGTCGACACGAAAAGGATAGTAAGTCGACTGAGGTACTGTGTATCGTACTGTAGGTATTTATGGCGAAAAGCGATATGAGTGTGAAACATCATTATTATAACATAGGGAAAAACGATTTCTGCATCCATCCCGTTATTTTGTCAAATTACACGCACTGCGATGCATATTGGATTTTTCAGGTGCTTCTTTGTGAGTAGTCTGTGGCATTTAACACCAGAAATATGTTAGCGTAATGATAAACAATATACATCAGGGATTTGGGAATGTCTACACCCATTATGTAGACTCCCTAGTCTCCCTAGATCTATAGTAAGCTTTATACCGACTAGTAAATAGGGATATCGCGAAAGTAGTGTCTAGGCGAGCTAGCTAGCTCTCCTAGATGGCTCTAGACAATATAGACGGCATACTTACTGATCTTCCCACTTTCCTGATGTACTTGCCGGTCATACATTGTTGTGCACTCCTGGAGGTCTCAAAAGCGAATCCGATAGTTGCCAAACAAATATGACGTGAAAAAGTAAACCATCATGTCTCCATTCTGATCTCATGTTGCTGCGCCATTATTTGTCTCGTTTTGGTGAATTTCCCATTCACTCATTCTGTTTACATGATATTCGCCTTGAGGTTTAACTCATGCTATAAATCCCTTCCCACCTTCCCTAATTTAACCTTGTTGAATTCACAAACTGAGCCTGAGAGATTACAGCACTTTTCATAATTGCATACATGTGTCATTAAGTGGTCTGTATCTATTTTACTCCCCAGCTTTCTTTTTTGGTGGCAAAAACTCGGCAGCATCAACCCGATATCAATTTACAAAGATGTCCTCCGATTATCTTGAGACATAAGCGAGAGGGACACCACCACGTGAGGATTAATTCCAGGAGCTTGGTGGGTGCTCCAGCGCCTGACGCGCCGAGTAGCAGATACCTTTCGGAAGACCAGGAATCTATGGCCCGTCATGGCACGGCGCTTCCTTTCACTAGCCATTCTTTCTTTCTTTGGCATGGCAGCTGTCATTTATCATTTGTAAAAGCGACCGCTTTATTGGAAATTTTACACAACCGGTGCCGACGGGGGTGCCGATCTACTACTGCCTTTTTTATGGCCGCGTCCCGATTTATGGAGGTCTCAATCAAAAATGACGATAACTTCAGTAAATACAGTTTGAATTACTCCCAAGGTCTTCTAGAACAAAAGGGACAGTTGATCTATCTCTATATATATAAATATGAGTACATTCTGAATACAGGCTACACGTGATGTGACACAACAAAAAAAAGTCCAAATCCATCTCCTCCGGCTATAAGCTCTCGATGTGTTTAGCTATCTCAACAGCGCGTTCCTTGAAAGCGTCGATCTTCCGCCGACCATCGCTCTTCAACAGCTCGTATTGACGCTGCATCTCGTGTCGAATCCACTCCTCAACCGTCATGAGGCGCTCTTCTTCCGTTAGAGACGTGATCGCATTCTCGGTGAGCAATGGTGGTTCTGTGGCCGTGCTTGCGCGATTCGACACCGGCGGGGCAGAGGGCGGGGGCGTGGATGGTATAGGAACAGGATACGCCTTCTCAATCGCGTTGTCCTCGTGCGGAGAAATCCTAGATTTGCCTTTGCCCTTTAAAGTAGTCGGAGGTGGCGGCAGAGGACTATCTGGAATATGTGCAGTGTCTACCTTCGGCCTACGAGGCTGGCTGACAGGCCGCGCTTCTGGTACGTCAAGCGGTGTGGAGGTGAAAGAAAGTGTGGGATCAGCCAACATAAGTGCGCGAGCTTGTTCTTCGAGTGCCTCTTCGTCGCGAGCCAATTCTTCGTCTGCTGGACTTTGAAAACTCTTCGGTTGAGAGCGAAGTTTTGATTCAATCAATACTTCAACGATGTTGCCTTTCACACTCCGCCCTCTAGAGCTTTCCTCCATAGGTGTCGGGATGGGCTTGGGTTGGGGTACCTCCTCTTCCTCGATCTCCTCATCCTTACCTGTAGCTCGTGAGGATGACGCATTCGACCGTTGTGATACTGAACGTTTCGTTTTCTTCCCCGCGGTGGCTTTTGGCTTCGTTCTCTTTGGCTTGGGTATAGGCGGCGAAGGGTCCTCCGAAGATTCTGGATTTTTGCTACGAGACGCGGATCGAGATCTGTCCGCGGTTGATGGCCGTGTCGAAGACGTTGCAAAATCTGTTTCGTCGGCAGTTATATTTTGGGTTGATGATGAGGCTTGGGATCTCGATCCCGACGCAGAACGTGAACGGGTGCCTGCGCGACGGGGCTTCGGACGAGGTTTTGGAGGTTCGTCTTCGTCCAAAGCAACTTGGTACTCTGCGACAACTTCTTCGACTATTGTTCTTCCCCTACCGGGCTTTTTTGAAGTTTTAGAGGATGTCCCTTTTAACTTGGAGGTGTTGTCGGACGGCTTGCTACTCTGGGAACGCACTGATGATTTAGTGGATGACTTGGTTGTTGGAGGTACGTATTCTGCATCGGAAGATGACGCTCGTGGGGTTTCTGGGGCCGCAAATTTAGGTGCTTTGGACTTGGATGTAGCACGTTTCACAGTCGACGTTGTCTTTGCAGGTTCGGTGAAAAATGGGCATGGTCCCTTTTTCGCTTGACGGCTCCGATGTTCCTCCCTGAGACGCGATGTAAGAGATGGGAAGCATAAGAAAACTAAGTAACTTACATGGGATCATCTTTTGGATCCCAGCCGGCTAGTTCTACCCCGCAATACAAACATACACAAGTGTCATCTTTGGGATCAGCGGGTCTATAAATGAAACCGGCGCGGGCCATCTAAAGCAAACTAATGTCAACGTAGGCAAGCTATGAACCAAAAATAAATATTCACGGCTTTTGAACTAGGTCCCGTATTTTTTCCCTCATGTGGCCACCATTTTTCATCACCCCCAAACGTCTCAAGGCGTGCTTCCTCCATCTGACGGGAGGTGGGAATGCGGGCTGCGGAGAATTTGAAACTAAGGCAGCACGATGAGCCAGAACTATAATTAAAAATCCGGGAGACATGCCTTCCGTTCTTGGTAGTATCCTGAACGCATGTGAGAATGGCCCATGGACATGCAGGACACTTTGCAGCGTGGATCTCTGCGGGGTCATCGTCGGGGTCCCAGTCTGCCAGCCCTTTATTGCACATAAAACACGATACAGCGTCAGGATTTGTGCTGGACGGGCTGTAGTAAAACCCCGCATGAGCTAAGGACTCAGGATTAGCACAGAATGTCACAGGATGAGGCCATCTGTATTCCGTCTTTGATTTGGGAGATACTTTGGACCGCTGGGGATGAGCAAAGGATTCAAGACGTGCACTGTATGGATAGTACTTCGGCATTGAAACGGTCGTTTCCAAGATTTCGATGTGTCGCGTGGAATTGCCGTCGAGATAAAATCGATTGCGGAGGGCGACGCGTATGACTGTGACCCGTCGTGACTATAACGCGTTCTGTCCAAATTTACTGACTCTTATGTGGTTCTCTTGACCACTTGAGCGATAGAGTAAAGATAAACATATGATAATATGGAATAATAATGTTTATGGCGTTCTCAATTACCATTAGCGCAGTTCAAGTACGTCGTCCAATCGGGGGTGCAGTGGTGTGTGCTAGTGTGAACTCGTAGAGTGAACCAGTATTCCCCATGAACTTGTTTATATCAGTCAATGTACTGTAATAATTTTGTTGTTGATCTGACGATATCCTTGAGTAGAAGGTTCGTCTCCATGAACTTATTTATATCAGCCAATAGTTTTGTTGTTGATCTGACGATATCCTTGAGTAGAAGATTCGAGTGGAATAACGGTGGAGGTTATTGGGGAGAGCTCAGAGTTAGAAACCAGTTCAAGGCTCAAATAAGACAAGAAATAATCCAAGCAATTGCATGCAGATGGAATAGAAATAGAGTAAAAGAAAGTATCGCGGGGTGGGTGTCAAACAAGCTGCCATAAAGAGAAGGGTTGCACAATAAGGAAAGCACATGCGTAAATAAATGACGAGCGTGTCTGTACACAGGAGGGAATCCTTCTATTGTGAAAAGCAGATTCAAGACAAGTAGTAACGCCATGCGAAGTAGGCACCTAAGAATGCTAAGGGAATGAAGTATGTAACAATTCTGCGAAAGAATGATGAGAAGGACGAGTAGATGACTGGCAGGAGGACGTACCCCGAAGACTTTTGGTCTTGAATAGGACTGCTGGGTATTCTCATTGGTGCGTCTTTGGTCTTGAGTGACTATTGTGACGAGAATCAGCCACGTAAACAGGGCCGTGGTTGGGATAGGACATACACTGCCTTTCTCAAAATTGCCAACGAAAAGCTCAGCCAGCTTTTCCCGTGCCTCGTCCGAGTGACCGACATCCTCGAATGCTTCGGTGGCATCTTTGCCTGCGATTGTTTGTTACAAACGATGAGAGAAAAGTTAACAGGTGCGGTCACTCACCAGCTTCAGCGAGCATCACTTCGTCTCCTCCGGGGTGCTACATTGCAACGCCTTTCATTGGTGGTCTATTGAAGACATTAGCACAGCATCTCACCTCGTCAATGAACTTTGCGACATCGTACACTAGGTTAAGAGACTATGAGAATGACGGTAAACGTGAGAAGAGCAGATAAAATGTACCCTTGTTGTGAACGAGGAGATAGAGATCGCCCTTGGACGTATGTTGCTTCAGCTGTTCATAAGTCACCTCTTTCGCACTGCTTGTTGTAGTTGTTGACATGTTGTGTGGTAGGGTAAAAGGAAATGGGAACAAGTCTATATCAGCACTTAGCGAACCTTATATAATGACTGAAACTTTTTTAAGGTCAGTTTTTGCCAGCTGGCGAGAAAATGACGATTTATGATTTAAGATATGTTTGCTACATTATAGTACTTAATCTGGCACGAATAACATACATTGCACAGTCAAGTGTGGATATTGCAATAAATAATCTGCCACGGTCGCAAGAAGAGACGAAGGCATTGATCTGCATACGTGTCCCTGTACGATAGCGAGTGGGTTCTTGTGGGAGAAAGAGCAAAAAACGGAAAATGGTCAAGTACTTTTCAAGTCTTTTAACAATGTCAAGGACAGGCCTGTGTCTTGATAGATTGTTGCGGGGATGTCTATGTAAAGGAGAGACCAGGCAGTGATCGATCGAGCTTTAAAGCGGAGCTCCTTCGTAACCGATTGCGGCGTCTAATGTCCTGAAGCCGATGCCTTAACTCCCTGAACAGGGTGTCCTGGCAGTTCTGCCCTCATTCTTTGCTTTCTACTTTTATCATCTCCATATCTTATATCCCCTTTTGATCCCCTAATATACTCACAATGTCTGACAATCCATTTAGCACCCCTCAGAAACGTACTTTGGGGAGCAGTACACACATCGGCCCTTCCCCGCCGTCCAACATGCCCGAATTCCCATCTTTAAGCCAGAACGTAAACCATGATATATCTGACCCTGTTAGGGCGACCGCCTTGATGCTAGGCATCAAGCTTGATGACCTTGAGCTTTCCCCCACGACTATAGCCGATGTCAGTGAGAAGTCCCGCGACGAACTGGCCAATCTTTTCCTTCAAGCCGAAAAGGTTATTCGTGCGCGAGAGGCAGGTGTGTATGAACGGTTTTGCTGCATATATCCACGCCTTCCGACGCCTCTGCCTTTCAGAACTAGTCCTAGCTGCAAACCTTGGCAAAACCCTCCTCGAGACCAACGAAGCATTGAAATTGCGCCATGATGCCCTTCTGTCACGCTTACCAGTCATGCAGCCGTCCCTTCCCAAGCCTGGTGTGAAGTTCCAGTCAACTGCAGCTGACCAGTGGATTACTGATGAGGAATCACCTGAAGCTCGCACCGTCCGACCGCGCTCAAGGCGTAGCTCACTGATACGTTCTCGCTCCAACTCAAATGCATCATTATTTGGCCCAACACATCATCGACGAATATCTGCCTCGCCCTCTGCGTTGCTCGCCCTTTCCGAAACCAACGCGGAGCTCATTGACGAGTTAACTCGTCTTCGAACTGCTACGGATATTGCCCAAAGAGAAGGCGCTGCCCGTTTACGCAAACTCCAGCGAGAAATTGGCGGGCTGAAGGCAGAGCTTGAGATGACACAGCGAACCAATACTGAACTCGAGGAGCGTATGCAGTTTCAGAGGGATGCCGACCAAAAGCAGTTTTGGGAGGAGAGAATGCAGAAGTTGCGCCCGAAGGAATCGTCGGCTGGAGATTATACTCCTCCTACGCAAGACTTTGCTCCTCCAGGACAAGGCATAGAGGCATATGATTCTGTCGATACGCCTCGTAGACAATATCCCCCACCCATAGATACTACACTGCGTCCTTCAAATGTCCATACCCTCAATTCCCCACACGATAACTCTACTTCTTCCGCTGCGTCGTCAAGATACAGCACAATTTCTCAAGGAGAATATGCTGTCGTCACGCAGCTCTATCATAAAGTCGAAGAGTTGCAGAGAGCTAACAAGGAACTTGCATCGCGCAATCGTATCACGCAACACCAGCTTGCGCAAGCGGAACGTAACGCTTCCGAGATAAAGCGCGTATATGATACTATCCGCGATGAGTTAGGTGCCGACGCAGATAGTGAGCAGAGCAACGTCGATAACGGGCGAGGTACACCTACAGGTGGAAGAGCCTCGCATACGACAAGAGGCTCTCGTATCGATAAGAGTGTTATACCACGTCCAAATAGCTGGGCATTCAGAGCGAAGAGGTCCCCCGCATTCGCGGACGACACAATCACTAAATCAAGGCGTGGGCTTGGGAATAAACACATGTTGAATGGTGCCAGGGCTACTGGCAGCAGGGCTCGCAAACCTCTCACCGATGCTCTTTTCGTTGCTCCTCCCGCCGGCGTCGCAGATATTCAACGTCCTTCGTCCGCGAGACTCTACAAACAATCCTCGCGTTCCTCGTCGCCACCTGACTCCCACTCTCGTCATCGTGCACGTGCACGTGCAAATTCATTTATGGGAGCGACCGGGCATCGAAGCCTGGGTAGTGAACTCGACCTTGGCAGAGCAGGTAATGACCGTGTATCTCGATCTGACAAGGTGCCCATTATGGGCAGTCCAGAGGGCAAGACGTCAGGGTCCAGCAGTAGTACGGCCGCCGGAGATGATGATGAGGAGGATCACCCTGCTTTACTTGCCCTTCGTCAGATGCTTGACGAAGACGCTTTTTTCCTTGCTCCCGGTTCGCCGTCTGCGACTGATGGCTCGGATAGTAACAAGGCTCTTTCGAGGCGGGAGAATGCTCTCAGACGCATGGCATCCATGTTCGAAGATGAAATGGGCATTGCCGATTCATCTCTGTCTGACGAGAAGCCTTCTGCCGGTGCTGCGGAGACCCGCAAACAGTCCATGCTTGCCGCTGCTCTGGTCGAGTTGTGGATTTGTCTTCAATTCGTGACTGTCATCCTTTGCTTCATATATATCATGGCAAAACGGGGGCCAAGGGATGTCATGGGCCTACCTCCAAGACGGGGGTGAAACGAACTAGTAGTATCTTTTTGACGATTGACGACTATCACGACATTTTTTTGACGACTATTATTCGGCTAATATTCACCTCACAGCTTCCATACATCGTTTTTTGTATTTTTACAAAGTATTATGTGTATGTAGTCAGTCAGTCAGTCAGTCGTGCCATCATTATTTTATACCATTCACATAAATACATACTCATCACTCAGTGCGTTTGTAAACAAGTTGTGGATATAAGTGGGTGTGAATATACAGATAGCAAGACGGTTGGTTATCTGGGAGCCATACAACATATTTCTGCATGTTCATATTCTATGACATTTAAGCCTAATGGAAAAAATCATTTCTTTTCGCTCTCAGCGGGCTTCGGGAAACTGAATGCGGTGGGGTTGCTAGTAGATGAGGTTGAACCTGTGCTCGTCTGACCGGAGGGTGCAGATTGACTGGTAGTTGAGGATTGACCGAAAACCGAAGGCTGACCAAACACTAATGATTGACCGAACGCAGATTTAGGTTGTCCGAAGGGTGCAGAAGCCGAACTGCTACTAGCAGACGGTTCAGTCGTGGTTGGAGGACTGGGATTGCTCGTGCCAAAACCGAACGAGAATGCCGGTTTTGTCTGCGTTGTCCCATCGGGGGCAGCAGAGAGGCCTGGACCTGATGGTTTACCAAAAACAATTCCGCCAGATTTAGGGGCATCCGTTGCGGATGCCGGTGTCGACGGTTGCCCAAAAATATTTTTAGAGGCTTCAGAACCTCCACCAAATATATTCTTTGACGGATCCGACGATGATGATTGGCTATTAAAAATGCTTTTTGAAGGATCGGCGGGGGTCGTGCCAAAAATACTCTTAGTGGTCTCGGATGTGACTTGTCCAAAAGCGTTCTTCGCTAGTTCAGACGTCGATGGACCAAAAACATTCTTTGCTGGCTCAGACGCTGATGGACCGAAAACATTCTTTGCTGGCTCAGACATTGATGGACCAAAAACATTCTTTGCTGGCTCAGACGCTGATGGACCGAAAACATTCTTTGTTGGCTCAGACGCTGATGGACCGAAAACATTCTTTGCTGGCTCAGACGCTGATGGACCGAAAGCACTCTTCACGGAATCAGAGGCTAGCTGTCCAAAAATATTCTTCGATTGTTCTGACGATGCTTGACCGGCCGCATTCTTCGTCGCACCCTGCTCAAAGATGTTCTTAGATGTATTAGAAATTCCGAAAGGAGATGGCGATGGTTTGCTGCCGCCAGTGAACCCAAAAGCGGACGGCCCTCCGCCTCCGGAGTTCCCGAATGCGGAGGCTAAGGTGTTACTAGTGGCTCCGAAAGCTGAAGCCGGTGTTGCGCTGGTAGTGGCTCCGAACGTCGAGGTTGATGGCGCCTTGGTGGCTCCGAATAATGGGGCTGGGGACGCGTTAATGGTGACTTTGAATGGCGGAGTTAATACTGCGTTGTCAACTGTAAATCCCGAAGGTAGGGATGCGCTCGCAGCGGTGGCTGAGCTAGCACTCGGAGCGGGTTCAGTAGTACCTGAAGACAAGCCTCCAAACGGACTAGCATTCCCCTTGCTGGTATCAGTGGTATTGTCTTTAGACGTGAACGCTCCTTTCCCTCCAAACAGACTGTTGGAACTTTCTTGAGAAGATTGCGCGGAACCCTCAATTGGTCCCACTCGACTCAACAAAGAGCCAGAACTTGGTCCGCTACCAGAACCCAACGTTGCCGAAGATAGTTCAGCTGGCTTTTGTGCACCACCTGGCAGACCAAATGTAAAAGGTGTCTGTTGAGAACCAGTCTGTGGTTTAGGCTGAGTAGATGACCCGAATGCGAACGGTGAAGAGACGGAGGTAGAGGCGGGAACTGGAGTTGCAGTGGAAGTGTGAGGTTGCGAGGCGGCCTTATCGAAAGGATTTTTGAACGTAGGTTTAGCTGTTTCGAAGAGCGCGCCAGTGGGTGCAGATGTGAAACTGAATGACGGCTTGGAACTTTGCGGCTTAGATGCGTCGGATACTGGAGCTGCAGTTGCACCCGAACTTGTAGTTGAAGCTTGTGACGAGAATGAAAAGGAAGGGATTTTGCCTGTAGGAGGCGTAGACACTGTAGACGGGGCAGATGTCGTAAATGATGGTATTGTCGATGGGACAGGTGTTGAAGTTGCGAAAGACAGTGTGGCAGCAGCAGCCGGAGTCGTTTCCGGCTTTGCGGCCGAGGCAGTAGTCGGAGGCGTAGCAGACGTCAAGGAAGTTTTAGGTTCATTTTTGAATATTTTGGGAATAGCAAAAGGTCCCTTTTCAGAGGTAGGAGCTGCTTGTATATTCGTTGAGGGTGTCAATGGAGATATAGCCGCCTTTACTGGTTCTCTCTCTCTCTCCTTTTCGCTCTCCTTCTCCTTCTCCCTCTCCTTCTCCTTTTGCCTGGCTTGTAACTGCTTAAAAGACATAGCTTCCAAGTCTTGTTTTTCCCATTTCGAAAGAGACTTGGATGAGCGGAGCTTCGGGCTTTCGGGGACCATATTGACAAGGGCATGTGCTGCAGATGAACGGCGCCCTGCATTAGATGGTGCTAGATCGAAGGGATTTGCAACAGGCGCCGGTCGCAATGACATTCTACCTTTGAGAGGACTTGGGGGGCCTTCTGATAAGAGACGTTTTCCACCACCAAAAACAGGGGACTCCTCGAGCTGCTTTTTAGGCTCTGAAGTGCTAGGTGTGGATGTCGGGCTGGCTTGCCAAGCGAGCTCGGCGTTGTCTTTGGCAACTTTATATTCAGCATCGTTTAGCCATTTCTCCACAATAACCTCCACATCTGTCTTGGCATCATAATGTATGCTATCCCTGGGCTAGTGAGAATGTGTAAGTATCAAAAAAAAAGGTTTGTCTAGGAACTACTGACCATGGGAAATTTGCTTCTACGTTGCTTAACAAGAGCCTGACGAAGACGGCGACCATCTAATCCAACCTTAAACGACTGACCATTAACTTCCCAGATTTCACCAAGTCTGCGTCCGCCACACGCAGGATCTTTAGAGATCTCAGCGGACTCATCCGACTCAGATGTATCAGTGGTATCTATAGTATCCCGCCTTGCCACGCCAGACCTACGACTCCGTTTTCGACGGCTGGCACTGATATTGGCCACATCTTCCTCTAGATCGCTCGTGTCGGAATCGTCAAGAGACCTGTCCCGTTTATGACCTCGCAATGAAACGCCTTCGACTACTTCCCTATATTTTTCGGCTGCACGGCGTTTACGCCTGGGACGTGGGTGAGATAATTCGTCGGTGTCATCGACTGCACTGGGATCTCGTCCTCGTTTAGTACCTCTTGCATCTTGTCCGTCTGCCTCAGAAGAGTATATCTCCATGTCAACGTTCTCAGAATCGGATACTTGATCTGGATGGCCGCCTGAGCCCATGCGAGCCCGTTTATCTTGCGACATCTCCCAATCATCCTCATCCCCAGCATTAGCCTGGCGTTTCGCACCTCGTTTAGGGATCTGTAGAGAGCCACGGCGAGATACGCCCTGCTCCCTGCGTCCATCGTTACCGTCATTGACCCGAGTCTTTTTCGGAGCCCGATCTTCGTTATCAGATTCTTCAACTTGGTTATGTTTTCTGCGCTCTACCGACGGTTGGCTCTCCTCATAGATATCTGGGAGAACTTGATGGGATCTGTCGGGACTATACATACCAGGTAAGTTCTGAGGTTCAACACCTTGTAATTTGCTTAAACTTAATCGTTAATGCATGAAGTACAATGGTAACAATTAGAGACACACGTACCGAGGTTGGATGCTGGAGGCGCTGGCAACTGGAACATATTGCTGAGCCTGAGGGGATAAATGAGAAGTAGCGGCGCTTTGGATGAATACATTCTGCTGCGGATTTGACCCTACCCATTGCTAAGAAAGAATATTTATATACAATACAATAGTTGGAGGCGCACCTGTCGTCTGGGTTATCCGTTGACGAGCACCCAGGGACTGACCATGTTGTTCTGAAGTGCCCTGTGTGTGCAGTGGCTCGAGTTTCACCTTCCTATGCTGTTCCAGCTCACGTTCTCGCCGGGCAAGAGCTGCAGCTGCATAGGCCACATTGAAGGGTCTATCATCATTATCTGGAATGCCATGTCGCCTGCGACTAGCACTAGTGAAAAGGGAATGAGCAAATGCGCAAGGGGTGTGACACAAGCCATACCGCCTATGCACAGTCTCCTGCCACTGGGTCAGCACGGTTCGACCGTTCATTAATACCCATAAGAGAGCCAGGGTGATGCCCAATACCCAAGCCATGGTAAAAAGAGATCCCGTGGCACTTTTAGACCCCAAACCTTTCCCATCGGGATTCTCCAAAGCCTCATGTACAGCAGCCCATTTTGAAATATCGCTTTGTGGTGAAGCAACGGAATGAGAGTCTCCGTCAAATATACGAGGTATATATTGCTCTGCGTCCATGTTAAGGGAGAGATGGTAATGGATGGGTAGAAGGTAAGGAGGCGTGACAGACAATGAAGCGATGAATCACGTGGTTGCTTAGTCATTGGCCTAGGTAACTAGCAGTGGATTAGATGTGTAGAAATGCCGTTTTCGGCCAGCCCGTGGAAAGGACAACAGATTTGCATTTACTTGCTTCACCTTCCCCATCATGAAAATCTTAACCGAGGAAGAAATTCGCGCTCAGTCACATGCTACCATGGTTGGCGGCATGAAAGGTTTCTTTGGGGGTCTCGCATTAGCATTACCGGCCTCATACCTAGCCAATAAACGTTGGCCTTATTATCGCAGTCTTCCTCCTTCAATCAAGGCCTTAGGCGTGGTTTCAGTTGTTATACCTTCCTTCGTTATTGCTGCGGAACAAGCTGGTCATGCATTTGAACGGTTGCAGTGGTAAGGTTGATCTCGACACATCCATTATACACATCTACAAATGTTGTTGGCATTTACAATATTGCATTGTAGGACTGGAATTGGAAAAGAAGAACTAGATGCCGCCAAAACCGCTGAACAGCTACACTGGGAGTCCCTATCCCCAACAGGCAAAGCCAGCGAATGGGCCAGCAAAAACAAGTGGGGAATCATACTAGGTTCATGGGCCACCACCATGGTTGGATCTTTTAGCATCATCATGCGAGACCGCCATCAAACATTCCCGCAAAAGGTAAATTGACTTACGATATTGCAGGTTTTCTTCATTATGCTGTGCTCTAGATTGTACAAGCACGAATGTGGGCACAAGGATTAACAGTCGGCATCATTATTGGATCAGCTGTGATGACTGCACATTCGCGACAAAAGATGGACCGCGCGCACCCAATGGGTGGACGAGACCATTCTTGGGCTCATGCCGTATGTATTTACTTCTACTCCCTTGTGTTTAGAGTTATAACAGCTACGTTATTTATCCTAGGCGCACGTAGACGAGGCTTCAATAAATGACAAGGTTAACGAGCAACCCCATGTGTAACCCATGACTCACTTCACTATCGTTAAGCACTTGGAACTTGTACTGTATTGCACAATATTTACCCCCATCCAAGACAGTCGGAACTTCACGAATAAGCGCTGTTCCCAATCAGTCCGAGTTCCCGTCCCGTGTCCTGATCCTGTAAACATCACATTTATAGAAGACACAGACAGACATTTTCACCAACATCAATGCAACCTCTTTGGGAGAAAACTTGTTTCTCTGATGATATTTGTTCTCGGACGTTAAATAAGCCGAATACGTCCATAACGTCTGTTCCAACTTTATTCTCTAGTTACTAATCAATAAGAAACTAATATTCAAATTTCGTAATTATTTACTATCGAACCTCCAGGTACATTAAAGTCCGGGATTATCAACGTTTATGATCTGTGATCAGTTCCAAGAGGGCCTAGTGGGCATCTAGTTAGTTTTTTAACGCCGATGTAGATGAGCCCACATAGACGAATATATACGAACTCGATCTGTTCGTCATATTAATACCCATCCATACATGTTTTGCGCCGATTGGATGAATTAAACTATTAACTAGTTTTACTTGGTATTTATCGGAGTCTGGGCTCAGTCATATTTAATCAATGAAATGCATTTCGATAAGTTCCTGTATATTGAGCTGGAGTAAAAATAAAACTGACTTGATGGTGAGAAGGATGAAATGGATTCAGAATACCACGGAAAGACAAAGAGATTTACTATACGAGAGCGTCATCTCTAGACATCAGTCCACCCACCGTCCTCTAGTTTATAGGACGCCTCGCTTTCTGGCCGATCTGGGCTATCAACTAACTTAGCAACACGTTCTTCGGCCCTACCTATTTTATCGGCCTTGTTTTTAAGGAATAGATATAAAAT
This sequence comes from Hysterangium stoloniferum, assembly GCA_015178975.1. NCBI lineage: Eukaryota > Fungi > Basidiomycota > Agaricomycetes > Hysterangiales > Hysterangiaceae > Hysterangium > Hysterangium stoloniferum. The sequence continues at coordinate 116,957 of WHVD01000078.1, forward strand.
TGGCAGATATCCGTACCTTTACGAAGCGCCATTCTTGTCGTGGAAGCGTGTGAGAGAATGTGCCCACCGATTGGCTTCATTGCACCACCTGGAGCAAAGCTCAGTGTCGCACCGGGATCGGCTATACGCATTTTGAATAAGTAGTCGAAACTGATCCTACTATTCTTGGCGCACATTGTACTTGATTAGTGAGGAGAACAGCGACCTGAGTAGCGTTAGTTTATATGAACGGACGGGATGAAAATTATCCATGCATTATATTCTTCGGCAAGCCGAGTGAGCTTTTGCAGATGCTAAGGTGTGCATATGAGATTGGTTAGAATCAGCAGTTGGGAATCCAAGAACTATTTTACTTGTGCAAGCTGCGAAAAGTCTTCAGTCTCGAACACGTTAGGTGAAAACTGTCATACTCTCTGTTGTCGTTCGCTAAGTTCTCCTCTTCCAGAAAAGTCTGTGCGAAAAAGAGCCATGATACTATCCACGATCTAATCGATGATTAACTAACGAGAAAACTTACAACTTCTCAAGCTTACCAGCAGCTTGAATCTCTCCTGAGAGAATCTTCCTCCTAGTTCTTCGAGGAGTTCTTGCTGTGATTGAATCCTATTGGAGAAAACGCCAGGTATAATGATAAGATAAATACCTGATGTTCGCTATTAAATGCTCGCGCTACACAATGGTGCTAAGTCTCGTCTGAAAATGGAATTTGCAAGACAGTACCATGTAAAATATTGCTAAGTGCGTCATCGCCATTAATACCATATCTATCTGCAATAGCTTTGATGCGCTCCGGTCGAAATGTTCCTGGAAAAGTTAGATATGAAATATAGTGGAGCGTGGGAAGCTGTAAAACCACCTTCGGTATCGATATAAGCGACCTAACAGTCGCCTTTCGTCAGGAGATGATTGAGCAGGTACAACCATGAGATCACCTTTCCCTCTGCCCCACCCATTACAGAAGGTAGTTGGACAATCACACTCATTGTATGCGCGAGCTGAGTCTTCCCTGTGCGAAATTCACCGTAAACTATGCGAGCTTGGTCAGCAGGATGGAATACGAGATACACTCATCACATATAAACCTTCACTTATTGATTGAGTTTGGAAACCTCCTATATTAAGAGTAAAGTAGGTTTCCTGTGAAGATGACGAGTACTATAGTACCTCCAAGAATGGCATCGACTGATTTGCTCCCCGTACTAATGAACTGTACCGCTTGGCGTTTGTCCTGAACTTCCAGCCCAGTGGAAAAGGAAGATCCCTAAATCATGATTAGTACAACACAATACACGATTCTAGCTGGCTGAAGCGACCAGAATCTTGCCAACGGCTTCTTTAATTTTTTCCACCTTGGCTTCAGATAGACCCTGCGTTGGTATAATATTAGCATAAATATGGTCAATATTAGCCAAATTTACCTTAATTTTCAATAACTGCCGTTTGGAGCTCATTTTAACACCGGTAATTGTATTCAGGCCAGCAGACTGAAAGGATCGTATTGGAAAAAGGGGACATTAAGGTGTTCCGCTACGCTACCTTCAACTTTGTAATGTCTTGCACATTGATTCCCTATAACAAGTCTTTGGTATTAGCGCAATTTCGTTTCGAGGTGAAGGTAAGTCCGAGCAGCATCAATACATAAGGTGACGAGACCCAACACGCATGCAACATAAGACCGCGACAATGTATTTGAGGGACTGGTATGGAGCGAAGCAACAAACACTCCAGAGAAGTCCGGACCATTTGAGTAAATATATGCGCGAGATTTTTTTTACAGAAGTCAGGAATGTCGATTTCAGTCGCTGCTATGTAAATGTATACACAGTCCTTCATACTAGCGGAGCGCGCTCTACGCACCAAAGCAGAACGGGCCATCCATTCCCCAAGCGACAAGTGAATAATGAGAAATTGAGAAATCCCGCTCACATGTTGTTGAAGGTCGTCCACCAAGTCAAAGAACGGCACCTAAACAGCGGAAAGTTCCAAATGGAGTGTACAATATGAAGTAGACTGTCAAGCCAAACCTCGTCTTCTTCAAGAGCCGTACGTGGACTACTTGCACGAGAAAGCTGTTGAGGCGGTACGCTTTCTCTAGCAGACGAGGCTCTAGGAGGCATTGTATTTGAAGGGGTGACAAGGCAAAGTTGGTAGTGGAAAGCTGAAGTATTCAGTGGACCTGCAGTCCAGGAAATGCGTGTACTAGTGTACTAGCGCCCTAAAAACTATTTTCATGTGCAGTCAACGGGTATCTAAAAACTTAGTCTGTGGTTTGTTTGTAGGCTACCAGCAAGTCATGAAACCATGTTAATAGCTTTATGATTCAATCGATATAGACAACAATGAGTTCTCGCAAAATGCTATTTCTTTATGACAATTACACGTCTTTCTTTCAAACACCACGAAGACTGCTGCCTGATCCCCTGGTATCAATTCGTTGCCCAAATCTAGTAAATCAGATTAGTATGGGTAGTACCTTCACATGCGCATGGAGCTAACCTGGACTTGTCCAAAATACCACTACCACTAGGGTCTGTGCCGTTTTGTAAGATGCCGTTCTCTAGTATGAACGCCACAACATCATCATTTTTCGATGTGCCAAACACGTTCTCTAGTTGCTGCTTGGATGCTTTCCCCAATTTCCCGTTTCCTGGCCCAACATGGAAGACATCGAAGGCTGAAGATGTTAAAGGTAAGATGGTTAATACCTGGACACACTCGGGGATAATCTACATACAATCAACAACTTGTGCATGGGGGATTGTTCTATTTAAGCGAATAAATCAGTAACCTGCCACGGGGATATCCGAGCGCCTTGAAAGCTGCGCACTCACGTGTCTGGCAGAGTCGGTTAGTCAGAAGAACGGGTAGCGATAAGAACGATTAGCATACCTCCGCTCTGCCATTTCTTATACTGTGAAATTAGACACTGTCAGTGTACAATTTATAACGCAAAAGAGGACATAAAAGTACTTCTTCGAGGTCGACCATGAGGATGAACTCGTCTACTGACTGAGTTGACTGACTCTCAGTCCTGTAGATGAGTTTGTGAAGAGTCATACTGGAAAGTTCGTTGTGGATGTAGTAGTGGATAAGAGAGAGCAAAAGTAGCTCTCAGCTTTTGTAGGTCACAAGACCCCACAGCCTGTGACGTCACTGGGCTATAGGAAAGTGCCGCGCAAGTGCCGCGACATGTTTCTTTTTTTTTTTTAAATAAGTAGATACTTCATCAATTTTGTATAGGAAATTATCAAAATAAAATAATATTTCATTAGAACATCAAAACATGAGAACCGTTACATCTAGTGTACAGTCTCTTGGTGAAATACATATACCTTGTGCACCATTTTAATTGACACATCCTTAGTTTTAACCCTTCCTTGAGTAATATTAATTATTAATGCTCAAATAAACTTATTGAAGTCTAAAATGTAACTTCTAAATGACATGGGTTCTAGGTTTACACCAAAATCTTGTATGTCCCAGCAGTTAACTTCCTAATTAGGAAGGTAGCTGCTGCAATATAATATACAAATATAATCTTGAATGTCCAGCCTATTGGTTTGTAAGCCAAAAGTGTAGGATTTGGCGTGGCTTGAGGCAGTATTGCTGAAGAATTGATAAGATTTAAGCCAGGAAGAGGGGGAATGCTCTAAGTTGGAGGACTAATGATAGGAAATGAGTTAATTGGGGGGCTGATGATAGAGATCATACTAGTCAGGAGGTCTGACTTTATAACCATATTGGAGCTTGGCTTCAACTTATGTGTTGCATCCTTGCATGAACTGTCAGGGTGCTCTGGCATTTCAAACAGAGCAGATAGTATGATATGTATGAGTAAGAGTCAACACTTAGTAATTGACTGGAGGGCCAAAACACTAAGAATCAAGAGGTAGAGAGTCATGGCTTGGTGAAGACCACTCTTTAAGAATATAGTGATGAGAGGGGAAGGTGAAAAACTAAGAGGGGCTAATCTAAGTTGATATTTGAACTGAAGAACTGTAGTATACATGGAAAATCCACTCCTTAATACTTAAGTCCTCTTTACAGTCCTCCTGTTTTTTAATTTAATTTTGGCTCTCCTGCTTTGCTTTTCAGCCCTACTGTTAAGGGTCATGCAGGCTTAGCAGAGAGTTTCTGGAGAAACCTGCAGATAATCCAGTAGGACTTGGCTTCAGCTTATAGGCTGTGCCCTTGCAAGATTGTGGTGTCCAATTTCAGACAGGCAGATGGAAAGCCTGGGGAGTCTGAGTGTAGTCGATAGGTCAATAGATCAAAGGTCCATAGTGTAAGAATTACATAAGCAGGGTGAAAATATTGACCTGAGCTGGATTTGAACCAGCGACCACTAAGTTTGGATTATGTTAAGGGGTGCGTGTGGAGCTCAGCGGAGGGTTCCGGAGAACCCACAGATATTCTGGTAGGACATGGCTTCAGCTTATAGGCTGTGCCCTTGCAAGATCATGTTGTCCAATTTCAGACAGTCGGAGAGTCCAGAAGTAGTTGTCAAGTTGGAGGTCAAGGGTCGAGTAATAGGTTGAGTCGAAGATTTGAGAGATAGATAGGTCAGAGCCCGTGGGCTCCAACAGGATAAGTAGCGGTATGACAAAGAGAGGAATAGGATAGGAAATCTTAAGCTGAAAACTTAGTTGATTTTCTGACTGGATTGTATGTACAACATTAGCTAGTTTATGTATATAGACTGCTAAGTGTATGTAGTACAAAATCCGGTAATGATGAGATCCAAACAAGTAATCATGAAATGTGATAAGTAAACACCAAGTTTGGTGTTAGAAATGGAATGGAGCAGAGCAGAGTCTAAAACGTGACAGGTCATTAGACCATAATGGGAATGGAGTGGGAGCGGAGTCCAAATCGTGACAGGTCATTTGTCCATAATGGGAACAGGGCTCAGTTAGAGAGCTGATGGGTTCTCCAAGCAGAGACCGGTGACTGATGCATGGAACAAGGTCAGGGATAGACAAGACAGATGTGTGTGGGTCCTGGGTGAGTATTCTGGTGACTGATACATGAGATGGCAAAGGTCAAGCGTGAACAGGATTGATGTCCAGGTCCTGGTGGGTATTCCGGTAAACTGATAACTGGTGCGTATAGGGTGCAGGTGCATATAGGGTAATGCCTGGAGTCCGGTGGGTTTTCTGGTTGTAACAGTACCCTCCCTTTATGCTGAAGTCCCAAAGAGGCTCTAGAACTTGATAAAGTTTGTCAGTTATGTGTATGTGTCAAAAGTCATGTCAGTTACATGTATGTGTCAAAGAGTCACATGATCTGGAAGGTAAGGTTCAGATGCGATGAGTCTATATAAAAAATTGAAAAAATGAATTTTCTTCTTCTTTATTACCCCCATCATCATCTCCAAAAACATGGGTCCAAAACCCACACCTTGCAGGCCAATGCCAACTGCTGGGCCCTCCATGGGCTCCCAATATTGGGCTCTGCTTACTGCTGCCCAAATTTTGGCACAGCAGGAAGAGCAGCATTGAAAGAGGGAAGAGGCGGAAAGACTGGCCAAAGAGGCTGAGGACGCCTTGGATAGGAATTACCAGGCAGCACTGGTTGTGGAAAAAGAGGCTGAGGAGCAGAGGAAAAGAGATGAGGAGGAGGCTGCATGGGTTGCCACAGAATGTGCCAAGGCAGCTGTGGAGAAGGCTGTGGTTGCTGTGGGAAAGGTAATTCTCAATGAGATCAATTAGACTTAACTGACTTTTGCTCTCAGTGCAAGGCAGCAGAGGTCAAGTCCGAGTCCAAGTGTAAGCCAGAGAGCCCACAAAAAGTAAGTCTCAGGTCCATGGGATATTCCAGGGACTAACCACATCAACAGAAAGCAAGGAAAGCAGCTCCAGTCCACCTGCAGGTGAAAAATGAGCTGTGGTGTTCCGGTTGTAATGACCGGAACACGAATTGTCATTGAAAGTCCAGCCAGGGACTGGGCTGTTGGCAATGTGCACACCTCAAGGCGAGGTGCTCACTTGTTCACGAGCAGCCCACAGGGTCCGTGGCATGGGACATGAGTGGGTCAGATGGGCTGGGGGGCTTGGAGGAGGTTTTGGGGCAAATAGCTGAGGGCATAGAGGCCTAAAATGAGTTGCTTGAGAATAGCAACTGGGTGCAGTGGGTCATGGCCAAAAATCTCCTGGGACTCCACGGGGAGTTCTGGAAGTTCCTGGCAGAGTATGGTGGGTACGTGTATGTGGAACCGCAAATCAGGAGCTCCAAGGAGCCCAGTTCAGATGAGGATGGGGTGCCCATGGAAATAGCAGAGCTCCCTCAGGAGATTGCTGAGGTTGGGCAAAAACATAGCCCCATAAATGTAGATTGAGAATAATAAAATTTAATAGTTTTTTTTTGAAAATAAAAGTAAAATGTGAAAAGCATAAAAAGTCCACAGAAAGATCTGCTAGGACTTGAAAGACATGTCAGAAACCTGTAAAAGCAAAGAGAGACATACAATGACAGGGAAGAATGAAAATGAATCCAATGTAACACGGGGTCTGCAGAGTGCGGTCAGAGAGAGAATAGTGGTCCGGGTTTGAGTGGGTAAGCTATATGAAAGTCAGTAACAATTTCCATGGCATTACTGAGTTCCATGGCCAAGATCCATGAGGTCTCTTTGTCAGTGCCCTCGTAACCCACCCACTTGACCAAGTAAAGCAGTTTACAAGTGCGTCAATGCTTATCAATTTTTGAATCTAAAATTTGTGAGATTTCAAACTCGGATTCTCCATCAATGATGACCGGAGGAGGCAGAGATTGCACATGATCTGGGATAGTGTTAGCAGTACATGGTTCTAACATAGAAACATGAAATACTGGGTGTACCATGTGCATGCTATCCAGAAGCTGTAGGTTCCATGAGACTGAACCTACTTGTGCTATTATTTCAAATGGACCTAAATATTTTTCAGTGAGTTTCTTTGATGGATGGGTAGTCTGGAAGAATTGAGCTTTGACAAAAACACAATCACCAATTTTGAAGTTGGGTGGCAGAATCTGGTGTTTGTCTGCTGAACGCTGATATTGCTCTTGGATGGACGTTATTGCAGTCCGGAGTTCCTCATGGAGCTCATGGAGGTCCATGACAAACTCTTGAGCGTGGGCAGAGGCGAGATTTCATTCTGGGTGTACTGTAATATTTGGATTGTACCCTTATTTGCAAAGAATGGGGAAATGCCAGTAGTGGCTGAATGTCACGAATCGATTATTCTTCAACAAAGTTGAATAATATTCTACTGATCAAACTCAAAAGCCTCGTTTGACGAAGTATATATTCGCCCTGTCGATGAAGTAAGAGGCTATTACCAGTCGTGAGAACTCACAGAAGTATTTGTCGAAGAAGTTATGACAAGTAGATTACTAGTATCACTAAATTACAGATATTTCGACTGACTTCCCTCACTCCTTTCGTAGCCCTTTTATGCTTTTCTTCGTATCGTTATGACTATGCTATGAACTAATAATGAAATTATATATGACGTCGAAATGAGACATGTCGAAAGAGATTCAATGTTGTTGAATAATGTTCAGGTTTGTTGAGTCGAATTTGATGAGTTGAAGAGTTTGTCGAAAGTTACCTTTGAATATTTGTGACAATATGTGACTTGTGACAGTTGTGACACTGAAGGTGCATTGTTGTAAGCAAATTCTGCAAGTGGTAACAGGAATTTCCAATTGTCCTGTTGATAGTTGAGTTGCAATACATATGGAGATACATATTGTTCCAATGTCTGATTGACATGCTCGGTTTGTCTGTCACCTTCCAGGTGATGTCCAGACGTGAAGTGTAGCTTCATGTCCAAGGATTTCCTGAGGGATCTAAAGAAGTGAGATACAAACTCTGATCCTCGATTGGAAGTTACAGTATGTGGGACGGAACTCCATGTGTGAGAGGTATGGCGAAATACACTCAGGAAATATAGTCGGATGAGCTCTTACTATATCTCCTTTATTATTTCTATTTTCTCTCTTTTATTATATCTATAATTAGTTCAACGACCTATGTATGCAGTACATCGACTCTTGTGGGTGCACACACGCCAGACTTATGTATTCTAGCGCCCGTAGTTTAGAACTCAGACACTTTTACACCACAACCACGACTTACTCAGACACCTGTTAGTGTCCTGTAAGTTGTGATTGGTGTATTGTCTTGACCGTCACAGATGGGCTTTAGCTACTCATTCAATCTGAGTTTTGAACTGTACCAGTTGAAACTCAATCCTTATCTCAACCCGCATGGACTACATCCACGCTACTCTATTCTTCGACTCTCTAACTACTCTACTTGCACTCGAGCAGTCGTCCAGAATCACACTTAACAGTCGATTCTACTTATTCATTCAAGCTATCTACCTTACTTTAGATAGCTACTTCTCTCTACCATATTGAACTAAGTAGTCAATACATCGTGGTATCGTACCTAAACGGTCGATATTCTTCGTATATAGAATGGTTAGAACTTCTACCACTCTTCACACCATGCTTGGGAAATACACTGATAATAAAAAGTTCTGCTAACTGCATAGATGTGATGGTATAATGTGTGGGAATGAATATACCTTGTTTTGAGAATCTGTCAACAATGACTAGAATGGCAGAAAAGCCTTCGGAGTCCAGTAGGTGTTCAATGAAATCCATAGAGATAGAATTCCACAGGTGTTCTGGTACCAGGAGTTGTTTCAGAAGGCCGTATGGCTTGTGATGCTGTGATTTAGAGTGTGGACAAGTAATGCAAGATTTACAATAGTGCTTAATGAATCCTCGGAGTCCAGGCCAAGTATATTCTCTTCTTATTATTGATAGAGTCTTGTTGAACCTGAAATGTCCCAAGAGTGGATGGTCGTGTTTGTACTGGAGAATCCTGAGGTGGAGGCCATTGGAGTCTGGTACATAGATACGATTATCAAGTCTAATGAAACCGTGCTGATCAAGAGACCACTGAGGTTGACTGGGGTCCACAGGATTGTCAAGGTGTGCTTTGGTTATCGGGTATAGTGGAATTGCCAATAGAATATCTTGATGTAACTTCTCAATATCCATAATGATAATTCCATGGACAATGGGATGAACAAGGAAAGTTGCATGGACTGATATGGTAAGCTGCTGATTCGTGAAAATAGGTTTCAAGTTGTGTGGGTTTACTGTGGCATAGTTGTTGCTACCCTCTTCAGGATAGACATCCCATCATCTAGTTAAAGTGTTGGGTTTGCCACTGAGATGGCCAGGTCGAAAGTGGATAATCATGTTAAAGGCTGACAGATATTCAGACCAACAGGCCTGCTGGCAGGTTAAAAGTTTCATGGTAGAAAAGTATTCCAGGTTCTTGTGATCTGTTACAATGTCAATCAGAATTCCCAAGCCTTCCAAATAGTGTCTCCATATTTTGAAAGCTGAAAGAATTGCTAGGAGTTCCTTGTCATGAACATCATAATTGAGCTCTGTGCTGGTAAAAGTCCGGGACAGAAAAGCCATGGGGTGGACTTCTCTGTCAGAGTCCTGGATAGACAGAATGGCTCCAAGTGCATAGTCTGAGGCATCCATTTCAACAATGAGCGGGAAGTCTGGTTTCCAATGTGAAAGAATTGGAGCTGAAGAAAAATAATCTTTTAAAAGATTGAAAGCTTTTTGACACTTATCATTGAAATTCCACAGAGCACCTTGCAAGTAAGATGAGTAAGGGGGACCATGATTTCGGAATATCTGCAGATAAAATGTCTGTAAAAATTGGCAAAGCTGAGGAAAGATTGAATATCTTTTACTTTTCTGGGATCTGGCCAATCTTTGATGACTTGTACTTTAGTTTTGTCCATTTGGAGTCTGTGTCAAAAGTGCATTTTTTACCATTTGCAAATAAACCATGTTTTCTGAGTCTTCTGAGAACTTCATGGACTTGTTTGTCATGTTCCACAGGGTCCTCGAAATAGATAAGAATGTCATCTAAGTAAACAATAATGCATACATCAAGCATGTCAGAGAAAATGTCATTAATAAAACATTGAAAAACAGACAGAGCATTGGTGAGTCTGAAAGGCATCACCAACCACTCAAAGGCCCCATAATGGGTTCTGAAAGTGGTTTTCTGCTCATCACCCACAGAGATCCAGACCAAATGGTAGGTGTGTTTAAGGTCTATTTTGGTGTAAATCCGGGCATTCCGTGGAGTGTCGAGCAAATCAGATATAAGTGGGAGTGGATACTTATCCTTTTTTGTGACAGCATTGAGTCCTCTGAAATCAACACATAGTCTAAGGGATCCATCCTTCTTCTTGATGAACAGAACAGGTGCTCCAAAAGGAGATTTTGAGGGTCTGATAAAACCTATGGACAGATGTTCATCCAGGAAATTGCAGATTGCAGAAAGTTCCATGGAGGAAAGTGGGTAAATATGTCCAAGGGGTGGCTGGGCACTTTCTTCGAGGTTGATTTTTAGGTCATACTCTCTATGGGGTGGAAGCTGGTCAGCTTTTCACTTACTAAAAACATCTGCAAAGTCATAATATTTCTCCGGGACACCTTTTAGATTAGTGGTTTGCTCAGATGCGGATACTGGAGTTGAAAAATGACCGGATGCTTCATCAATTTTCAAATTGATAGTGAATGCCTGGGATCCATCCATTTTTGTAGCCCTAATAAACACTGCAGCATTAATAAGAGAAATAGACAGAGGTGCTGTGGGTTCCACAGAAGCTGTGGGTGCCATAGGGATCACAGGAGTCCTCGAGACTGCAGGTGCCAGGAAGGCCATGGGTACTGTGGAGGCTGTGTCAGGTATAGTTTTCTCAGAAGCTGTGGGTGTCCAGAAAGTTATGCTGTTTGCTACCCAGTCAATCAACGGATTGTAGTGGGTAAGTCAGTTATGTCCTAGGACAACCAAGCAACTTGAGTCTAACTGGGTCACATAGAAAGTGACCAATTGAGATGTTCCACATGGGAACTTGATGGATAAATTGCAAGCTTGGGTGATAACTGAATTGCTTGTGCCATTGAAAAGTCAGAGGCTGACCAGATTTATCAGATAGGTTGGCAACAGATTATTTTGTGTAAATTTTGTATCTAAAAAACAATGAGTTGAGCCAGAATCTATGAGTGCTGAAAAAACAAATTTTGGAATCATATTAGACATAAGTTTAATAAAAAACAAGTCAGAGTGTAAAAGAGCAGATGTGTTGAGATGGGTAAACTTGTGAATGTGTGGAGAGGCAACACAACCCCCAACCCATGTGGAGTCTGCAGGGTTGCTTACTCTTTTTTTGAGTCGGAAGCCGGTTTGTCCTTCGATGGAGTGTCTGTGGAGGAAATCTTGGCTGTTCGACCTTTTGCAGAGTTTGCTTTCACCAACAGACATTCTGGAACTTGATGACTGGGTTTTCCACACAAGAGACAAAGGTTTTTGTCCATATGTCGTTGTCATTCTTGTGGGTCAATTTGCCATCGGGTTTGAGCTTGCCGGTAAGGTTGGGTTTTCCGGTTTGCTTGCTGGACTGTTGACCTTTGTTGTTGTTGTTGTTGTTAGAAGACTTTTTATCGTTCTTCTTGTCAGATTGTGTGGAGTTTTGGTTGCTGGTAGACAAAGTGTTGTTGTTGGTTTTATTGGCTGTGGACTTGACCTTGTCTGTGGAGGTCTTGCAGGCAACTTCTGTGTGATGTTCCCAATAGCGTGCATCCGCATTTTGAGCCTTGAGGTGCATACAGGACAATGTTTTTGGCTTGCCATCTTCTCCTTTTGAGACTTCGTCTTTAAGGATGGCAGACTGGCATAGAATTGGTGGCAGAGAGCGGGATCGCCCCACTGACAATGAGCTGCAAGATTGTTGAACTGGACAATGTAGTCCATGATGCGCTGTGTGTCCTTCATACGAAGATTGGCGAGACTATTCTCGGCTTCTCCAGTCAGGTCATATGGGCCAAAGTTGGTTTCTAGCTCCTCAATAAATGCATTCCAGTTGTCAAGCCAGAGCAGCTCTTCCTTGGAAAGTCTGCTAAAAGCCAGTTCGAACCATTTCAATGTGGGTCCCAAGAGATATGAAAGTGCATAATTGACTTTTTGGGAGTCTGTGGAAAATGTGGCAGATCGATCATGGAAATTAAAGTGACATTGCATAAGGAAAGTGGAAAGTTTGTTAGGGTTGGAACCTGTGAAGGGTTCCGGAGCATTGACTTTTGACCGTGGAGGTTCTTGTTCTTTCTTCTTTCATTCATCAAGCAGGTGCATCATAAATTTATCTATGGTGCTTGCTAAAAATTCAGAAGTAGGGTCCTCCATGTGCAGTCATTCCATAGCTGGGGTTTGTTCAATACCCTTGCCCTTGTTGGGGGCCACAGGATTGTCCTTGTGCTCAGATTTGTCCAGGTTTTCCAGGACTTCTTCAATACAGGCTTCTTCCATGGTGTCTGGCTGGTTTGTGAGTGTCTGGCTGGTATACAAAGTAAGTGGGGAATGAAGAGTTGATGGTCCAGGTAATGATTCCTATACATGTGCTTTTCTTCTTGGTGGCATATTGTCAATCTGTGGGTCTAAGTCAGAAAATACTGTTAAGGGGTGCATGTGGAGCTTAGCAGAGGGTTCTGGGGAACCCATGGATATTCCGGTAGGATGTGGCTTCAGCCTATAGGCTGTGTCCTCATGAAATCGTGTTGTCCAATTTCAGATAGGCAGACAGGAATCCTGGGGAGTCTAGGAGTAGTTGTTGAGTTGGTGGTTGAGGGTCAAGTAATAGGTTGAGTCGAAGGTTTGAGAGATAGATAGGTTGGAGCCTGTGGGCTCTGACAGGATAAGTAGTGGTATGACAAAGAGAGGAATAGGATAGGAAATCTAAGCTGAAAACTTAGTTGATTTTCTGACTGGAGTGTATGTACAAGATTAGCTAGTTTATATAGACTGCTGAGTGTATGCAGCACCAAATCCGGTAATGATGAGATCCAAACAAGTAATCATGAAATGGGATAAGTAAACACCAAGTTTGGTGTTAGGAATGGAACAGAGCAGGAGCAGAGTCCAAATTGTGACAGGTCATTTGTCCATAATGGGAATGGGGCTGTTGGAGAGCTGATGGGTTCTCCAAGTGGAGACCAGTGACTGATGTGTGGAACAAGGTTGGGGAGAGACAAGACAGATGTGTATGGGTCCTGGGTGGGTATTCTGGTGACTGATACATGAGACGGTGAAGGTCGAGCATGAACAGGATTGATGTCTGGGTCCTGGCAGGTATTCCAGCAAACTGATAACTGGTGCATATAGAGTGCGGGTGCGTATAGGGTGCAGGTGCGTATAGGGTGTGGGTGCGTATAGGGTGTGGGTGCGTATAGGGTGTGGGTGCGTATAGGGTGTGGGTGCGTATAGGGTGTGGGTGCGTATAGGGTGTGGGTGCGTATAGGGTGTGGGTGCGTATAGGGTGTGGGTGCGTATAGGGTGTGGGTGCATATAGGGTGTGGGTGCATATAGGGTGTGGGTGCATATAGGGTGTGGGTGCGTATAGGGTGTGGGTGCGTATAGGGTGTGGGTGCGTATAGGGTGCAGGTGCGGATAGGGTAATGCCCGGAGTCCGGCGGGTTTTCTGGTCATAACACTTCCTGCACCAAGAATGGGGTAAAGATCCAGCACAAAAGGCTACCCAGGAAGGAATTATATCACTTTTTAGGCAATACCTACTTGATATCAAGGAGAGAATAAATGTGTGTCTTAGTTTCTTTTTAAATATCAAACTTTTGAGCTAAAAACTTTATTTCAGGGCCCAATTGTCAAGGGCAAAGTTTCATTCATGTGTGACTGCTGGCAGGCAAGTAATGTGGACTCATACTTTGCTGTCATGGCACACTGGATTGAATGGACCAATTCAAAAACATGGACCCTACAAGCCTCACTAATTGGGTTTACAAAGATGAACTGCTCACACAGTGGCAAGTGGGTTGCAATGGCACTATTCGAACTTATCAGCTGGGTTGATATTATAAAAAAGTAAGTACATATAACAATTACAATATCACAAGCCATTATTTAATATAATTTAATAGACTGGTTGGATCACATCTGACAATGCAGCAAACAATGGCACAATGATGAGAGAGTTCATGGTCCTTTTTGAAGGAGCAACAGGTGAAAAATATGATTGGAAAGAACATCGTATTCGGTGAGTTTTTTGTTATGTCTGTTTTATACAATACTAACATTAAATAATATTAAAATTACAGTTGCCTTGCACATGTCATTAATTTGGCCACTCAAGCAATTATCCCAACATATTCTGGTGCTAAACACTACAACCCACATGACCTTGAAGCATACCTTCCAACTCAAGGCACAGGTGACAAGAGGGATGTATTGGGGATAGTTCATGCCATAGTTGTGAAGGTATGTAATAAAAGATGTATTCAGTTCACACTGATACTATCTATATACTTCAGGTTCGAAGCTCAAGCAAACAAAAAGAACTATTTCTCAAACTACAAAAGGACAAAGGCTCTGATCGCCCACAAACACTTTTATTAGATATGCCAGTTCATTGGTCATCTACATTTGTTATGGCGAACCAGGAATATCTTTTACAGGATGTAAGTGTTAAAACAGATACAATACTTGGTTATTCTGATATTTTATATTGGTTTACAGCATGTGGATCACTTTATATTTAACATAACTGCTGAAGAGAACAACACCATGAGGTATGCAAAACTTCGTTCACTTGCATTGGATAAGGCAGAATGGGATGAGATCCAGGAATTTCAGGAATTAATAAGAGTAAGGATTTTATTCAATTTAACATCACATCATCCAGTTATCCATTGAATTGGTTTTATCAGTATGTAGATGCTACACAACAAGCCTTCTCATCCAAAAACCATCCTACACTTTATTTGGCAATTCCGGCACTTGAGGGATTGCATACTACATGGACAAAGCACCATTCTAAGTGTAGCCCATTGTTCATTTCACCCCTAGGAGCTGGAATTGCAAAAATTGCTGAATACTACAACAAAACTGAGGAAACTGATGTCTATCTCATTGCCATGAGTACATCATATACATTATACTGATCTGTCCCACTTCATAGTCCTTTATTCACAGTGCTTAATCCCTCACAAAAAGCACTGCATTTCAAGAAGTACTGGGGTGCCAAATTAAAAAATCAGGCACTTGAGTGTGTTGAAAAGATAGTGAGAATCTGTGTTTTTCTGCTTTCAATCACTAATTTATTTTTATAGTTTCAGGAATGGTACATAAAGTTATATAGAAATGGTGCTCCTGCCATTCAGCCTAAATACCCAAAAACCACAAAGCTATCGCAGCTTTTACTTGAACTCAAAAGTAGCAAGGATGATGACAACAACGAGACTTCCTTGAGTGCATCACCTTGGATGCGTGAGTACCAGCACTGGTTTCAAACTCAAGAGGTAGTCCCAGAATCGAAGGGAATTGTGGAATGGTGGGGTGTAAGCTTTTAACTGCAATTTTATTTATTTCATATCCTCAATTTTTAAAACAGGTTAATTGTGATAGATATCCAGTATGGGCATCCTTAGCCCTGGATTATCTTCCCATTATGGCTTCCTCTGTATCTAGTGAGAGGGCATTTTTGGCGGGTGGCATTACACTCACATGCCGTCAAAACTGTTTAAAAAATGACATTGTTGAAGCACTTCAAGTTGTCAAATGTGCAATTCAAAAGGACCTCCTCATCCATCCTCCAATGCCTTCCTCTTCATTTGAGATGGATATTGAGAGTGACGAAGAAATTGAAACAAGTTTACAGAGTGGGGATTCAGAGGCTGTATTGCTTGAAGTTGAGCTATCCTCTGATGAAGAGGAAATTTATGTGTAATATAAATTGATAATATTTTTGAGAAGTTTATTTGATTTTATTAGTAGACTACAAGTTTAAAAATCTGTTATACCACGGCCTGGGGCCCAAGCTGGGCCAGGCCAGGCCCAGGCTCTCTCTCAAAGCCCAGGCCATGAAAGCTGAGCCCAAGCCGGAGGCTTTAAGCCAGGCCGGGCCTTGCCAATCACTAATTGCACTGATATTTCACCGAATATTAAATAGGATGTCATAAGACTAGATATATACCATTTCTCTTTATCTCACTCTGGTCTGGTGAACAACATCATGTTGCAGTCTAAAGCGGGAGCCAGCTGCAACCACAGATGACAGAGAGGCATCCATAGTAGCAGGCATGGGCCAAACAGGGCAGAGCTTAGAAAGGCTGGAGGACTGGGAGAAGCGGTCTGTGAATGTAGCCATGAAGACCCGATGTTGTTAGGAATTGTTAGGAGACAATGGAAACAATAGGGCAAGTCCCGGTAAGGCTGTAGGTCGTCTTGAGAGAAAGAACCTTGGGGGAGACCTTGAGATTAAGGTTGGGGGTGATGGAGAACATGAGGGTGAATTCAAAGTGAGGCGGCATCAGCAATGGAATTATCTTTGGAAGGAAGCCATTTAGATTCAAAAAGGAAGTCAAGCTGGGATGCGAGCTGTTACGATTGGAAATCCCACCGGACTCCGGGTACTAGCTTATATGCACCCGCACCCTATACACACCCGTTATCAGTTCACCGGAATTCCCACTGGACTCTGTACATCAGACTTGTCTACGTTTGACTTCGTTATGTTGCGTTTCAGTCACCGGAAAACCCACCGGACTCCATCTCTGTCTATTTCCGACCTCATCCCGCGCATCAGTCACCAGACCCCGCTCAGTAAATCCGTCACCTCTCTAACTGAGCCCTGTTCCCATTTTAGTCAAATGACCTGTTACAATTCGGACTCCACTCCCGCTCCATTTCCCATTATGGTTTATGATTTGTCACTATTCAGACTCTGCTCTGTTCTGTCCCATTCCTAACACCAATTTGGTGTTTACTTTTCCCATTTTAAGTTTTGCTCATTCCATTTAATCATTACTGGATTTGGTATGACATTTACTCCATGGTCTATTTAAACTGGCAGATGTTGTACATACAATCCAGTCAGAAAATTAGCTTAGATTCCCCCCAGTAATCTAATACATTTTCCGCTCTAAAACCCTACTTGAATCACACCGCTCACACTAGTCGGAGCCCACAGGCTCCGACACATCTATCTCTCTCACCAATCTCAACTCACGACCCACGACCTCTGACCCACGACCTCCGACCCACGACCTCCGACCCACGACCTCCGACCCACGACCTCCAACCTCCAACCTCCCACCTCCAACCTCCAACCTCCAACCTCCAACCTCCAACCTCCAACCTCCAACCTCCAACCTCCAACCTCCAACCTCCAACCTACAACCTCCGACCTACGACCTCCGACCTACGACCTCCGACCTACGACCTCCGACCTACGACCTCCGACCTATGACCTCCGACCTACGACCTCCGACCTATGACCTCCGACCTACGACCTCCGACCTCCGACCTACGACCTCCGACCTCCGACCTCCGACCTCCGACCTACGACCCCTTGACCCACGACCCCTGCCCAGACTCCCTGGGATTCCTGTCCATCCATCTGAAATTGGACAACACGATCTAGTGAGGGTGCAGCCTATAAGCTGAAGCCGAGTCCTACTGGATATCCCGCAGGTTTCTCTGGAAACCCACCCTGTATGTATGTATCCTAACACGAGCCCAAGGAATTGACACAAGAGTTCCATTGTGGGAGATGAGCGGATGGAGAGCTTGGTAATAGTGGAGTGTACATTTTGATTATCAGTATGAAATATAACACGATGGCCCAAGAAATGGGGACCCCAGCATAAAATAGCATGAATGATGGTGTAAAATTCTTTAAATTGGATGTCAGTGCCTGAATAATGATGAGGAATTCGACAAGAAAACCATTGATTGTCAAATACCCCACCTGCACCCTTTGTGCCACTTGCATCAGTGAAGATGTGGAGGGTAGTTCAGGAAGGGGAGATGAAATGGACCCCATTCCAACTGGGGGCATAAGTGGCCCACCAAGTAATGTCCCAATGTGCAGGGTGAGTAAGATGGTGGTGAGCAAAAGGAGAGGTGAACAATATTGCAAAATCGAACAGTGAGTGCATGAAGGCTTTGGAGAAAGGGATGATCTGCGAGCAGAATTGAAGAAAACCAGTTAATTCCTGTAACTCATGGAGGGTGCAATGCATCTTGGCCTGCCATTTGATGAGAAGGTTTGACAGATATATCAGTTTACCTGTGGGTAGATGAGCCTCCATAGCCATAGAGTCAAGTTTGATGCCTAAATATTCAAGGAAGGTTGATGGCCCCTCAATTTTAGATTCTTGGAAACAGAGACCAAGGGCATTTGCTAAGCCATGGATCCATTCAAGAGCTGAATGGATAAGAGGAAGTGGGGTATGTAGCCTGAAAATCTGCAAAAAATCATCCAAATAATGCCAAATGAAGGCAGGAAGATGGCGGTGCAAGATCCAGTGGAGGCCCTCCAAGAATAAGTTGAAGATATATGGAGCAGAATGCAGACCAAACATAAGGAAAAGCTCATAATAAAAATTTCCTGCCCAATGGAAGCCACTACTGGGGCCAATCAGCTGGTCAGATAGGAATGTGGTGAAAGGCTTGTTCAAGATTTAATTTGAGCATGATTGATCCAGGGCCAGACTCAATGAGATCAGTGACGGCAGTCTGAAACATATCATACTTAATATGTGCTTCAGAATCTGGTATACCATCATTAACACAGGAGCCATGAGGCCAAGAGAGATGATGGATCCGGCGAAGTTTATTGGAATGCTTTCGTGCAGCAACACCCAGTGGTGAGGAGGGGAAATGAGGTAAAGGCAGGGATAGAAAGGGACCTCGGAGTCGCCCACACTCAAGCTGGGTGTCGATATCAGAAGCAATTGCATCAGGAAAGGAAGAAGCTGTAGGAAGATTAGGACATGATTGGCTACATGCCCTGTCACCTCTGAAGCCAATGTCACAGCCATGGTCAATGATATGCAATAGAGCGACTACAAATGGTCAGTCCGGATAGTCCACTAAGAAAAAGGCCCATGCATCACAGTTGAGGGTAGAAGATACATGGGGCAGCGCAGAGGGTCACCTGGACATGCATTAATACGGGGATCGGAGTTGGGGCATGGTGGAGGATTCCCTCGAGGAGGGAAGAGGTGAGCATGGGGAAGCGGGAAGTCGCCATCAGCAGGGGACAATGCTAGTGCAGAGGTCCAAGATGGTTGTGCCTTTGACTCAATGGAGAGGAGCAGTGGCTTGGCATTGCAAGGTAAAATAATGGATGTGCAAACTTTGGGGGACAGGGAAGAGCTGTCAGTCAATAGACCAGAGCTATTGGGAGGTGGTTGGGATGAGAGAGAGCCATCTTGGGAGGGAAAGACATCCTCCAATGGAAAGCCGGGAACAAGTGGGCCAGCAATAGTAATGGGTACTGTGGACCCGTCACAGAGGAGCAGACTTAACTGTTGTCCAAGCTCGGGAGGTGGTTGGGATGAGCGAGAGCCATCCTGGGAGGGAAAGACGTCCTCCAATGGGAAGCCAGGAACAAGTGGGCCGGCGATAGTAATGGGTGCTGCAGACTCATCACAGAGGAGTGGACTTAAATGTTGTCCAAGCTCGGCACCAAGGAAGTGGGTGTGGTGGCATGTAGGCTTGAAGTGGCGCGAACGCTGGCGCACACCAGCATAAAATTGAGTGAAGCTGAGTGGGTCTTGGATCACTAGCCGGGGTGAGCATGGCAAAAAGAGCTTAAAGCGCTGCTGGTTGTTGTTACTTCTGCGAGTAAATGGGCCACCCATCGAAGCCAGTAGTGGAATGCGCCATATCAGAAGTATTGTGGGGCCAACGAAGTGGCCCACCGGTGGTCTTGCTCCTTCGAGTTCAGAGGTTCAGCAGTCGTGAAATAAAAAGAACTGTCACAGATGCTGCAAGCATCCTGTGAGATGGGAGACGAAGGCACAGAGATGAAGAGAAGGGGAAAGCGTTAGTGAACAATAGGGGAGATTGTCACACGAAGTGACATTGGGTGAGACCTATTCATACACACCCCAAAGTATTGTGTCTTAATTGCCCCTCATTCTGGAAATATGGCACTTTTTGTCTGTGGGGATTTTTGTTAAAATTCCGAACTCCACCTTAGATACCCAGAACAGCTGTAATGTAACATAATGTTGACTGTTTATGGATAGGAGTGCATTGGGTTCCAAATAACAGGAAACAAAGTGCAGCACAGCGATCATGAACAGAATCACTATATAATGCAGCCAGACTAACAATACCTTGTAATCTTAATTGGATATGTCAGGATTAGTGCGCTAATAGTTCACTCACAGAATCTTTTACACATTGACGACATGCAGTACATTCAATCTCTTTGCCTTTGGAGAACTATCACGGAGGATCCAGAAATTGACGACATAAACGACATTCGAAATGGGATTCTCGTGGATCCTGATGTTCACCGTTTTTTCGGTCTCTCCCATTTGGCTGTCTTACGTGTAAGTTTAGGGAGGTTCAGCTGTTTTGTCGAAATATCTACTGCCTGTAGACCCCCAATTTTGCTCTTGGTATGGATGAAGTCTTGCTAAACGCAACATATCAGAACCTGTCCTTCTGTTTTACCCCACATTTCTTTGTCCCTAATCCTTCTGATGCCACATTGGTCAAGATAAATTGGTATCAGTAAGATTTTCGTTACCCAGTGGAGATGGTTGATCAATGGCTGAAACACTGGCCCCTGGCTTTTCTATGGGATTTTATCTACGGTGTCATTATCATCAAGAAGTATGGAAATCGGAGCGCTGTTAACATTGCGAGTGTTGCATCGAAGATGAAGCTCTATCTGGATGGCATTCAAACAGCCACCCAGTGAGTGAAAGAAAACCTTGAGCACAATATGCAAGAAAGTAAACAGAGGAAAGAGGCGCAGGACCGTGTGAGGGATGAAAGAGCGGATCGATGGGGAGGGATTCAGCAGCTCAACTTCTCTGATGCAGCTGACATAGTCTTCTGTCTGTGGATGAATTCTCTTTTCGGGTAGTCTGGACAGGATGCGCAGTCGAAAAAGGTGGCAGAATGCACCAGGCACGAACAAGAAGAGCTCTGTATAATGTCAGAAAGAGTGGATCGATGGAGGAATGATGTTGTAAATTCAGCTGACTGAATGTTTTATTGGTCATGGTATTTTCCACAGTGTCTCCTTATATTCCATTTTTTTCCTGAGCTACCTTCTGTGCATAATACTGTAAATTCATATGTTTTACTTGTAGCTAATGTTTCTGACAAAACTCAGTTCAATTTGTCAATATGTTTGTGCAGACCCATAGCTGTAGCACCACGGTTCGTTAAACCACCCCCAACACCCACACCAATAATACTTAGGGTACTCCACCTCCAAAATCCGAGCTGTTTCAGTCCGAAAGTACTCACACACTAGGTAGTGTCGAGTGTCGCACGATCCCACGCTTGCCGGGAAAGTGCGACACTCAACGTCCAGCTGAGCGAATGGAGGGCTCCCACACCTCCTGCTTCCTGACGATGACGATCAATTTACAGTCATTATAATTTTTCGCCTATTCCACATCATCATTCCTTTATCTTTCTGAATTAGTGTGTTACATCTCTTCACATGACATATGGGTCCTTGCCACAGGAAGTTTTTGTGCACCTAGGCATCAACCTAGGTGGGGAAGGCCCCCCTCACTCTGATACAGGATTAGATGCCTTATCATCTTGGGTGGCTGGGTCCCAAGGGCATCCTACAGTATCTATTACAGATGCTGTGGGTGACAACCAGGACACTGGTCATCTGGAGGAGCACTCATCAGCACTGGAGATTGAGCAGCTGGACTCCCAGATTGCTCGGCTGACAGCACACAGGAACTATCTACTGAACAGTGGCAATGCTGGAGAATGTGAGAGAAGGCCCATGGCCGAATCCCTGCCAGGTATCACAAGGCTGTTTGCAGAGCCTAACACAATACAAGCAGCCAGGGCCTCAGCATCAGCAAAGGAAAAAGCCTGGGGTGGTAAAAGAACTTCAATCCCAGAGATTATACCTGGATTCAAAGCAAATGCCTTGGAGATATGTAAGTCCCACCTTCCTTTGCACAGTACAGCCATGCACATCAGTTCAGGGTGCTCGTGGCAGGTGGCACCATACAGACAGTAGCTGTGATGCAGCAGGCACACAGTCCAGTTCACACAGTCCAGTCTCATAGTGCAGCTGGCACTTGGACACATGGGGTGTGACCCTATATTGTGGCTTATTCACAGCAGTTCAGTATGATCTGAAGGACATGGTACTGGGGCTGGTGCACCCCCCCTCTTCTTTTCATTATCTACCATCTGTATAACCACCATGCTCATTCCCACAATACCTTTCAGCTATACCATGGAAGGTGGAGGAGGCATTTAGGAACTTTCATTACGTCCCATATGTAGCCCTCACAACTGAAGCTCAGCAGAAAGCTGAAAGAAGTATGGAGAAATTCACTTTCTCTCCAACAGGTAGTATCGTGGCCAAAGGGCTGGAGCACGAGAATGAAAGAGGTATCAGCATAATTGACTGGCTAGCAGCCGCAGCAGCTGCTGTGGATCGTACCAAGACACACAGTGGTGAGACTAGGGCTGAGGCACTCATAGCACACCATTCCATTGTGACCACCATTGCAAAATCACACAGCTGGGAGGTCACCATGGATTATAACATCCAGCAGCGCGAAGCAGCTGCCCGCAACTTAGCTCATGACCTGGGTTGCCTGGACACAAATGCGCTAACAATCATTGCGACATGGGTGGCACTACAGGCATTGTGTGAGAGGTACAGTGAAATATACTCGGGAAATATAGTCGGATAAGCTCATACTATATTTCCTTTATTATTTCTATTTTCTCTCTATTTTATTATACACTTATAATTAGTTCGACGACCTATGTTTGCAGTACATCGACTCTTGTGGGCACATACACGCCAGACTTATGCGTAGTTAAAACTCAGACACTTTTTACCTCGTAACCACAACTTACCCAGACACACAGTAAGTGTCCTGTAAGTCGTGATTGAGGTATTGTCTCGACCATCACAGACGGGCTTCAACTATCTACACATTCTTGGTTTCACACTGTACCAGTCGAAACCTTATCTATATCTCAATCCACGTGGACGACATCCACTGTAGAGAGTTCAATCGGAAAGTAACCTATATGGCAATAGTTTCAAGTCACGTCACAAGCACAAATTCTTATATATACTTTGGCACTCAATACGACTTCTACACAGCCAAATCAGTTTCATCAAACAGACGACCAAAACTCCATCATGTTCAACACTGCATCATCCTCCAAAGTAACCCTCAGTTCCTACTCAAAACCGACTCTTCACTCTCAAATAGAACTCCAGCCAATAACATCTCGCTTCTCCTCATCTTCAGACATCATTTCCAAGCCCCTACCAGCCCACTCATGCTCCTCCAAGAAATACCATCATTTCTCCTGTCGACAAGGTATTCGACTCCCATATGCTCCAGACAATCCTGCCTTCATTCATATAGAACACTATGATGGCTCCTCCAAAATCCTCCACTATCGATTCGATTGAGTGTTCCAGCAGGACTGTTCCCCACCGTCATTGGGAATCTGTTACATGGCAACGTTCACTCCAATAGGAGATCACAGAGGACCCAAGTTATTTAGGACCCCGGTTCCAGAGGGAAGTCAAGTAAAGCCTCATTGAGGTTGTTGTCAATTCGTGTTCCTTGCGTGGTTGTGGAGCCTACTCACCACCTGATTCTAAAATGGTGATTGATTGTGTCCCCTCCTTATACTGCAAATCTAGGAACAGAACACATCTAATCTTGGTTCATCGATTGGTAGTATTGTCAAGGTTTCGAAATCAAGCATAGCATTTGAGGGTGATGCATTATCATGGGATTCTTGAGTGTTTCTGACTCATATCATCGATGTTTCATCAGCCATCACTTCTATTACTCCATCATCCCTATTGTCTGACTCACTTCCCCTATTGTTCTATTGTGTTTCCCCATTTATCCGTATCACATGTCTGATCTCATCTTTTGTTTGTCATTCTCTTATTGTTCAGCACAGCCTCCCCCTATTATTGTTCACAGCTTTACTAACACTCCTATTGTGATGACTCAGAGATGACTCACACCATATCGCATCGTTATTGTGTCGTTGTTTGTAGATGTTTGATTTGACCTGTGCTCTCTCATGTATATAAGGGCCTCTCTTTTGCCCACTATTGAACAAGCAATTTTGTTGTATCTCATTTCAAAGCTCATTCTTAAGGACAACCTCTTAAGTCTTACTCTCAGTCTCACTCCTACAGCCCGTAAGGGATACTATAGTGTCTCTTATTGTTGAAGTTCTACATTCTACGACATTGGGCTTACATCAGCCTTTTGTATTCATCTTCGATTACATCATCCAAGGTCCGATCTCTAGCCTCTCGCTCCGAGTGTGTTTGGTTATAGACTGGTTTCAAGAACGACTGTGTCAGTGACCGTCATAAAGACTTGACCATTGCGCACAGGTTATTAGGTATATTCCTAGTAACAAACTTACATATTGGCTGCCCCAGAGAGGCCAGTGACACCTCATACACACAAATATCATCCATCACTCACATTGCATCGATCCTCCTTATTCGTAACTGATTGCCGCTTCTCTTACATCAACATCAATCAAGCACAGCCTTCAGCCACAACAGATCAATATCTCCTCCTTCCATCCAACTTCTATTTCCACATACATTCCCTCTGACATCTCTTTCCTTATTTAGGTATCATCTAGGAACACCCAGCGCTTATAGGACAATTTAGGACATTTCAGGATTAAATCAATATG
Source organism: Hysterangium stoloniferum (assembly GCA_015178975.1). NCBI lineage: Eukaryota > Fungi > Basidiomycota > Agaricomycetes > Hysterangiales > Hysterangiaceae > Hysterangium > Hysterangium stoloniferum. Next base: position 141,777 of record WHVD01000078.1, read on the forward strand.
AATACCCAGGTCACACATACTAAATTGGATTTCCCAACTCCTCGTTCATGTAATGCTCCAAAGATTTTCAAAGGTCGTTTCGATGAAGTAGAATCATTCCTAAAAGAATTTGACAAACTTTTGGATGCCTACAATCTCTCAAATGATGACAAATTCGAACTTATTATCAATTATGTGTCAAGGAAGGTTCGAGAGACAATTGAAAGTCTTACCTCATTCGCTCAGAAGAACTGGACTGCCTTTTGCGATCAACTATTCTCCTTGGAATTCTTGACAAACTTAGCCAGGTCCTTCTCTTTGTATCACTTCTCCATCTTGATATGATTGTAGAGGAGCTTTAGTTGATCACAAAAGGCAGTCCAGTTGTTCTGAGCGAATGAGGTAAGACCTTCAATTGTCTCTCGAACCTTCCTTGACACATAATTGATAATAAGTTCGAATTTGTCATCATTTGAGAGATTGTAGGCATCCAAAAGTTTGTCAAATTCTTTTAGGAATGATTCTACTTCATCTAAACAACCTTTGAAAATCTTCGGAGCATTACGTGAACGAGGAGTTGGGAAATCCAATTTAGTACATGTGACCTGGGTATTCATATTGATTTAATCCTGAAATGTCCTAAATTGTCCTATAAGCGCTGGGTGTTCCTAGATGATACCTAAATAAGGAAAGAGATGTCAGAGGGAATGTATGTGGAAATAGAAGTTGGATGGAAGGAGGAGATATTGATCTGTTGTGGCTGAAGGCTGTGCTTGATTGATGTTGATGTAAGAGAAGCGGCAATCAGTTACGAATAAGGAGGATCGATGCAATGTGAGTGATGGATGATATTTGTGTGTATGAGGTGTCACTGGCCTCTCTGGGGCAGCCAATATGTAAGTTTGTTACTAGGAATATACCTAATAACCTGTGCGCAATGGTCAAGTCTTTATGACGGTCACTGACACAGTCGTTCTTGAAACCAGTCTATAACCAAACACACTCGGAGCGAGAGGCTAGAGATCGGACCTTGGATGATGTAATCGAAGATGAATACAAAAGGCTGATGTAAGCCCAATGTCGTAGAATGTAGAACTTCAACAATAAGAGACACTATAGTATCCCTTACGGGCTGTAGGAGTGAGACTGAGAGTAAGACTTAAGAGGTTGTCCTTAAGAATGAGCTTTGAAATGAGATACAACAAAATTGCTTGTTCAATAGTGGGCAAAAGAGAGGCCCTTATATACATGAGAGAGCACAGGTCAAATCAAACATCTACAAACAACGACACAATAACGATGCGATATGGTGTGAGTCATCTCTGAGTCATCACAATAGGAGTGTTAGTAAAGCTGTGAACAATAATAGGGGGAGGCTGTGCTGAACAATAAGAGAATGACAAACAAAAGATGAGATCAGACATGTGATACGGATAAATGGGGAAACACAATAGAACAATAGGGGAAGTGAGTCAGACAATAGGGATGATGGAGTAATAGAAGTGATGGCTGATGAAACATCGATGATATGAGTCAGAAACACTCAAGAATCCCATGATAATGCATCACCCTCAAATGCTATGCTTGATTTCGAAACCTTGACAATACTACCAATCGATGAACCAAGATTAGATGTGTTCTGTTCCTAGATTTGCAGTATAAGGAGGGGACACAATCAATCACCATTTTAGAACCAGGTGGTGAGTAGGCTCCACAACCACGCAAGGAACACGAATTGACAACAACCTCAATGAGGCTCTACTTGACTTCCCTCTGGAACCGGGGTCCTAAATAACTTGGGTCCTCTGTGATCTCCTATTGGAGTGAACGTTGCCATGTAACAGATTCCCAATGACGGTGGGGAACAGTCCTGCTGGAACATTCAATCGAATCGATAGTGGAGGATTTTGGAGGAGCCATCATAGTGTTCTATATTAATGAAGGCAGGATTGTCTGGAGCATATGGGAGTCGAATACCTTGTCGACAGAGGAAATGATGGTATTTCTTGGAGGAGCATGAGTGGGCTGGTAGGGGCTTGGAAATGATGTCTGAAGATGAGGAGAAGCGAGATGTTATTGGCTGGAGTTCTATTTGAGAGTGAAGAGTCGGTTTTGAGTAGGAACTGAGGGTTACTTTGGAGGATGATGCAGTGTTGAACATGATGGATTTTTGGTCGTCTGTTTGATGAAACTGATTTGGCTGTGTAGAAGTCGTATTGAGTGCCAAAGTATATATAAGAATTTGTGCTTGTGACGTGACTTGAAACTATTGCCATATAGGTTACTTTCCGATTGATCTCTCTACACCGCGCTACTCTATCATTCAACTCTCGTTATTCATTTCTACACTTGAGCAGTCACTCAAGATCATACCTATGGTCAATTCCTTTATTTCGTTGTAGCTATCTACTCTACTTAGATAGTTACTTCACTTGGACATATTGAACTAAATAGTTGATAATTGTCAGTGTGTATTGAACTTAGATAGTCCATACAACTACGTGTTGTACCTAAACGGTTGATATTCTTTGTATATAGAACGGTTAGAACTTCCACCACTCTTCACACATTGAAGGCGAGTGGCCCCCCAATCACACCACCTAAGCGCACATGGTCAGCAGCAGTGCTGCCCCATCACATCCCATCATCATCTAAGAGGCCATGTGTTAGGATATGTACAGGGTGGGTTTCTGGAGAAACCCACGGGATATCTGGTAGGACTTGGCTTCAGCTTATAGGCTGCACACTCACTAGATTGTGTTGTCCAATTTCATATGGATGGACGGGAATCCTGGGGAGTCCGGGTGGGGGTCGTGGGTCGAGGGGTCGTAGGTCGGAGGTTGTGGGTCGTGAGTCGAGATTGGTGAGAGAGATAGATGCGCCAGAGCCCATGGGCTCCGACTAGTGTGAGCGGTGTGATTCAAGTAGGGTTTTAGAGTGGAAAATGTATTAGATTACTGGGGGGAATCTAAGCCAATTTTCTGACTGGATTGTATGTACAACATCTGCCAGTTTAAATAGACCGTGGAGTGAATGTCATACCGAATCCAGTAATGATGAAATGAAACGAGCAAAACATAAAACGGGAATAGTAAACACCAAATTGGTGTTAGGAACGGGATGGAATGGAGCGGAGTCCAAATAGTGACAAATCATAAACCATAATGGGAAATGGAATGGGATCGAAGTCCGAATTGTGACAGGTCATTTGACTAAAATGGGAATGGGGCTTGGGTAGAGGGATGACGGGTTTTCTGAGTGGGGTCTGGTGACTGACATGTGGGATGAGGTTGGAAATAGACAGAGATGGAGTCCAGTGGGTTTTCCAATGACTGAAACACAATGTAATGAAGTCGAACGTAGACAAGTCTGATGTACAGAATCAGGTGGGAATTCCAGTAAATTGATAATGGGTGTGTATAGGGCGTGGGTGTGTATAAGTTAGTGCCCAGAGTCCGGCGGGATTTCCAGTCGTAACAGTACCCTCCCTTTATGCCGAAGTCCCAAAGAGGCTCTAGACCTCGATAAGGTTCTTGTCAGCTATGCGCATGTGTCAAAAGTCATGTCGGTTACACATATGTGTCAAAGAGTCATGTGATCTGGAAGGTAAGGTTCAAACACAATGAGCCTATATATAAATTTGAAAAAATAGAAATTTCTTCTTCTTTATTACTCCCATCTTCGACATAATGGGACCAAAACCAATGCCACGCAGAGCAATGCTGACTGCCGGTCCTTCCACGGACAACCTTTATCAGGCACTGCTCACCCAAATTTTGGCGCAGCGGGAGGAGCAACGACGACAATGGGAGGAGGCCGAAAAAGAAGCCAGGGAGGTTGAGGATGCCCTGGATAGAAAGTACCAGGCAGCTTTGGCCACGGAGAAAGTGGCAGAGGAGAAGAGGAAGAGGGATGAGGAAGAGGCTGTGTGGGTTGCCGCAGAGAAAGCCCGGGCGGCTGTGGAGAGGGCCGCGGTAGTCGTGGGCAAGGTAAGTCCCTGTTCAACTTGTCGTTGTTTTTTTTTGACTTGGCATTTTCAGTGCAAGGTGACAGAAGTTGAGTCCAAGTTCAAGGGGGAGCTGGAGAGCCCCCAAAAGGTAAGCCTCGGATCTGTGGGATAACCGGGGAACTAACCATATCAACAGAAGGCAAGGAAGGCAGCACCAGTCTGCCTACCCACACGGAATGACCTGTGGTGTTCCAGTTGTAATGACCGGAACACTGAATGCAATCAAAAGTCTGGCTGGGGCCTGGGCTGCTACCAATGTGCGCACCTCAAAGCAAGGTGTTCTTTAGTTCATGAGCAGGCTGTGGGGTCTGGGGTGTGAGACATTAGCGGGTTGGATGGATTTTCCAGGTTGGACGAAGTCCTGGGTCAGATCACCAAGGGCATTGAGGCCCAAAACGAGTTGCTCCAGAAGAGCAACAAGGTTCACATTGTGGTGGCGAAGGAACTGTGCAGATTCTGTGAGGAGTTTTGGAGATTCCTGGCAGAGTATGGCAGCTATATGTATGAAGAGCCGCAAGTTGGGAGTTCCGAGGATGCTGGGTCAGATGAGGACAGGGTTGCCGCAGAGGTCACAGAGCTCCCTGAGGAGATGGCTGAGGAAGTGGGAAAAAAGCACAGTCCCATAAATGTAGACTGAAAAAGTAGAATAGAAATTGATAATGATTTTTTTTTTGAAAGTAAAAGTAAAGCATGAAAAAAGACATAAGATCAAAGTTCACGGAAAATCTGCTTAAGGACTTGAAAGACATGTCAAAACCTGTAAAAGCAAAGAGAGACATAGGGTGAGAGGGAATATGAAAATGAGTCCAAATGTAACACGGCGTCCACAGAGTGCGGTCAGAGAGACGATAGTGGCCCAGGTTTGAGTTGGTAAGCTGTATGAAAGTCAGTAATGATTTCCGTGGCATTACCGAGTTCCGTGGCCAAAATCCAAGAAGTTTCTTCATTGGTGCCCTCGTAACCTGCCCACTTGACCAAGTAAAGCAGTTTACAAGTGCGTCGACACTTGTCAATTTTCGAATCTAAAATTTGCGAGATTTCAAACTCGGGTTCTCCATCAATAATGACTGGAGGAGGCAGAGATTGCACGTGATCCGGGATAGTGTTAGCAGTACAAGGTTCTAACATAGAAACATGAAATACCGGGTGTACCACACACATGCTATCTGGAAGCCGTAGAGTCCAAGAGACTGAACCTACTTGTGTGATAATTTCAAACGGACCTAAATATTTTTCAGCAAGCTTTTTTGATGGACGGGTAGTCCGGAAGGATTGAGCTTTGACAAAAACATGATCGCCAATCTTGAAGTTGGGTGGCAGGATCCAGTGTTTGTCCGCTGAATGTTGATATTGCTCTTGGGCAGACATTATTGCAGTCTGGAGTTCCTTGTGGAGCTTGTGGAGGTCCATGGTGAACTCTTGAGCACGAGCAGAGGCAAGATTTTGTTCTGGATGTACTGTAATATTTGGAATATATCCTTTATTTGCAAAGAACGGGGAAATGCCAGTAGTGGCCAAAGGTGCATTGTTGTAAGCAAACTCTGCAAGTGGTAACAAGGATTTCCAATTGTCCTGTTGGTAGTTGCAATATATGCGGAGATATTGTTCCAATGTCTGATTGACACATTCGGTTTGTCCGTCGCCTTCCGGGTGATGTCCGGATGTGAAATGTAATGTCATGTCCAAGGATTTCCCGAGGGATCTAAAGAAGTGAGAGATGAACTCTGATCCTCGATCGGAAGTCATGTGGGACGGAACTCCATGCTTGGAAAATACATGGATGATAAAAAGTTCCGCTAACTGCATGGACGTAATTGTGTCATAAGTAGGGATGAATATGTATACCTTGTTTTGAGAATCTGTCAACAACAACTAGAATGGTGGAAAAGCATTCGGAGTCCAGTAGGTGTTCAATGAAATCCATAGAGATAGAATTCCATGGGTGGTTTGGTACCAGGAGTTGTTTGAAAAGGCCGTATGGCTTGTGTTGCTGAGATTTCGAGTGGGGACAAGTAGTGCAAGATTTCAATAGTGCTTAACAAATCCATGGAGTCTGGGCCAAGTGTATTCTCTTATCAATGATAGAGTTTTGTTGTACCCGAAATGTCCTGAGAGTGGATGATCATGTTTGTATTGAAGTATCCTGAGGCAGAGGCCATTGGAGTCCGGTACATAGATTTGATTGTCAAGTCTAATGAAACCATGCTGATCAAGAGACCAGGTTGATCGGGGTCCATGGGATTGTCAAGGTGAGCTTTAGTTATCGGGTCTAGTGGAATTGCCGATAGAATATCTTGATGTAACTTTTCAATGTCCATAATGATAATTCCACAGACAATGGGATTGATGAGGAAAGTTGTGCGGACTGATGCGGTAAGTTGCTGATTCGTGAAAATAGGTTTCAGGTTGTGCGGGTTTACCGTGGCATAGTCATTGCTCCCCTCTTTAGGATAGACATCCCATTGTCTAGTTAAAGCGTCGGGTTTGCCGTCAAGACGGCCGGGTCGAAAACAGATAATCATGTTGAAGGTAGATAGATATTCAGACCAGTGGGCCTGCTGGCAGGTCAAAAGTTTTGTGGTAGAAAAGTATTCCAGGTTTTTGTGATCTGTTACAACGTCAATGGGAGTTCCCGAGCCTTCCAAATAGTGTCACCATGCTTTGAAAGCTGAAAAGATTGCCAGGAGTTCCTTATCATGAATGTCCAGTTGAGCTCTGCTCCGGTAAAAGTCCGGGACAGAAAAGCCACGGGGTGGACTTCTCCGTCGGAGTCCTGGATAGACAGAATGGCTCCAAGTGCATAATCCGAGGCGTCCATTTCGACAATGAGCAGGAAGTCCGGTTTCCAATGTGACAGAATAGGAGCTGAAGAAAAAGAATTTTTTAAAAGATTGAAAGCTTTTTGACACTTATCATTAAAATTCCATGGAGTATCCTTACATGTAAGATGGGTAAGGGGTACTGTGATGTCGGAATATCCACGGATAAACCATCTGTAAAAATTGGCAAAGCCAAGGAAGGATTGTATATCTTTAACGTTTCAGGGTTCAGGCCAATCTTTGATGACTTGTACTTTAGTTTCGTCCATGCAGAGTCCATCGGGTCCCATAATGAAACCCAGGTATTCCACGGAGTCCGTGTCAAAAGTACATTTCTTACCATTTGCGAATAAACCATGTTGTCTGAGTCTCTGGAGAACTTCACAGACTTGTTTGTCATGTTCCGTGGGATTCTCGGAGTAGATAAGAATGTTGTCCAAGTAAACAATAACGCATATATCGAGCATGTCAGAGAAAATGTCATTGATAAAACACTGAAAAACAGATGGAGCATTGGTGAGTCCAAGGGGCATCACCAACCACTCGAAGGCCCCATAGCGGGTTCTAAAAGTGGTTTTCCATTCGTTGCCCGTGGCGATCCAGACCAAGTGATATGCGTGTTTGAGATCTATTTTGGTGTAAATCGGGGCATTCTGCGAAGCATCGAGCAGATCAGATATGAGGGGGAGTGGATACTTATCCTTTTTGGTGACAGCATTGAGTCCTCTAAAATCAACACATAGTTGAAGAGGTCCATCCTTTTTTCTGACAAACAGAACAGGTGCTCCAAAAGGAGACTTTGAGGGTCTTATAAAACCTATGGACAAATGTTCATCCAGGAAATCGTGGATTGCAGAAAGTTCCATGGACGAGAGCGGGTAAATACATATGTCCTAGGGGTGGCTGGGTGCCATCTTTGAGATCGATTTTTTAAGTCGTATTATCTGTGGGGCGGAAACCGGTCAGCTTTCCACTTGCTAAAAACATCCACGAAGTCATGATATTTCTCTGGGACACCTTCTAGGTCAGCGGCTTGCTCAGATTCGGATACTGGAGTTGAAAAATGTCCAGTTGCTTCATCAATTTCTAAGTTGATAGTGAATGCCTGGGACCCATCCATTTTTGAAGCCCTAATAAAAGCTGCAGCATTAATCAGAGGAATAGACGGAGGTGCCGTGGGTTCCGGGGAAGCCATGGGTGCCGTAGGGATCACAGGAGTCCTCGAGACTGCAGGTGCTGGGAAGGCCATGGGTGCTGTGGAGGCCAGGATGGGCGCAGTTTCCTCGGCTGCTGCGGGAGTCTGGAATGTTATACTGTTAGCTATCCAGTCAATCAACAGATTGTAGCAGGTAAGCCAGCTGTGTCCAAGGACCACTGAGCAACTTGAGTCTAACTGGGTCACATAGAAAGTGACCAATTGAGATGTTCCACATGGGAAACAGATGGGTAAATCACAAGCTTGGGTAACAACCGAATTACTTGTGCCATCAAAGAGGTGGAGGCCAACGGGATTTATCGGATAAGTTGGCAACAAATGTTTTTGTGTGAATTTTGTATCTAAAAAACAATGAGTTGAGCCTGAATCTATAAGAGCTGAAAAAATGAATTTCGGAATCATATTAGACATAAGTTTAATGAAAAATAAATCAGAATGTGAAAGAGTGGATGCATTGAGATGGGTAAACTCTTGAATGCACAGAGAGGCAATGCAACCCCCAACCCATGTGAAGTCCACGGGGTTGCTTACCCTTTTTTCGAGTCAGAAGCCAGTTTGTCCTTTGACGGGGATTCCGTGGAGACCTTGGCTGTTCGACCCTTTGAAGAGTTTGCTTTTGCCAGCGGACATTCCAGGACTCAATGACCGGGTTTCCCACACAAGAGACAGAGGTTATTGTCCATGCGACGTTGTCTTTCCTGTGGGGTCAATTTGCCATCAGGTCCAAGTTTGCCTGAGAGGTCGGATTTTCCGGCTTGCTTGCCAGACTGTTGACCCTTGTTATTGTCCTTGTTGTTGTTGTTAGAAGACTTTTTGTCGTTCTTCTTGTCAGATTGCATGGAGTTTTGGCTGCTGGTTGATGAGTTGTTGTTGTTGGTTTTATTGGCCGTGGACTTGTTTACTTTGTCCATGGAGGTCTTGCAAGCAACTTCCGTGCGACATTCCCAATAACATGTGTCCGCGTTTTGAGCTTTGAGGTGCATACGGGACAGGGTTTTTGGCTTGCCATCTTCTCCTTTCGAGACTTCATTTTTAAGGTGGGATGGCAGACTGGCATAGAATTGGTGGCAGAGAGTGGGATCACCCCACTGATAACAAGTGTCATGAATCAATTATTCTTCTATAAAGTCGAATAATATTCTACTAATCGAACTCGAAAGCCTCATTCGACGAAGTATATATTCGCCCTGTTGATGAAGTAAGAGGCTGTTACCAGTCGCGAGAACTCATGGAAGTATTTGTCGAAGAAGTTATGACAAGATAGATTACTAATATCACTAATATACAGATATTTCAACTGACTTCCCTTGCTCCTTTTGTAGCCCTTTTATGCTTTTCTTCATATCGTGATCACTATGTTATGAACTAATAATGAAATCATACATGACATTGAAATGAGACATGTTGAAAGAGATTCAATGTTGTCAAATAATGTTCAGGTTTCTCAAGTCGAATTCGATGTGTCGAAGAGTTGTCGAATATTACCTTTGATTGTTTGTGACAGCTTTGTGACTTGTGATGGTTGTAACAACAAGCTGCAAGATTATTGAATTGGACAATGTAGTCCGTGATGTGCTGCATGTCCTTCATATGAAGATTTGTGAGGCTGTTCTCGGCTTCTCCTGTTGGGTCATACAGGCCAAACTTGGTTTCAAGCTCCTCAACAAAAGCATCCCAATCTTCAAGCCAAAGCGGCTCTTCCTCAGAAATTCCGCTAAAAGCCGGTTTGAACCATTTCAACGTGGATCCCGACAAGTATGAAAGTGCATAGTTGACTTTTCGGGAGTCCATGGAGAATGCAGCGGATCGATCGCAGAAATTGAAGCGACATTGCATGAGGAAAGTAGAGAGTTTGTTTGGGTTGGAACCTGTGAAGGGTTCCAGAGCATTGACTTTTGACCGTGGAGGTTCTTGTTCCTTTTTCTTTCGTTCTTCGAGCAGGTGTGTCATAAATTTATCTATAGTACCTGCTAAAAATTTAGAAGTAGGGTCCCCCAAGTGCGGTCGTTGACTAGGCAGAGGATTTTCGACACCTTTGCCCTTGTCGGGGGCCACGGATTTGTCCTTGTGCTTGGATTTGTCCTGGTTTTCCGGGACTTCTTTGATACAGGCTTCTTCCATGAGTTCCAATTGGTTTGCAAGCATCTGACTGGTATACAAAGTTAATGGGGAATGAAAAGTCGACGGTCCAGGTAATGATGCCTGTGTGTTCACTTTCTTTCTTGGTGGCATATTGAAAACAATCTGCGAGTCTTAGTCAGAAAATACTGTTAGGATACGTACAGGGTGGGTTTCCGGAGAAACCTGCAGGATATCCGGTAGGACTTGGCTTCAGCTTATAGGCTGTGCCCTCACTAGATCATGTTGTCCAATTTCAGACAGACAGACGGGAATCCTGGGGAGTCCAGGCAGGGGTCGTGGGTCAAGGGGTCATAGGTCAGAGGTTGTGGGTCGTGAGTCGAGATTGGTGAGAGAGATAGATGTGCCGGAGCCCGTGGGCTCCGACTAGTGTGGGCGGTGTGATTCAAGTAGGGTTTTAGAGCAGAAAATGTATTAGATTACTGGGGGGAATCTAAGCTAATTTTCTGACTGGATTGTATGTACAACATCTGCCAGTTTAAATAGACCATGGAGTGAATGTCATACCGAATCCAGTAATGATGAAATGAAATGAGCAAAACATAAAACAGGACTAGTGAACACCAAATTGGTGTTAGGAACGGGATGGAATGGAGCGGAGTCCAAATAGTGACAAATCATAAACCATAACAGGAAACAGAGCGGGATCGGAGTCTGAATCGTGACAGGTCATTTGACTAAAACGGGAATGGGGCTCGGTTAGAGGCATGATGGGTTTTCTGAGCGGGGTCCAGTGACTGATGCGCGGGATGAGGTCGGAAATAGACAGAGACGGAGTCTGGTGGGTTTTCCGATGACTGAAACACAATGTAATGAAGTCGAACGTAGACAAGTCTGACATACAGAGTCCGGTGGGAATTCCAGTAAACTGATAATGGGTGTGTATAGGGCACAGGTGCGTATAAGTTAGTGCCCAGAGTCTGGCAGGATTTCCAGTCATAACACCATGCACAGACAGAGATTCATTGCACTGTTTTTGGTGTGGAACACAAGGACACTTTCCAGCTGAATGCAAGTCAAAGCTCACAATGGCAGGAAAGACAGCAGCCCCAATCCCACACAGTGCCAGAAACAAGCACACCCTTGCCGCCCCCAATGGAAAACAATTCTACTTCAACTGGGCTCTTGGATCACAGTGCAAGTGAGGTGACAGCTGCACCAACACTCATGCCTGCAGCATCTGCTTTGAGGACAACCACGGAGCAGGTGCCTGCAAACAGTTCTGACCCAAGATGGGTCACAATGCCGCTTGACCCCATCGAAGTGGCACATACATTAAGTAAATATGGCATTCAACAGGACTGGCAGCACGTTATAACTAGTTTAATTGAAGGATTCAACATTGGAGTAAAGGATCACATATCACACACAGTAATTTTTCGAAAACCACAGCTCGGCATTAATAGACACAGGCTTTATAGACAACTACATTACAAGTAAACAGAAAATAGGGTGCTATTCCAGAGGCTTCACACCAGAGGAGCTGGAGCAGATTATTGGACCTTTCCAAACATCGCCCCTGGGGCTAATACCAAAACCGAATTCAAGTACTTACCACTTAATACAAGACCTATCGTTCCCCTGAGAGGACCCAACTCACTCTTCCATAAACAGCTGCATAAACTCCAGTGACTTCCCAACAGAATGGGGCACCTTTGCAGATGCCACAGCATTGATCCTCTCACTCCCAGAAGGTTCTGTAGCAGCTACTTTCGACATCTCAGCAGCATACCGAATGACGCCAGTAAAACTAGGCCAGCAGAATGCCTGTTGCATCTACTGGAAGGGCCTGGTGTATGTCGACCATGCAGTGGCATTCAGTTTGGCTTCGAGTGCCGGGGTATTCAGCAGCATAGCAGATATGCTAATAGCGTTATATTGGAGAGCCAGCTTCAGATGCCTGCTCAAATGGGTAGATGATTTCCTGGCTGTGCAGCTCCCAGGACAGACATGGACAGAGGATGATTTCATTGCCCTGATGGCACAGTTTGGTGTGCCATAGAGCCAAAGCAAAACAAGACCCTTTTCGTCAGTTCCAGAAATACATAGGTTTTTCATGGAACCTGGACACCAAAATGGTATCAGTGCTGAAGGAGAAGCTGGATGCAGTGCTGGACTTGATCAAATGCTGGGCAGCAGAAGATGCATGTTTCTCAAGGAGGGAAGCAGACAGGCTGCATGGGAAATTAGTACACATCTCGTCTATTTTTCCATGGATAAGGCCTTTCTTACGATCCATTGCCTCCTTTGCGAACAACTTTGATTCATGAAGAGCAGCATTCCCTCCAGGTGCAGCGGTCCAGGCCGATATATCGTGGATTCAGTATATAATTCACCACCTACCAAATGAATTGCCAATCACATCGTCAGAGGTAGTGGACATGGGATGGTGGGGAGATGCCAGCACGTCCTTCAGGTTAGGTGTGGTGGTAGACAACCAGTGGGCAGCATGGAAGTGGGCACCTGGCTTCAGGGTTGGCCCATATTGCCAGTGTGACATTGGCTGGGCAGAAGCAGTCACAATTGAAATGGGTCTGCGGGTGGCATTACAACAGGATTGGATGCACCAGCGGAACCTGGCACATTCAATATTTTTGGTATGGTCAGACAACAGCAGTGTGGTCGCAGTTTTAAACAAAGGCTGATCGCGCAGCAAGGAGACGAACAAGATCCTAAAAGAGATTTACAAATTGTTAGTCACAAACCGAATACAGTTAAAGGCAATATATGTACCATCAAGGGACAATGTCGCAGATGCCCTCTCACAAGGACATATCGGTGAATTCCTCAAAGGTTTTCCAAAGGCCAACACACAGGCCAGAGTAGACATTCCTGGGCACCTAGTGCATTGGATCCAATCATTGTAGCACTGGCGTTGACATCAGCACCATTTGCCCCTCCATTATGAATGCTGGCGCTGAGCCAGTTGCAGGTAATTCCATCAGCACTCAGACCGCCATGTAAGGCAGGCGAGAGACTGTTCAAATGGAAAGGGGTCAACATCCCACTGCCATCCAAAATGCGACATCCAGTCTTACAGGCAATCACATCCTTAGCCTCAGAAGCTTCACTTAGGGAGGCAAATGGTTATGGAGCTGGCCTGCACAAATTTCACATCTTCTGCAATATTTTCTCCGTGGCCAAATCAGACAGGCTCCCAGCATCCTTCCCAGTCTTACACTCCTTTGTATTATGGGCAGCAGCAGACCCAGCATTGCTGGGAGAGGGAGCTAGCTGCTGGGACGGCCTTTGAAACAATATCAGTCAGTGTAATGTGAAAGTACCTGTTAGCAATTAGGGCCTGGCACATAGCCCAAGGTTGGCCACCACCACTTTCAGATGATGAGTGCACAAGAGTAGAATGGTCACTGCAGGGGTTAGATAACCTACAAGGTAATGCATGTAGACGGCCTCCAAGGCCCCCAGTGAAGTTGAGTATGCTGTTCACATTAAAGATGTCCTTGAACCTAGAGGACCCCTTTGACACCTGCATTTGGGCTGTATCAATGTGTGCCTTTTGGGGGCTGATGCATTTCGGAGAAGTCACTGTACCGTCTAGATCACATTTTGACACCGGAAAGCACCTGAAACGAAAGGATGCCCTGATTAGTCGGGATGACAATGGAAAACACTACACATGCTTGGACTTACCTGCATCGAAAACAGCCAAAGCTGGTAGCATGCAGTCAGTATTCCTGACAGAGCAACAAGGAACATGCCCAATTGAAGCCCTGATCAACTTATTGAGAGTTGTGCCAGCAGGGCCAGACAACCCACTGTTCTGCTGGCAAGACAACAAGGGTGATATCAGACCAGTAGTCAGAACAGCAGCACTCAAGTGGATAAATTCAATACTTACTCAAAAAGGATGGGGAACATCCTTTGGCCACTCATTTCATATTGGCAGTGCTTCCTTTTTCCTGGCACAGGGAGTCGATCCTGAAATAGTAAGGTTAGCAGGCAGATGGAAGTCACTAGCATATCAAACATACATACATTAGGGCCTTCGAACAAATCACATCATATCATTTGAGGAATCTTTCCGCCAGAACAGCAGCTGCCTAGAGTTGGGTGGGCAGTGTAGCCTTGCCGTGTTTGTAGGCAGCCTTTGTGGGTGAGCGGTGAGTCTTCTCACGCTTACATGGAGAGCTAATGCTCTCCCCCTACCCAACCATACAGCTTGCAGATATCAGTCCGAGTTGGACAAGGCTGGATAGTGTTGAGTGTTGCACGATCCCACGCTTGCCAGGAAAGTGCGACACTCAACATCCAGCTGAGCGAATGGAGGACTCCCATGCCTCCTGCTTCCTGACGACGACAATTGATTTACAGTCATTATAATTTTTCACCCATTCCACATCATCGTTCCTTTATCTTTCTGAATTTGTGTACCCACCCACCCTCACCCTCATGCTGAGAACATTATTGATACAGTAAATAGCCAAATTAATGGATCAAGAGTAATTGGATTTTCTTGGATGATTATTGCAAAGTTGTAGAAGCATGGGGATGCCCACCCTCCTGAGTGGTGAGTCTTCCCACGCTTATGTGGAGAGCTAATGCTCTCCCACCCAACCATACAGCTTTGCAGATATCAGTCCGAGTTGGACAAGGCTGGACATAGGGGCTGTAGCCTCTTCACCTTGATAAGTGGCATGTTGGTGCCAAGTGGTGGTGTAGGCAGGTGAACGTTAATGTTAAGAATGTTTTTATCAAAAATGCATCCTATGTGCTTCTGATGGAATTCTTTACTTGACCACTTTATGGAAATGGGAGCAGGTTCAAAGGGCGATAAAAGGCTTGATGAGATATTACATATAATAGTTTAGGGTTCCTTTTAGGTTTGAGAGAGGTTCTCTTTATTTATTAAAATAGTTTTAGAGTTTAGAATTTAGGGTGTATGGTTTCCTTTTCCTATCAAAGCTCCTATTGATTTAGTAAAATTATGTCAAAATCATTATAAATGATTTTGAGATCAATCAAAATTCTCTTGGAATTCCCTTCGAGCTTTTTAAGTTTTAGAGTTCCATTAAACTCATTGTGAGGTATCAGCATTATCTCATAAGGTTCTCTTAATTTTCTTTGAATTATTTAATATTTTCTCGAATTTATTGTATTTTTATTATATTTTTATTGTGAAATATAAGGCCTTATTCCTTTTGACTTCACATAATAATAGCATATATGAGCTCATATAATGCTATTATATCTTAATTAATTTATTATAATTTTTAACTAATTATTTATATTTTATTTACTTAGTTATTGCCTTGTGGCACCTTGCTGCAGCCTTGTTTGCACTTTCTTGGTGTCATGTGACTTATTAGATAAGCCTCTGGTGTTGGGATATCATACAAGTCACAGATGTGACTACTCAAGTCATTATTTGTTTCTGAGGCTCACCATGGTCCAAGTGTTGGAGATATAGTCTGGGAGAGATGTCAGCAGAGATCTTGTCACAACCATCACAAGTCACAACATTGTCACAAACAATCAAAGGTAATAAAAGTTACAAAGTCTCAGTCGACACAAGGTAAGAGATCGACTGAATATATATTGATACCTATAAAAGTTACAAAGCCTTTCATATGTGTGAGCATTCGCATGTGAATATGCAACATTTGTAATGTACCTCAGTTGACACAAGGTAAGAGATCAACTTGTTAAAAGGTAACTCTATATGTATCTCAGTCTCGTATTAGTGTATAACGGACTATATTGTATATACCTATATGTATCTGATACATACAATTAATATAAGGGTAAAAGAAATATTACGCAGAGCAACACTCACCTCAGTCTCGTATTAGTGTATAACGGACTGAGGTGTAAATGTTGTAACTACGCAGTTTAAATACCACACGGGGAACGATGACCGTGTATGTGCCTAACATGTGACGATAAGGTTTTACGGTGTTATCCCAACACGACTGAGGTTGGCTGGTTGAGCAGCTTGTAATTTATAGTAGTCCGAAAAAAAATAGAAATAGTACGATGTCTCGGATTGGTATCACGAGTGCACACTAGGCACTCATTAGGCTTGAGGCACGTATTAAGCTTCGATCCATACTTTGATTAGGTACGCATTAGACTTCGATCCATACTTTGATTAGGCACACATTAGGCTTCGATCCATAACACACCCCCTGGCTAAGTGTGCTCGATGGATTCGCAAATGTGGAGGGCAATGCATTGTTGCTTGTGTGCGCGTGTGAGAGGTATGGCGAAATACACTCAGGAAATATAGTCGGATGAGCTCTTACTATATTTCCTTTATTATTTCTATTTTCTCTCTTTTATTATATCTATAATTAGTTCGACGACCTATGTATGCAGTACATCGACTCTTGTGGGCGCACACACGCCAGACTTATGTATTCTAGCGCCTGTAGTTTAGAACTCAGACACTTTTTACACCACAACCATGACTTACCCAGACACCCATTAGTGTCCTGTAAGTTGTGATTGGTGTATTGTCTTGACCGTCACAGATGGGCTTTAGCTATCTACTCTATCAGAGTTTCGAACTGTACCAGTCGAAACTCAATCCTCATCGCTACTCGCATGGACCACATCCACGCTATTCTATTATTCGACTCTCTAGTACTCTACCTTACTCTCAAGCAGTCGTTCAGCATCGCACTAGACAGTCAATTCTACTTATTCGTTTTAGCTCTCTACCGTATTCTAGATAGCTACTTCCTTCTACCGTATTGAACTGAGTAGTCAATACGCATTTGTTCTGTATTAGACTTCGACAGTCAATACATCTTGGTGTTGTACCTAAACGGTCGATATTCTTCGTATATAGAACAGTTAGAACTTCCACCACTCTTCACAGCGTGGCATGGCAGTTGTTTAGTGAACATATCCACGAGATTCTCTGAGGAAGCGAGGCAGCCTATTTCCACATCACCATCTGCGACTCATTCATGAATGTAGTGATAGCAAATGTCAATATGTTTAACCCTGGAATTGTGTTTCACATTCTTTGTTAGTGATACAGCCCCTGCATTATTGTTCCAAAGAATTGCTGGCCGTGGTTGGGGGTATCCAACTTCGTCCATTGCCAAATACATCCAAAGTATCTGTTTCATTGCCCTGGTTAGGGCCATATATTCCACCTCAGTAGTTGAAAGTACGATGGTAGGTTGATACTGCGTCCCCCATGCAGTAGGTCCACCTGCTTGGATAAAACATGCCCAGAACACGAGCAACGGTTGTCACGGTCCCCCCCGTAATCCGCGTCGACATATCCAATTGGTCTGAGATCCCTATGGTTTCCCCCATATGTTATTTTATAGTCGAGTGTTCCCTTGAGATAACGAAGGACATGTGTGAGGGCATTCCAGTGAGCATGGCCTGGGTTAGATGAAAATTTGCTGAGTGTAGATATTGCATAGGATAGATCAGGTCGTGTAGCAATTTGAGCATACATTATGGACCCAAGCAGTTCGCTGTAGGGTTTATCGGCCATAAAAGCGCGGTCCTCCGAAGTTGATGGTGCCATGTCCTGTGTGAGAACCACTCCTGGGGGAAGTGGTGTCTGTCTAGGGTTACAATCTGTCATCCTGAATCATTCTATAATTCTTTCCAGGTAAGCCCATTGAGATATGCTTATGGTTCCAGCGGTTCGGTCCCTGTCAATTCGTATGCCTAGGACCAGATTCGTGTCCCCCAAGTCCTTTATTTCATATGTCCATCCCAACTCCTCCTTCACCCTCTGCGCTTCCTCCCTAGTTGATGAGATCCCTGTGGTGTCGTCTGTGTACATACTGGTGATAGTTATGTCCCCATTATTGTGTCGTGACCGCACCGCTGGATCAGCTTTGGACCTGTAATACCCTAATTCCCCCATCTCTTTATTCAGAGCCTCCGCCCAGTTGAAAGCACCATCCATAGTCCCATATAGTGTTTTGTTGAGCTGTCCGATCTTTCCTTCTACTTTTGCCCCATCGGGCAACTCAATGTATGTGATTGCTTGGGGGTGTGAGTTTAAGTATGCTGCCACATAGTCGATTTGCCAGGCCTCCATATCCATGGACGCCGCGATGGCGAGATTAATACGTAGGGACTCATAGCGGACGACGGATGCGTAGGTTTCGAAAAAATCTACCCCCGGGATCTGTGTAAAACCCTTTGCCACCAAACGCACTTTCTGAGCTATAAGGTTTCCATCCGCGTCATACTTATTTGCGAAGGTCCAACGTGTTTGTATTAGTCGGACATCTGAGGGTGGGTCAATTACCTTCCATATGTTTCTTTCTTTCATGACTGCCAACTCCTTTGCTATAGGTGCATCCCAGATATCTGGGTGTGTCATCGCCTCAGCATATGAACTCGGGAGCCAATAGTTCTGTGGGTCTGGAAGCTCGGCCATTGGCACTTCCCTCACAGTGGCTTGGATACTGTTAACGTTGGTAGGCCTTTTCCCATCCAACGCCCAATCTTCCCCAGCTTGTCTGGCATTTTCAGTATTACGTTTGGAATCTTGTGAATTGATAATTGCCTGCATTGGAGTGCGAATACAATTTGATGTATGGGGTGCGACTGGCAGATCAACTACAGGAGCAGTTTGAGGATCAGTTGTATTATCTGTCAGGTCAGTATTGTTATTGAGTTGTCCTTGATCAGATGGCGTGATGCTGCCCTCGTCCTCACTCATCGATGACGATGGGAGGGGAGGTAACATTTTGTGTCCAACACCTTCCTCAAATATCACATCGTGTGACCGGATGATGTTCCGAGTAGTGGGGATATACAGGCAGTAAGTGTCACATCCAAAATAGCCAATCAATATACACTTAACAGATCACGGTTCTAACTTGCCTAAACTGTTGCCTGATCCCACAGGTATTTTTGCATACGCAATGCATCCCAGGGGCCACAAGTGTGAGACATTTGGCTTCATGTGGTGCCACAGTTCGAATGGCATGATGGATGGGTTTCTTGCTGTAGGCACGAAATTGTGAAGGTAAATGAGTGTAGAGGTGTTAAGAACTAGAAACTGACTAATGTCGGTGGCCGACGGGGACCGATCGGGAGGACTTGGCTTCAGCTTATGTGCTGCGCCCTCGCAAATATCCGTAGGTTGTCCTTAAATTTCGGACAGGCGAAGACTAAATCCTAAGAAGAACCTTTCGGTGAGATACCGATCAGAACCGAAGGACAAGTCAAGTGTCGGGCCAAGAGATCGGGGCCGAGAGTGGGCGAGCGCACGCGAAGGCGGAAGGGGGATTCTTCTAGTATGAGACTGCTACAGATGTATGAGGGTATTCTGAGTCGATATTCTGATTGCCTAGTAACTACAATTACAGCGAGTTCATATACAAGTAACAGGTGTCTAGAAAGTACTAATGGGGAGGAGGGCGGAAAACGGCATTAACAATAAGCTTGACTAGGAACAGGAAGTTTATGATTAGTTCGGAGGCCGATGATAACTGAGAATGGAAATTACGATAAAAGGAAAAAGTTCAAGGACTACAAATATAGATAGACATATGTGGAACATAAGATGAGACGGATCAACATGATGAAAGGGACATATCAAAGCATAACCAGACAGAAAGGCGTAGTCGGGTTTGATTGACCGGAGAGCATACGTCAGCGTCGGGGGACCGACGGCTTCTGAGATCTTGTATTGTCGAAGACGTATAATGAGGGTATTCCATCGGGGACCGTCGGCGTGCGAAGGGTTGCGACACAGTCGTAACAAGAGGCAATTTCACACCACATTGGAAAGGGCAACCCCATCTCATGTAGTACAACTCGTACCCATTCAATAATGGTTCGATGGGTACACTCCACAACACCGTTAGACTCGGAGGAGTATGCACTAGTTGTTTCATGTAATATACCTCGTTCTGCAATATAGTTGTCCCATAACGCATTGCAAAACTCGGTGCCCTCGTCTGTTCATATACAGCGAATCATTTGACCTGTTTGTCGTTCTGCCAAAGCCACACTACATTTCAGGACATCCAATGTCATTTCTGCCTGCTTGTGCACCAAGAAAGAGCCTTGAATGAAACCAGAGAAACCATCAACGATAAGCATCATGTAGGATTTACCTCCAGCGGACTTCACATGGGATGGTCCCCACAGATCGATATAAATATGTTCCCCGATAATCACTTCTCATTGGTCATTGGTATAGAAGGGGCGTCGGGTGTGCTTGCCCATGATACAATCCTTGCAGGTCCCAGGTCTAGGAACTAGCGATGTTATATCTATCCCATTGGCAATTTGATTGTTATGCATATCCCTGATTGCCTTGTAACCGACATGTCCAAAACGGTGATGCCACGTATTGATGTCTGTTGGCCGAACATGTGAGTGGGTGGCATACGCTGTTACCATGTTCTTGATGGTGATAGGATTCTTGGCCTCCTGGGAGTTCAGGGTAGAGTTGTTGTAGTGGATTGGTGAGTGCAAGTCTATCTCATACATGGTCCCTACATTTCTTCCTCTCATAAAGGGGGCGTTGGTTCTCTCGACGAAGGTTACCCCTCCTCCACCAAAAATCGTATGACATCCAGCCTTATCGAGGTGGCCAATTGAAATCAAGTTGTGGGATAGATCTGGAGTATGTAGGGCATTTTCGAATATAACATTGGTTACCTTATGATCAAGAATAACCTGTTTTCTGACAGTGCCAATTCCGTGGATGCGGAATGTTCCCCAAACTGTAGCCGTTGTTCCACTTTTTCCGTTGCATATAGTGTATGATGAGAAATTGTTGACATCGACGAAACAATGATCACTTGCTGCTGAATCAGCATATGTGACGGTATAGGATTTTTGGTCCTGGTCCTGGATACCTTGTGTTATAAGAACACAGTAATTTTCACTGGACGTGGTAGTTGTTGACCCTGCTGGTATTATTATGGCATTTGCTACTGTTGTTTGGCCAGGTTTCGCGGTGGAGGTATCGGTAGGGGTATCAGTGGCTTTCCCTTTCTTCTTCCACCAATCAGGGTACTGGCCCTCCATTCCCCCTCCTGGCTTGAAACACCTGTCAATTGTATGTCCTACTCTTTTACACCCTGGATTGGTACAGATGAGAGAGCAGTGTTTCCCCTTTGCTGTGTTGTGAGTAAGGACTGAGTATTTTGGGGCGTCACCTTTCTATGTCGTGCTATTGTGGCGTCATGCATACCAAGCCTCACGATAACATCAGCTGATGTCTTTTGCTCATACAGCATGCTGACGTAGATTGACCATTCACTGGGCATTGACCCTAATATAATGGTGCGGAACTCAGAGTCATCAATGGTACTACCTTGACTAATTGCCCTTTCCCAGGCTTCCCGGAGGGCTGCGAAATGTGCAGTTATGTCAGTACCATCGATATGTCTGATAGATCGTAACGTGTTTTCTGCATTTAGTCGGCCAATGTCAGAAATGGCATCGTATGTTGTGATGAGGGCTTTCCATGCCTCCACTGCAATTTGCGTTGACTTGATTCCAAAGCCGAGTGGGTTTGACATTAAGCGTAATCATGCTTTTTGTGTAAGCATCTTGTTGTGCCTAGTCATCAGGGGTTGGTGTCATTGTGCCCTAGTAGCTCATTGGTGTTGGGACTGGTGCATTTAGAGTGTTCATTGCGGGTCTGATAATACTGCCATCTAGGTAGCCCTGAACTCCTCTGGCATGCGCTCCAGACAAAATGGTCTCCTTCTAAGTGAACCATCTGTTTCCATCGAAGCGCTCATCAGCAGGGAGTTGAAACAAAGATGGTTGCGTAGTCATATTGATCGTAGTTGGGTCAGGGTCAGGGTCAGTTGGTCAATGGGAGTCAGCGCGATCGTGGTCGGTTCCAGGTTCGTCAGTCGATTGTTTTAACAGTGTTTGACAGAGTTCAGCAACGTAGGTCGGGGCCCATAACCTATAAAAGTTACAAAGTCTCAGTCAACACAAGGTAAGAGATCGACTGAATATATATTGATACCTATATAAAAGTTACAAAGTCTTTCGTATGTGTGAGCATTCACATGTGAATATGCAACATTTGTAATGTACCTCAGTCGACACAAGGTAAGAGATTGACTGAGGTTGGCTGGTTGAGCAGCTCGTAATTTATAGTAGTCGGAAAAAAATAGAAATAGTACGATGTCTCGGATTGGTATCACGAGTGCACACTAGGCACTCATTAGGCTTGAGGCATGTATTAAGCTTCAATCCATACTTTGATTAGGTACGCATTAGACTTCAATCCATACTTTGATTAGTCACACATTAGGCTTCGATCCATAACAAAGGTAATATTCGACAACATCAAATCTCTTTCAACATGTCTCATTTCGATGTCACGAATGATTTCATTATTAGTTCATAATATAGTCATAACGATACAAAGAAAAGCATAAAAGGGCCACAAAAGAAGTGAGGGAAGTCAGTCGAAATATCTGTAAATTAGTAATACTAGTAATCTAACTTGTTGTAACTTCTTCGACAAATACTTCTGTGAGTTCTCACGACTGGTAATAGCCTCTTACTTCATCAACAGGGCAAATATATACTTCGTCGAACAAGGCTTTCGAGTTCAATCAGTAGAATATTATTTGACTTTATTGAAGAATACATAATTGATTCATGACAGATCTGACATACTGTCAATCAGTAGTATAAAGAGTAATCCTTCTGATGGCTTCTTGTCTAGAGTCAAAAGGATTCATCATTTAGAAGATAACCATTCACAGCTTGAGTTCAAAACTACTGGTAAGATCTAAACTAAAAAGGGGAGAAGGGGGCTCTAGTCAGGGGGCTGTGTCATGAATCAATTATTCTTCAATAAAGTCGAATAATATTCTACTAATCGAACTCGAAAGCCTCATTCGACGAAGTATATATTTGCCCTGTTGATGAAGTAAGAGGCTATTACCAGTCACGAGAACTCAAGAACTCTTTCGACCTCCAAAATTAACTACGACACTTACGATAAAGAATTATTAGCAATATTCAAATCTTTCAAAATTTGGCGACATTATTTTGAAGGAACAAAAGAACCAATTGAAGTTTTAACGGATCACAAGAATCTCAAATATTTTGCGACAACTCGAATTTTGTCCAGACAACAAGCTTGATGGGCAGAATATTTATCAACCTTTAATTTGATTATTTGATTTCGACCGGGAAAACTAAATTTGAAAACAGATGTTCTTTCTAGAAGAAATGACATTTATCCAAATGAACCCGATTACTCGAAAAAGAATCCAACTAATCTTCAACCAGTATTTACAAATGAGCAAATTCAAGCTTCCTTACGTGCAACATATTATCTTCCAATAGCGAGAAAAGCTACTCTCATGATGGATACAGATCAATTATTGAAAGATATATTCAAAGTTCAAAAAGAAGATCAATTTACTCTCGACAAAATTCAACAGATTTCCAACGGTACCAAAGAAGATTGGCAAAAGAATGAACAAGACTTTTTATGTTTCTGAAACAGAATTTACATTCCCGATTATCAAACTCTATGACTTCGAGTTCTTCAATCACAACACAATCATATTACTGCAGGTCATTTCGGTCAAACAAAAACATATCGAACAATATATCAAGATTTCTTTTGGCCATGACTCCGACAAGATATTCAAGATTTTATTTGATCATGTGTAATGTGTACAAAAATCAAAAACTCCACGACATCAACCTGTTGGATTACTTAAGCAACTCCCAATTCCTCTTCGACCATGGCATTCGATTTCGATGGACTTTATTGAACAATTACCAACCTCAAATGGTTACGACTCAATACTTGTAATCGTCGATCGACTTTCGAAACAAGCAATATTCATTCCAACTTATACTACGATCAATGCTCCTGAACTCACTCGACTTTTATTACATGTCTTTTCAAAACATGGAGTCATGTAACTTCCGATCGAGGATCCGAATTTGTGTCACATTTCTTTCGATCTCTCGGAACAGCACTCGACATGAAATTACATTTCACTTTGAGATACCATCCTGAAGGCGATGGACAAACCGAACGAGTCAATCAAACTCTTGAACAATATTTACAAATATATTCCAATTATCAACAAGACAATTGGGCCAAACTACTTCCTTTAGCCAAATTCGCTTACAATAATGCACCTTCCGAAACAACTGGTGAAACACCATTTTTTGCTAATAAAGGTTATCATCCATTGTTAGAAATTCACCCTGAAAAAGATCTAGCTTCCACTCTAGCTCGCAATTATATGACAGATCTCGAAGCTCTACATAAACATCTCAAATCAAATATCCAGAAAGCACAAATACGTTATCAAAAATATTCCGACATACATACATCGAAAAGAATCATTCGACTTTCCAATTCATTCTCAAGTCTTTGTATGATCCAACTTCATTCAAACGACTCAACCATCGAAAAAATTATCAGAAAAACTATTAGGCCCATTCGAAATCATTGCTCGACTAGGATCTCATTCATATACATTAAAACTCCCCAATCATCTCAAAGGAATTCATCCCATCTTTCACATCTCAATGTTAGAACCATTTTATCCCAATACTTTCCCAAATTGAAAACAACCTCCTCCTCCACCAATTTATGTTGAAGAAGAACCGAATATAAAATTTGAGAAATTTTGGATTCAAAATTCGATAAAAGATATAAAGATTCATTACAATATTTGGTTGCTTGGTTAGGTTACGAAGGAACAGACAAAGAAACTTCGTGGTTAGGCTCTCAAGATCTCGAACATGCTTTTGACCTTATCGAAGAATTTCATCAAAAATATCCAAATCTTCCATGACATTAAAAATTTGATTTAACTATCTTTCGACACTTATTTCGACATCTATTCAACAAAATCGAAAAACATATCAAAATGCCAAAAACATCAATTATATCAAAATTTTAAGTATCTACAAATCCTCAATTCCTTCCTCTCTCAATTCCACCATCTTATCAAACCATGCCCCCCTAAATCTTCCACTATTAACGCTAATGTCAGTCTCCTCACTAAAATTGCCACTTTCGACCAATTTCTTCGACAAAACCGAAAAATCATCCCTAAACACTTTGACCTCACTGATTAAATCCTCCATTCTTTCCTCCATTTTCGACATCCTTTCACCGATTGATTTTATTTCTTTTTCCAACTGATTATCTGACCAATATTCCGACCTTCTCAACCGTCTAGAAAAATTTGACATTCTCGATATGATGTTGTGACGGACATTCTTCCTTTGCTTCAGTTTACGAATCCCTGGACTACCATTTTCACTTTCATTCTCTGATTCTTCGATCACATTTTGACTCTTTTTTTGGTTTCGATGCAGTTTTCCGGCTGGCCTATTCACGGTCCAGTAACAAGCCCGATGCAATTGATTGCACCGATCACAATTTGATGACACTGTTACGACCCATTCCCAAATGTTTCAATATCTGACTTCCGATCTCCGACTACAGAACATCATAGTTACCATATCTTCCGCATTCTTCCCTTGTTCTGCATTTGGTAATTTGTCCATTGACAAGTATTCACTCGTTTGTCTATTATATTCCCGTTTCGGAATATTGTCTCCCTGATATGTCTTATTGTATTTCCATTTCGGAATATTGTCTCCCTGATATGTCTTATTGTATTTCCATTTTAAGAATACTTCCATTTCCGTCTTATTATGGTCTCAGTTTGTAGTACAATAACGAGAAGACATATATTAGTTTCCACGAATTTGTACTTTACCTTAGATCTGATATCGACTTAGTTTCTTATTCCTTCTTCCGTCTTTCTGTACGCTCAATATTTGGAACTCTTCGGAACTCTGAATATCTGTATCTTTCATCATAAGTCTCACTTCTGAAATTAAGGACTTTGAGCATTTGCATAGAGGCACAGCACATAAGCTGAAGCCAATGTCCTGACCCTATCCAATAGTTCCCGACTTCCCGGTGACTTTCCGATAGTTCCGGAATAAGTTCCTGACACGGCACTTAACAGTATATCAGATCTCAACTCTGCGACTCGCTCATCATGGGTCCCAAACGCAAAGCTGCTGAAGGACCATCCCAACTTCAATCCCCATTGCAACTTTACACCACTCAACCCGAAACCCCAATTCAGCCGACAACATCAGCTTCAGTCGAAGAAGTTACCAAGGAGGTTACCGAGGTAACAAAGGACCCCAATATTCCCCACACTTCCAACAACGAAGCAGAAGATCAGCCGGAGACATCGAAAAAGAAATCTTCTGACGAACCGACTGAAATGTTGTTTATCAACTCCATTGTGAAATTCGCTGACTATTTGAAATCTGCTGAGGATAGTAAAGAATCATCCCGCACTGGAGTCAAAGAACCCGAACCATTTACCAGCAAGGATCCAAAAAAATTGAAGAATTTCCTTCTCCAATGCCATTTCAGTTTCCGTGATCAACCCATTGCATTTAAATCCGACAGTCAAAAAGTCAATTTTGCACTCTCTTATCTCAAGGATACTGCTCAAGATTGGTTCGAACCCGGACTATCTGGAATATCTGACGAGACACCTGTATGGCTCGATGACTGGGACGCTTTTGTGGAAGAACTGGAAACTAATTTTGGACCTTACGATCAATCCAGCGAAGCAAAAATGAATTAATGACCCTTAAGATGAAGGACAATCAATGAGTTTCTGATTATCTTGTCAAGTTCAATACCTTCGCCGCACGATGTGGATGGGACGATTCCGCCCTCAGGCACCATTTCTATATGGGACTTCCATCACACCTTAAAGATGAGATCTGCAAAGATGGGAAGCCAAAAACTCTCCAACTCATGCAGATTAAAGCTCAAACATCCGATGCCTGTTATTGGGAACGAAAAGCTGAGGTCTCTTGAGAGAACCCGACGGAACGTTCTCAGAACAACAAGGTGTCGACTAGCAAGTCTTCCAGCAACAACTTAGGCAATAACACCGGCAACTCTGGCACTAATACTGGCAAATCAAACTCCGACTGGAAGAAAGACAAGAAATCCAACAAGGATAAACAGTCAAATTCCAACAAACCCAACATTTCCCATTTGTTGGGCACCGACGGTAAACTCACCCCGAAGGAGAAACAATGAGGTATGGACAATGACCTCTGCCTTTTCTGCGGGAAAGGCGGACACAAGGTTTCCGACTGTACCGTTAAACCTAACTCTTCCAAGGCCCGCGTGGCAACTTCCACTACGACTACAACGTCTAAGGAAAAACCCGCCATGGAGTTGAAAAAAGAGTAAGCAACCCTCCGGAATCTGCATGGACAGAGGGTTGCATTGACTCTCTCTGTGTTTCCGAGGTTATCCGTCTCAACACGTCCGCTCTCTCTAATCCCAATTCATTATTTGTAAAACTCATCTCTGACTTTCTTGGAAATTTAGTGTTCTGAGCTCTGATAGATTCCGGCTCCACACACTGTTTTGTAGATACCACCTTTGCCACGAAACATAATCTGAAACTCCATTCTGTTCCTGCAATTTCCTTGCATTTGTTTGACAGCACTAGCAATACGGCAATTACCCAAGCCTGCAACATGTCTATCTGGTTCCCTTGTGGAACATCCCAGACGGTTACTTTTTTCGTAACACAGTTGGACTCTAGCTGTTCAGTAGTTGTTGGATACAACTGGCTCACCCGATATAATCCGTTGATTGACTGGGTATTGGGCAGTATTAATTTCCGAATTCCCGACACTTCAGTTCCTCCTGCAGCATCTCTTCCAGCCAACACCTTTTCGGCATCAACGGCATCAACGGCTTCTACCGAAACCTCCGTGCCTCCAAAAATCTCTCTCATCAATGCTTCAGCATTTGTTAGGGCGAGTAAACTGGATGGTTCACAGTGTTTTCGATCAGCTTAAAAGTTGATGAAGCATCTGGATGTTTTGTGACTCCAGAATTATCCAAGCTAAAAGCTGACCTGGAAGGAGTTCCCGAAAAATACCATGATTTTGCGGACATTTTCAGTAAGCAAAAAGCTGACAGGCTTGCACCACATAGGCCCTACGACTTGAAAATTGATATTGAGCCCAGTTCAAACCCTCCATTAGAACCTATTTACCCATTATCCCAATCGGAACTTTCATCCATTCGGGAGTTCCTGGATGAACATCTGTCGATAGGTTTTATTTGTCCCTCAAAGTCTCCATACAGAGTGCCTGTCCTTTTCATCAGAAAAAAGAATGGCTCCCTTCGACTCTGTGTTGATTTCAGAGGATTAAATTCCATCACATGGAAATATAAGTATCCACTTCCACTCATTACCGATTTACTTGATGCCCCATGGAAAGCTCGGATCTACACCAAAATAGACCTCAAACACACCTATCATTTGGTCCGAATTGCTGAGGGCGATGAATGGAAAACTGCTTTTCGGACTCGCTATGGATCCTTTGAATGGTTGGTTATGCCGTTCGGCCTTACCAATGCCCCTTCCACTTTTCAACGTTTTGTTAATGATATATTTTCCAACATGCTTGATGTATGTGTTATAGTCTATTTGGACGACATTTTGGTATTTTCCGAGGATCCCACTCTTCATGATGAACAGGTCTGTGAAGTCTTCCAAAGACTCCATAAAAACGGCCTTTTCACCAACAGTAAAAAATGTTACTTTGACATGGATTCTATTGAATACTTAGGTTTCATTATTGGACCTGAGGGTCTCCGTATGGATGAAACCAAGGTTCAAGTGTCCGTGATTGGCCCGAACCACGGAAAGTCAAGGACATTCAGTCATTTTTAGGTTTTGCCAACTTTTACCGTTGTTTTATTCGGAATTACTCGGATATTACAGTACCGCTCACTCGTCTTACCCGTAAAACTCAACCATGGGTCTTTGACGACAAATACTGCTCTGCTTTCCAGACTTTGAAAAATGCTTTCACTTCTGCCCCAATTCTTTCTCATTGGAAACCTGATGTTCCGATTATTGTGGAAACCGATGCTTCCGATTATGCAATTGCCATGATTCTTTTCATTCAAGATTCCGACGGTGAAATTCATCTGGTTGCATTCCTTTCTCAGACACTGAAAGTGTCCGAACTCAACTACGACGTTCATGATAAGGAACTTTTGGCAATTTTTGAAGCTTTCAAACATTGGCGCCATTATCTCGACGGTTCCGCAACTCCTGTTGACATTGTTACCGATCACAAAAATCTTGAATATTTTTCTACCACTAAACTTTTAACCCACCGGCAAGCCCACTGGTCCGAATTCCTTTCCACTTTCAACATGATTATCCGTTTCTGACCCGGACATCTTGGTGGAAAACCAGATGCCATGACTCGACAATGGGACGTCTATCCTAAAGAGGGGGAAAGTAACTATGCTGTTGTTAATCTGCATAACTTGAAACCAGTTTTTACAATGCAACAACTTTCCCGAGCAACTTCCCTCTACTATCCAATTATGCATAGCATCATGATTATGGACATTGAGCAATTACATCAAGATATCCTTTCCACACTCACTTCCAATCCGGCTCTCAAGCCACATCTAGAAGTTCCTGACAATCCCGACCAACCCCAATGGTCACAAGACTCTCAAGGTTTTATCTGTCTCGATGGACATATCTACGTTCCAGATTCCAACAATCTCCGACTCCACGTACTTCAGTACAAACACGATCATCCAATCTCCAGACATTACGGCATTAACAATACTCTTGGTTTGATCCGTAGAGAATTTACTTGGCCCAACCTCTGAGATTTCGTAACCCAGTTCTGTAAGTCATGCACCACCTGCTTACGCTCTAAGACCCAGAGGCATAAGCCATACAGCCTTCTCAAGCAACTCCCAATACCGGAAAAACCCTGGAACTCAATTTCCATGGATTTCATCGAACAACTCCTGACTTCTGAAGGCTTTACATCCATTCTAGTTGTTGTGGATCGATTCTCGAAACAAGGCATTTTCATACCCACTCATGATACAATCACGTCCTTACAATTAGCGGAACTTTTCATTATTCACATATTTTCCAAACATGGAGTTCTGTCTCACGTACCTTCCGATCAAGGCTCCAAGTTCATCTCCCATTTCTTCCAGGCCCTCAGAAAAGCCCTCAACATGAAACTACACTTCACCTCAGGATATCACCCGGAAGGTGATGGACAAACGGAACGCGTAAATCAAACATTGGAACAATATCTCCACATCTATTGCAATTATCAACAGGACAACTGGAAATCCCTTCTTCTGATCATGGAATTCGCCTACAATAACTCTCTGAATGCAACTACTGGCATATCTCCTTTTTTCGCCAACAAAGGCTATAATCCGAATCTCACTGTACATCCTGAACGAGATTTGGCTTCTGTCCGTGCTGAAGAATTTATTACCGACCTTGACAAATTACATCAAGAACTTCGGAAAGCTATTTCTTCCGCACAGGAATATTATCAACGTTCTGCGGACAAAAACAGGATCCTGCCTCCTAATTTTGAAATTGGTGATCAGGTTTTTGTAAAAGCTCAATTCTTCCATACCATCCGACCTTCTAAAGAAATTGCTGAGAAATTCTTAGGCCCATTTGAAATTATAGCACAAGCCGGTTCACTCTCATGGACTCTCCGACTTCCCGATAGTATGTGAGCAGTTCATCCCGTTTTCCACATTTCCATGTTAGAACCCTGTGTTCCTAACAAAATCCCAGAACGTATTCAACCTCTGTCCCCTCCAGTCATCATTGATGGAGAACCCGAATATGAAGTTTCTGAAATTTTGGATTCTAAAATTGACAATTGCCGACGTACTTGTAAATTGCTCTATTTAGTCAAATGGGCAGGTTATGAAGGTACCGACGAGGAAACTTCATGGATATTGGCCACGGAACTTGGACATGCTATGGAAATTGTTACTGACTTCCACACAGCTTATCCAAGCAAACCCGGACCTTTATCATCACTCTAACCCTTTTCTGTTTCTTTCTGTTCAGTCTCCGACACTTCCATTATCACACTCACTTTTAGGTTTTGCAAGTCAAAAAAATATTATTAGGACTATCTTAGAGTCTCTGATACCCCAAATCCACTTTCCATCCCGACTCCCATCTCATCAGCAACCTCCGCACTTTCCACCATATCCTGCACCTCTTCATCCTCACTCTCTGATACTTCCAGCCCATTTCCTGACTCCCACCTTTTTTCGACACATTCCGCCAACGGATCATTAGGCTGTTCCCGTGTGCCTTATCGGAAAATCTCTCGGATACTGCGATAACACCGATGCTAACCATTATCTTCTCCAGAAATTCGTTTTGCCTCCGGAAATTCCGGATCAATGAATGGAAACCCTTTTCCTGGATCTCATTATGGTGATCTAGTGTATCCCGCATTTTCATGACTTCCATCCCGATAAAGACCAACACATCAACGGTGTCCTTGAGGAGCTCAATGCCCATACTATCCGTTTTCGGCACCTCAGTTTCCGCAGCTTTGGCTGCTCCCGAACTTTCTGCATTGTTAGTTTTCTGAGCCTTCTCACCTTTTGGAATCCTTTTCGAGGCGAGAGTGCATGGAAGTTTAAGAACCGTGCAGGGATAGCAAGTTCCACCCCATTTTACCTTCTGTTTCCAACATGTCATATTCCATATGGAACATCGATAACACGGATTGTCATGGACGACTTCCATCCGTTCCAGAGCCTTGACCTTTGGCTTCTGTTTCGGAAGTTAATCAAATACTGACCTTTTGTAGATGCACTTACTTTAGGACTCGAAGGTCCAGCCTCTCCCTCTACCTCCACCTCCATGGCTTTTCGCTGTACCCAATAGTTATCGGTTGGAACCATGGAAAAATTATGGATCGAACTTACCTTTCCTTCCCTTATCTCCTTAAGTTTTTCCACCACCTCTGACTCCCACTGTGATCTTTCCGGCTCTTCCTTCTTTCTCTGAGCCTCCACCATTTTCCGGATCCACGCTTCTTTTTCCGCCTTCACTCGCTCCAACTCCCGTTTTTCTGCCTCTTCCGCCTCTTTCAACTCCTGCATCAATGCCTTTTCCTCCTCCTCCTGTTGTCGCTTCAACTCCTCCATCCTTTGTCGTTTTTGTTGAAGTTCTGCGACCTTCGACATTTTTTGAAGTATGGCAATTTTGGTATCTGAATCTTCCGGGGTAGTGATGAATAATGGCCAACAAATCAACATGCAAGTTGTGGATAAAGAAACAAAAACATTAATTCAAATATTTGGAGGTTTTTATACTCAGAACAACAGCCGAAACTCACACCTCCAGAATTGCATAAATTTCACAACACATAATAATCAGCCGTCGCTTCAATCACTCAGTACCTAATCGCCTCTATGGGATTTTGGCCTAACAGGGGGGTACTGTTACGACCCGTTCCTGGATGTTTCAATATCCGACTTCCGATCTCCGACTATGGAACATCATAGTTACCGTATCTTCCGCATTCTTCCCTTGTTCCGCATTTGGTAATTTGTCCATTGACAAGTATTCACTCGTTTGTCTATTATATTCCCATTTCGGAATATTGTCTCCCTGATATGTCTTATTGTATTTTTGTTTTAAGAATACTTCCGTTTCCGTCTTATTATGGTCTCAGTTTGTAGTACAATAACGAGAAGACTTATATTAATTTCTGTGAATTTGTACTTTACCTTAGATCTGATATCAACTTAGTTTCTTATTCCTTCTTCCATCTTTCTGTACACTCGATATTTGGAACTCTTCAGAACTCTGAATATCCGTATCTTCCATTGTAAGTCTCACTTCTGAAATTAAGGACTTTGAGCGTTTGCGTAGAGGCGCAGCACATAAGCTGAAGCCAATGTCCTGACCCTATCCGATAGTTCCCAACTTCCCGGTGACTTTCTGATAGTTCCAGAATAAGTTCCCGACACGGCACTTAACAGACACATTACTTTTCTTACACACGAAATTCATGTTGAAACACATCGTGCAACTGGAAAAAACAAATTAGCAAAATTCAACAAAAATTTGACAAAACCAAAAAATTATGAATTTTCCAATTTTGCCTCAAATTCCCATTGCATCCCAATTCCCTTACGAGTCACCTTATTGAACGGTTCTTCACAGTCTTCTATGCGCTTTTTGGGAGTTTCTTCTAAAAAACAACTAATTAACTAATTTAAAGAAATCCCAGAAATTGACTTACCAACCGCATCAACAACTACATCTCTATCCTCGAAACCCAAAAACTCGGATCCTGATTCAAGCTGATCGACTTCTATATCAGACATTGATTGATGAACACGAAAATAGACGATGAAAAACTTTTCAAACTCCGACCTCATGGGCTTGGTCACAAAGGGAGGATACTGTCACAACCATCACAAGTCACAACATTGTCACAAACAATCAAAGGTAATATTCGTCCACCATCGTCTTGCTGTATGGACATCGACAAATCCGATCCAGCAAGGAAACTTGCTGGCCTCGGTACTCACTCCCAACCGTATACTACCCACCACTGGGTCACCAAGATTCTCAGAGTTCGATGCACGCGTAGGTCGGCACGAATCATCTATCTTATCACTCCCTTTGGACCAGGCTCAGTAGTAGGAGCAGTAATTCTGGATGGGTGAAACGGTCGGGGTAGCGGTATTGTGATGTATCTAGTATATATTCATGAATTTTCCCTTAATTTTCCCGAATTTATTTCAATTTATTTTATTCTATTTTATTTTATTTATTAATTCAAGAATTAGGCTATTTCCTTTTAACTTCGAATACTCAAAGCTTCGAATGACATCATATTATGTAATCGAAGCCTAGAGCGGTCGAAATATAAATATAATAAAGCCGGGTTATCTAATTTCGAGAGACCGGGTTTTTATTATATTATATTAGTACATATATGCGCATTATTATCGCGCGATCATGTGACATCACGTGATGACGACGTCACGACGTGTTTGCAAATCGTCGCGAGTAGTTTTTGCAGCCGCCCAGCCGCATTTATTTCCGTTTCAGCGCCACGGCTTATTTTGCTTCCACCCTCGGCCATCCCGGGTTTATTCTCTGACTCGACCGGTTTGGATCTTCGGTTCGGATCTTCGAGTCGGGTGATAGCTATGACATCATAGCGGAATTATAGAAACTTTTAGAAGTTTCTAATAATTTCCTAATTAGTTATTTAGCTATTATTAAGCAAAAATCTCTACATGTATAAAAGGAGGCCTAAATCACTGAATAAATGACAACTACTTTATTACTATCAACAGCACCAGCTCAAAGCTTATCTAATCATCCTAAGGACAAAAATAGCCTTAGTCTGATATCTAACTGCAAGCACCTACACTTGCAGCATCTTGAACTCTTTCTCTTGAACTTAGCTAATTCATCTAAGTTCCCTCAGCTTCCCGGAAAACCTTTAGGCTTACTAATCACTTAAGTAAATCTAAATTCTCATTACTGAAATCCCTGCCCGTTTAGGTTATTCAAGAGCCCATTTTAACAGCACAGTTAATCGATCTTTAAACAAACGCTTGGATATTTGACTCTCGGACAATCTCTCTATTTATAAATTATTTAACAGCTTGTTAAATCTTTATAAATAGTAAACTAAAAGGCTACAAGAAAGTGAAGGCTTACGACAAGTTTCCGTCAACTTATTGCGCATACATTCAGCTCCCGAACCTTTATTCTCAAAGAGAACTTAACTTTCGTAAAGCACGTCACTACAAGTTCATCTGAATTTGTCAAGAGACCAAACAAATATTGACTTTAGTTGTTTAAGCTTAATAGCGCAGCTAATTAATCTATCAGTATTTAAATTACTGGACCTTTATTTGTTTATTTCTTGAATCCCTTGCCGTGTCAACGCTTGTTAATTATTTGAGAGAGTAAATAGCTGGATACCTTACAGATATCCCCCTGATGAGAGCTCTCATCGGCTTGAAACCATTACTATCCCGTTTCCCCTAGCCACCCTCTACACTAGCTGACAAAGTTCTATCTTCGGAGACAACTGTTTGTGGCGAGTGATAAGGTGGTGGTCCGCCCAGCGGCGCTCTGGTGGACGCTGGTGACCATTGCGTTGTCATGGTCACCTGGCTAAACAACTCTTCGACCCATCAAATTCGACTCGACAAACCCGAACATTATTCGACAACATTGAATCTCTTTCGACATGTCTCATTTCAACATCATGTATGATTTCATTATTAGTTCATAACATAGTCATAACGATACGAAGAAAAGCATAAAAGGGCTACGAAAGAAGTGAGGGAAGTCAGTCGAAATATCTGTATATTAGTGACATTAGTAATCTATCTTGTTGTAACTTCTTCGACAAATACTTCTGTGAGTTCTCGCGACTGGTAATAGCCTCTTACTTCATCGACAGGGCGAATATATACTTTGTCGAACGAGGCTTTTGAGTTCAATTAGTAGAATATTATTTGACTTTATTGAAGAATAATCAATTTGTGACAGGCTGATGATGAGAAATGAGCTAATTGGGGGGCTGATGATAGAGATCATACTAGTTGAAAGGTCCAACTCTATAAATGTAGTGGAGCTTGGCTTCAACTTATGTGTTGCACCCTTGTACAAACTGTTAGGGTGCTCTGGTATTTCAAACAGAGCAGATAGTATGATGGAGACAAAATATGATACTTAGCTCAATCAGCCAGAGGGCTGAAATACTAAGGGTTAGAAAGTAAGAGTTTGCAGCTTGCCAAAAATCTCTTTGAGAGTATTGAGAAGGGAGGAAAAGGACTGAGAACTAATAGAGGTAATCTATGTCAATATTTGAACTGAGGAACTGTAGTATACATGAAGAAGATTTATGCTACAATGAGATGGATGACCACAGGGCTGATCAAGGAAGCAAGGGATGGAACAGATCATGAGAAGTCGATGACAAGGTGGGGAGACTAAATGTGAAGTATTAAACAATACTAAAGGGTCTGAGTGGCAAGTGGGACATGTAAAGGGGGATGGTGGTGATGGGGGAGTGAATGGGATGGAGATGGAATGGAAAACTAAAAGGTTAATTACTATAATGAAACAAGTGTCAGGGATGCTGCAAGTCATGATACATATGTGTTACAAGATGGAATTAAAGCTCAGGAAGAATTTCAGAAAATACAAACAAAAGTCTTGGCTAATCACCACATTCTTGTAAACTACAATCCTTCAGCAATACTGCCTCAAGCCACTCTAATCCCTACTATCTTTTCTATATTTCCATCAGAGGAATACTTTTGGCTTACAAACCCCAATAGGCTGGATATTCAAGATTACATTTGTATATCATGTTGCAGCAACCTTCCTAATTAAGAAGGTAACTGCCAGGACATGCAAGTTTTTGGTGTAAACCTAGAACCCATGTCATTCAGAAGTTACATTTTGTTATTTTAGACTTTAATAAGTTTATTTGAGCATTAATATTACTTAAGGAAGGGCTAAAACTAAGGATGTGCCAATTAAAGTGGTGCACAAGGTATATTTCACCAGGAAACTGTACACTAGATGTAACAATTCTCATGTTTTGATGTTGTAACGCCAAATATAATTTTATTTTGACAATTTCCAATACAAAATTGATGAAGTATCTACTTATTCTGAAAAAAGAAATATGTCACGGCACTTGCGTGGCAGCGCGACATCCTGCACAGCACTTGCCTATAGCCCGACGTCACTAATGTTACAATTATTTGATTCTAAATTAGGTCCAGACTATGCCAGGCTATTCGCTTCTGCTTCCGCTCACTTTGCGCAACATTTATAAGGGGAATTGATGATGGCCTGAATTGTCATGGATCAATCTCCTCCGACATTGTCAGCAAAGACCTGTAACTTACCTCCCGTGTGCACACATGAATGGCCAGACCGTACACGACAACTGGAATATCAGTCTTTTGCATTGATCGATGTCAAGCGTATCGTTGAACATAATCGCGCCTGAAACCCGTCACAATACATCTATCACGCCATGAAAGAATTAATTACGTACCTCTGCAGGCCTTTGAATTCACCAAGTCAACTAGCTCTCGAGGGCACCATCTCAAGGAAGTAGTCCAATGACTATCCGCATCTGGCGTAAAGTCGTGATCGTACCAGTCATCTTCGAGTCTGGCTAAAAATCCTCTAATCAATTCTCGCATTTCTTCGGCCATCACTAACTATAACATTATTTGTGGGATGCTCAGCCATCGACGTTAACACGGAACATACCTTTTCGCCAACCACCTCTGGAACCGCTTCAACAAAAACCTGCACGTATTCGGTCGACTGTGAACTTTCTTGTTCGGATTGGATTTCATTCATGCGTCCAAAGTGAAATCCCCATTTTTGGAGAGCTTGTCGAAATACCTCTGATCTAGCCAGAGCACGGGCTTCAATTCGAGTCAGCAGGATAGGCACAGGAGGATTTAACTCCCGAACTTCTACGCCAACAGATGTCCCATGATCCAGAAAGCCTTGGCATAACTCACTCAAAAATCGTTCAACTCGGATACGCTCATCTGCGGCGTGCTGGTCGATCAAGATTAATACTTTGTTTGGTATGCCATTTTTGTCCTCGACTTCGGTTTCAATCAAACAGGCGACAAATTTTTTGTCGACCTGTCCTATAACTTCGGCGTGCTTTAGCTGCTCTTTGTCAAAAGACACGGATACGTCATCTGCATTTCGTCTTCGTCCGGATATCAACTTCGCATCAAAATATGCTTTATGCTTATTAGATCCATGGCCGAATTCCGTCAGTGATTTTAGCCATGGTTGGTGAGAAGCAGAAGAAAGAGAGGTAAGAGTCGGTATACCAGGCTCGTCATGGCCGAATGTTGGGTTTTTCCAGCCCTAGTATCTCAATTCCTCAGCAGAGTAAATATTAAATATAGAGGTAATCACTCACCTGTAGAGCTTGTTGCATCCAGCCGGGGACGCCGGCATATTCTGAACAACAAGAATCTTGTACCTGGGGATCTCTCAACCGGCTAGTATCGACCAAAGATCTTCGGCCTGGTGGAATATTGTGTGGCGGGGCATTATCAGTCTCTACTCGGTTTTCATTGGCTAAGTATGAATTTCCAGTTTTTCGATCAACCAGATAAACTTGACCGCTCTGAGGGTCTGTCCACCGTGTCTCTCGGTTATGGTCAGTTGAAGGATTCTGTGTCAATTACGTCTGTGAGAGAGAACAATCGAGAACCCACACGATACTGACAACAGTTATAGCAACGGGTTCATCATTTGAATTGCTTGCAGAAAATGGCCGTGGTGGGGCTGGAGTACCAGTCGTTGGCGCGCACAGCATATCCATGTCGTTAATGTCTAGTCTCCTTTTTTTCCTGGGAGAGGGAGATCCCGTTGATCTCCTGGAAATATTACCTTTTTTCGGCGTTGGGGCTGGCGAAGAGGCGAAGCCATTTTTGAAGAGGAAAGACTGTATAGTGTTTGATAACAAACCACACACGGCATCCGAATCCTTCAAATAATATCTTAAGCAACATAAAAACCGTTTTTATCGCTATTCTGAGTTACCTTTACGTGGATTATATTTTTTGCCGGGGTTAAGCAATTATCAATGGAACGCGGAGGAATGGTGACATTAAGGACATAAACCGCTTTTCTCTCGTTTTTCCGGGGGGATCTTCTAGTTACTAGACGATTATTTAGTCAAGTCATCTGTCATGTTAGAAAGAAAGTACCTGGTCGCGGTGGTGCCGTTTCCCCCATCTCGTCGAATGCCTAAAGTATGTTAAACGATTGTTTCATATAAAGAGACGTATACTCGCATGCTTTCCGAAAGAGCTGGCTGCAAATCTTGATTCGATTATGCGATGAAATTCGCAAGGGGATAGAGGATGACGGTTGATATCTGAGTATAATTTGATCAGGCGAGTGCAGGTAAAGTGCAGGTATGTAAATCGTACACAAATATTGAAACGCCTAACGGAAAGTTAGCAAAGTGTATTATAGCACAGATAAACTTTATCACCTTGGATTGTGCCCCGTCTAGACTCAGGAAGCCTTGAATTCTCACATCACCCGTAGTAACATCAATCTCTTCAATATGCTGATAAGATGTTCAATATTTGAAGGGACGGTTATTAAAACATGTGAGCACCTCGCACAACACTCGTCCAAATAGATGCCGGAATGCCAACAGCGAAGAAGATGTCTAGGTAAGTGTTCGGTAGATATTATATGTTAAGGAGGCACATAATACCTTGGGAATAGCTAGAATTCGACCTTTATCACCTATTTTGTTATTCTCCTTCGCGCTATTCTGGAGTGAGAAAGCTACATGGGGAAATACCAAAGCGATCGATTCCATATCTTTTCGAACGAATTCCAATGTGCGAGACGTAGTCGGATGAGAGCGACGACGAATTGGGAGCTACAAGAGGCGGTTAATCAGATTCAACAAAGTTGCTATTTGCTTCAAGCCGCACGTTATAGAAGGCGTCACGGATGAATACTGTAGTCCCAGGTCTTTCGCGTCTCCATCGAACAGCGGGGCCGTAGTACAGTTTCTTACCCCCCTGGACGCAAAATGTTAACAAAAGCGTCAAGAGTTAAGGTTATTTTTCACCTTAAAAATAATCGACCAGGTCTCGTTTGACGAATATGTTCTTGAACTTATCTCGAGACAAGAAATGTCGGCGGCAGAAGCTAAGGCTAGATGGACATTCATATTGAAGTGCAAATAAGAGCTATGGAAGCAAGTACTCACCCTCCCCACGAAAACCGAATGTAGATGTTTCCCCTAATAATGCATTATCGTAATCCTTAGATGTTGCTTATATCTTTAATTATTCACCCTGAACAAAAGTAACATGACAGCCAACTCATACCATATCTGGCCTCTTCGCCGCCCTTAACGAACAGTCTCATCCAGGCTGCGTCCACTCCACTCCCATCATCACGGACCCAGCATTGCCAGGCGTCAACATCTATTCCCACATCTATGTGTGAGCTCTCGGCATCTAATGAATTTTGAACAAGCTCGGAAATGATCTGAGAGAGAGATGTAAGGATTGTGGTTGATCTTAGCATAGACCGGGAGTCTTCAGGTAATTTAACTATTGAACAAGAAGACATTCTTGCTGTTCCATCGATATCGAATGTGTGAGGGCTAATATCACATGTGAGTACATCTATTCACAAATAATAATATAGTATATATACATAATGAAGTGCAACCCAACGCTACGTTCAGCCTTGAAGCAAAGAGGATTTATGGAGTCTAGCGTGAAGTCAATTAAACCTTGTCCTGGTGTCTGGCGTTTCGACATAGAAGATCCAAGTCACGTGCCTTAGTGGAAGACCACAGCCGTCGAAAACTTGAGTGCACAAGAGTGCATTAGGCTTTCGTCAGTCGAGTGCTGTATACAACTCTGAGATTATAGTCATATCTAAGTAGGTTATATCGTTTATTACTTATATATAGTCATACGTTCAGCTCATTTGCTTATGAGATAGACTTTTGTCCCGCTAATGGCTCCAACTC
Organism: Hysterangium stoloniferum; assembly: GCA_015178975.1. NCBI lineage: Eukaryota > Fungi > Basidiomycota > Agaricomycetes > Hysterangiales > Hysterangiaceae > Hysterangium > Hysterangium stoloniferum. Next base: position 182,371 of record WHVD01000078.1, read on the forward strand.
GCACGCGATCCCCGTCCCCAGATGCGTCAAACAAACGCATGAAGGCTGACCATACATTATCAGAAGAATCTAATGTGGATTTATGTTTTACATCTGGTTTACTAGCCAATGCGAATGCCCTGAAACTAAATGGGTCGTATCACCAAGCTCTCCCCTACAAGTACTGCGTGTTAGACCAATTGTTTGACGATGAGCTGTTGAGGAAGGTCAAGGATGAGTGTGTAGGTGAATTAAGCTTCACAGAGAAGTCGACAGATATCTATCGAGTGAGCGTCCTGTACTGCTGCATATACCCCACCACCATTTGACTTCTCTTGGTCCTTTCAGGTCCATCAAACCGGAGACCTAGCTTCCTTATCCTATCTTCCCAAAGAAGAGTTACAATTACTGCCGTCTCTGCTAAGATTGCGAGATGCGCTATACTCTCCGCAGTTCCGAAGTTTCTTGCGGACCGTCACGGGATGCGGTCCTCTGTCTGGCTCCAAGCAGGACATGTCTGTGAACTCATACAAAACTGGATGTCATCTCCTTAACCATGACGACGTTATTGGATCGCGTTGTGTATCCTATATCCTTTATATGCCTCTTCCATGTGACCAGAAGTGGGACAAAGCCTGGGGAGGCGCTTTAGAGCTCTATCCGGTCACAGAAAACAATGAACCTCAATCAATTCCCTCCCGAAAAATTAGTCCTGCATGGAACCAATTTATTTTCTTCGAAGTCCAGCCTGGCCGGAGTTTCCATTCTGTTGAAGAAGTTGTAGTGGGTGGAGGGAGTGATCCCAGGGATCGATTGTCAATCAGTGGTTGGTTTCACAAAGCTCAGGAAGGAGAAGAAGGTTATGAACCCGAATTAACTGACCGAAAGAAAAGCTCTTTGGAGCAACTTGTAAGTCGAGCCTGCCCACTCTTCGTTTGCCTACATCTAAACATTCTTCGATAGTCTACTGCAGAACCTCGTCCTCTAACACCATATCCCATCGACGACGAGCCTCCTATCCCACCTATTATCACGGAAGCACAAATATCATTCCTTTCTGATTATCTCGACCAGGTGAGTAGCTGCTTAGTGTCTTTGCTTGATCGATACAATGAAGTGTTGCAGGTTTACTTGTCGCCTAAAAATATCTCTATGCTTGCCAGCCGTTTTGCATCTGAATGCAGCTTGGAACTACACTCTTTCCTCCGCATGGATTTAGCAACTCAACTGGAAGCGGGCCTAAGAGGGCTTGATACAAAGGATCAATTAGGGACATCTCGGAAACAGCGTATTCCATCGCATACCAGCGGCATTTCAGAATCAAGCTGGTATTGCAAGGGTCCACCACATAAACAACGCTACTGTATTATTGGTGAAAAAGAGAGCTCTGACGAGACGCACATCCTCCTGCGGCGCCTTCAGGATGAACTATTCCCCTCGGCTGCCTTTCGCACATGGTTAGCCCTCCTTTCGGGGGTTGTACCAATGCAGTATGCAGTCGAAGCTCGGCGGTTCAGGCCAGGGTTGGATTACACTCTGGCCACCGCCGAAAAAGGAGATTCAAGGTTGGATGTTGTGCTGGGACTGACACCAGAGGTGGAAGTCAAGGGAAAGGGGAAAGGCAAGGCAGAGGCCAATTGGGAGAGCGGTGAATGGGGTGGTTGGGAGGTATGGCATACAATACTTTACTCATGGCCTGCTTTTATTTAAAAAATTTCTCTCATTGTAGTGCTATTTGCCGGCACGAGAAGAAGACGATGACCCAGCGGTGTATGGTTCGGGACGCAAGAAAAATCCTAACCATGCAGCAGACGCCATCAACGGCGACGGAACAGATGGTGATAGCGAAGACGAGGATGACAGCACACTATTAACCGTGCAACCTGGTTTCAATCGTCTGCTTGTTGTGCTTCGGGATCCAGACGTCCTGCACTTCGTGAAATATGTATCTGCGATGGCGCCTGGTTCCAGATGGGATATTTGCGGAGAATGGGAGGTGGGGCAGGTGGAAGTAGAGGAAGAAGAGGACGAGGACGAGGCTGTGGCAGAAAACGGAGAGCTCGAATGCGCTTCAGAAGGAATCGAAGATGATGAAAGGTCTGACGATGAATAGCCGAGGGGGGAGGCTTTTTAATGATGATGTAATTAAAATACAGTTTTGTTCCCGCTGGATGGTACAAGTGCTACCTTCTCCCGCTGTGCGACAAGGAAAAAATTGAGTAAAACAAAATCAATGACTTAATATGCATCTAAGTTAGATCTCTTTGGAGTCAGAAGTCCAAAGTAACTCTATCAAAATTAAGTTTTGCCTGCGTAACTAATGTTAGTTTTAATATCTCAGTGTCGATAAAATCGCTGTATTGTACAATACCTAATAATAGTTTTAGCACTAAATATACATAATGAGTTATACTTTGAAATAAAGAGAAATACTCTCAGCATCGATAAAATCCCTGAGAGACTTTTTCTTACTAGACTATGTGTATATAATAATAGGAGGTTTAAATCAAACAGATGTTATCATGTCATTTCGAAGCACATTGTCTCATTTTTGTTCACACGCTTAGTTCTTTAACACTCGTTCCCTAATACTCCTCCTTGAGTTTTGCATGAAGGACTACCCTAGATGTTGGGTATGATAGGAATGAATGGGGAAAGTGGCTTGGTCAATATATCTGTGATTATTTTTTTAGTTGAGTGGCAGTGAAGTTGAATTGTCCCATTTTCAATTAGATGTCAAATAAAATGATACCTAACTTCGATATACTTCATTCTTCTTAATGTACAATGATTGGAAGTGAATGCAATCATTCCTTGATTATCTTCAAAGATAGCTGTCAGTTCTTCATACATGATATTGGATTCTTCCAAAAAGTGCCTTGTCCACATGATTTCATGAGCCACTTCTGAAAGTGCTACTGTTGTCTCCTTTTTTGAGTACCAAGACATAGGCCCCAAGCCAAAGAAAATGGCATAGCCTCCCATGGACCACCCACCCTCAATATCACCTGTAAATTTGGCATCCAAATACTCATGCATACATAAAGCTCCTACTAATTAAAGTTCAAATTTTTGGGTGGTGTACAGATATTGCAGAACATGTTTGGCTAAGTTCCAATGTGTTTGCACCAGATTGGATGAATACTGAAATAATTTATTGACAGAATATGAGATATCCAGTCATGTTACAATGGATGTGAACATGGGGCTCCCAATGAGTTCTCAATATAGTGTTAAGAACTGAAAACTGACTAATGTCGGTAGGCTGATGGGGACTGAATGGAAGGACTTGGCTTCAGCTTATATGCTGTGCTCTCACAAATAACCGTCAGGTGTCCTTAAATTTCGGATGGGTGAAGACTAGTCCTAATGAGTACCTCACGGTGAGTTACCAATCAGGACTGAAGGATAAGTCAAGTGTCAGGCCAAGGGGTCAGGGACCGAGAGTGGGTGAGTGTCACGAATCGATTATTCTTCAATAAAGTCAAATAATATTCTACTGATCGAACTCGAAAGCCTTGTTTGACAAAGTATATATTTGCTCTGTCGATGAAGTAAGAGGCTATTACCAGTTGCGAGAACTCACAGAAGTATTTGTCGAAGAAGTTACGACAAGTTAGATTACTAGTATCACTAATTTACAGATATTTCGACTGACTTCCCTCGCTCCTTTTGTAGCCCTTTTATGCTTTTCTTCATATTGTTATGACTATGTTATGAACTAATAATGAAATCATACATGACGTCGAAATGAGACATGTCGAAAGTGTTAGAGTATGATGATTACGATTAGTATTAAATCATACCTTGTATTGTGAATGTATTTTTCCGGTCTGGTTCACATGTGATTAGCTATATTTAGTTTAGTGTTCCCTTAGTTCCAAACCAAGTGCACAGACCATGTAGCTTAGTATATAGTTACATCCAGATGAGAGTAGGACCTCATCTGGAAACCTAGCTATATCACCGGTTTACTTCTACCCGCTCAGTCCTTAGTGGCATTCGCTCCAAGTGCCGAGAGTCATCACACTGTGATCCCCCAGGCTTGCAGATCCTAACAGAAAGAGATTCGATGTTGTCAAATAATGTTTGGGTTTGTTGAGTCAAATTCAATGAGTCAAAGAGTTGTCAAAAGTTACCTTTGAATATTTGTGACAGTATTGTGACTTGTGATGGTTGTGACAGTGAGTGCATGTGAAGGCGGAGAGCGGGATACTTAGTATAAGACTTCTAGAGATGTATGTGGGTGTTCTGAGTCGATATTCTGATTGCCTAGTAACTACAACTACAGCGGGTTCATATACAAGTATTCGGCGTTTAGAAAATACTAACTAAGGGAAGATGTTACGACCGGACAAATCCCGCCGGACTCCGGGCACTAACTCGTACGCCCCCACGCGCTACAAGCACCAATCGTCTGTTTATAGGATTTCCCGCCCGGACTCCGTTACGTCAAGACTCGTTACGTTCGACCTCATTAAGACACATATCAGTCACCAGACTTCCCCCGGACCCCGTCTCTGTCTATGTCCGTCTTCGTCCCACGCATCAGTCACCGGAACCCGCTTAGAATCCCGTCACCGCTCTAATCGAGCCCCGTTCCCGTTTTAGTCAAATGACCTGTCACGATTTAGGACTCCGCTCCCGCTCCATTTCCCGTTATGGGTTATGCTTTGTCACGATTCGGACTCCGCTCCGTTCCGTCCTGTTCCTAACACCAATTTGGTGTTTACTATTCCCGTTTTATGTTTTGCTCGTTTCGTCTCATTATTACTGGATTCGGTATGTCATGCATTCCACAGTCTATATAAACTGGCAGATGTTGTACATACAATCCAGTCAGAAAATTAGCTTAGATTCCCCCCAGTAATCTAATACATTTTCCTCTCTAAACCCTACTCTTATCAGACCGCTCGCACTAGTCGGAGCCCACAGGCTCCGGCGCATCTATCTCTCTCGACTATCTCAATTCACGACTCACGACTCACGACCTACGACTCACAACCCACGAACCCCCGCCCGGACTCCCCGGGATTCCCGTCCGCCTGTCTGAAATTGGACAATACGATCTAGCGAGGGTGCAGCCTATAAGCTGAAGCCAAGTCCTACCGGATATCCCGTGGGTTTCTCTGGAAACCCGGCCTGAGTGTGTATCCTAACAGAAGAGCAGAAACATTATTGACAAATAAGCTTGACTAGGAATGGGAAGGTTACAATAAGTTTGGAGGCCGTGATTAACTGAGAGCAAAATTACGAGAAAAGGAAATAGTCCAAGGGGTACAAGTATATATAGGCATATGTGAAACATAGAGTAGAATGGATCATCATAATAAAAAGGGATGTATCAGAGTATAACTAGATAGTACAAGTATATTTTGACAGGGGCATAAACAGGGTTTGATCGCCATGAAAGCATATGTCAGTGTTGGGCGACCGACAGTTTCTGATGTGATGACTTGAGCGATAACTTGAAACATCAATAGGCAGCAATATCCTTGGGGACCGTCGGGTTGTGACATGGTCATAACATATAGTAATTTTGCTATTTCTTCTTTTCCTTTGTTCATTGGAGGATAACCAAAAACTTTAAAAGTGGAGAATAAGGAAATATTAATATTAATCTTGTATCTGACAAAAGTTAGTCAAACAATCATATGTAGATTATCCTTTTGGGGATAAATTCCACAACATGGATTGGTAGGCCAGATAGTTCTGGTTAAGTTTCTAAATCAAATAAATTTAAACTATATAACTATATTTGAAAGTTTGCATACATATATACAAGAGAATGTACATAACTTATCCCAAAGATTAGGTCTTAACCCAAATAATTTTGTTTAACCATGACATTTGTGGATATTTTAAAAGTCACAGAGATACTAGGGAATGCATTTTATCCCAAAGATTAAGTCATAACCCAGATAATCTTGTTTAACTATGATATTTGTGCATATTTTAAAAGAGCATACATGAAAGGCTGCTGTCTAATGCAGCCTTACATTGGCATCGGTCCAGACGTTGATAGGACCAAACTGTATTCCTCGAGAATGGCGAGTATGATACACGATGATGACGGTAAGTAAAACGATTAACTAAAAATGATACTATGCGCATCTGTGATAATGTAATCAGTATGTTGTAAGCCACCAGGCTTACAATACAAGTCTTAAAGATGAAATTTTGGGGTAATGAAATATAAACTCCTAAAACATGTAGTCATAGCCAGAGAAAACAGTCTCACTTAAAAAATATAAGGACTTTTTCATAAAATTTTGTATATTCAATAAATTGTGACTATCCTCCAAGGCTCAGGCCTCTATGGCTTCCAAGTTGAAAAAAGAGTAAGCAACCCTCTGGACTCTGCTCAGACTGAGGGTTGCATTAACTCTTCCAGCAGCATCCTGTTCCAGAGTGGCCATGGAATGATGGATTTCATTGAGCATCTTCCTCAACCTCTTTCACCTCCATTTTAGTCATTGTTGAGACTTTCTCCCATGATGAACTCTTCTCATTTTTCAACCATCTGAAGTGACAGTGCAATGTCATGTTAATCAATAGCTTCAACAAGAGCACCTGGAAGCTTCTGACAAAGTGCAAAGGTTGCCAAGTTCTCAAAGAAAGGGGGGATAGATTGGTCCTCTTGAAATATTTGGTATCACACCAACCTTCTGTGATAAGGCTCGTTGTTTTTATCTCAACGATATTATCAATGGCGATAACTTGCTGCGGCTTTTTTCCTCAAACAGCGTCTATAAGTCGAGTAAATTTGTAAACTTGTAATTGTAAAGTCTACAATGCCACAGGATGTTTAACCTCTAAAATAAAATAATACCCGGAACATCCCTATACGCTATCGACATCAGAAACTGGCCAGGTGTTGATCAGCCCCTGTTCAGGCATTATCACATTGGTGGACCAGCCCAGGGGCCGCCAGGCCGTCAGATCTGATCAGCTTTTGTAATGAAGTCCTCATGTGATTGAACTATCCGCGGAGATCTCGAATTTCGACAACTCTACTTGGGTCACATCCATTCTGGCCGACAAATACGTCGGACAGCCCGTCCGACTCAATATTTGTCGTGTGCGAGCGCTAGGGCTGCGCCATGTTTTGCTCTCCTGGCATTTCCTTGCCTCTCACTGTCCTTCATATGAATTTTCTTGGCCTTTTTGGCAATGGGTCCTTCGTTATCTGTATCAGTTTTGCGTACATCGCGAGCAGTGAAATCTTCTCGGTCGCCATTGGACTCTTCTTGATCATGTTTTGTTGTTCGTCGATTGTCCATCTTGCCTTCCTTAAAGACCTTCGCATCTCGATGCGATTTGGCGCCTGGACCACCGCCGCGTCGAACTGCCTCTGCGGATGCATACTCTACCACGAGTTTTCGACCGTCCAAGTTATGATTGCGTGGGTTGATGAGCACTGCGGTTGCATCCTCGACGTTGTGAAAATCAACAAATGCCCAACTGTACCAAAGGATAAGTTTAGCGCTGGGTTTAATGAGCCAGAGACAGTTGGTGCTGACCCTTTACAATTTCCGGTGTCCTCAAAAGTTCCCAACCTAATCTTCCGTATCCATTTTTTAGGCTCGGTCGTTTGAAATTCTGTTCCTATTTTTGTTTCATCCGCCGTATCCTCTTTTTTCGACTTATCCTTCTCAATATCAGTTTTATCCTTAGACGGTTTTTTCGGACGTGGTGCCATATGTCCCTCGAGCATGCTTCTGATGGAGTCTTCAGTTGTCTGAAATCCAAGATTCCCCAAGAATAATGTGGGTGCTGCAGGCTGTTTTTGGGTCGCGAGAATCTTTTGAGCGGTTTTAGACATCCCAGTTGCATTCTCGCCTACTGCTACGGTAGCTGTGGGACGACCAGTAAAATCGTCACCTAATAAAATATTCCTTTTAGGGAGTTTGCAGCAAACTTCAATAATAGAACTTGCCATCTTTGATCAGCAGCTTCCGACCATCTAAATGTTGTTCCGAAAGAGCGATGGCCAGAGCCTTCGTTTCCTCTTTCGTGAAATCGACATATGCAAACCTGTGAATGATGATTACACCGAGACTGAAAAATGTTAGGCTAATGATTGCAACACACCCACGATTCTCCCCACGCATGCCTTTTCCGCCACCAATATCCCTTCCAGTCTTCGTTGGCATATTCACTCGGGTGATTTCGCATCCTGGCACACCACGCTGGAAAAATCCCCGAATAGCCTGTTCGGTGGTCTTAAAGGCCAGATTCCCTACCCAAACCGAATTTTGTCGCTTTTGAGCATCAGCAGTTTTCTCTGCATCGGGACTGTCTCCCTTGGCCGCAGCTTTTTCGGCCTTCTTCTTTAGCTTTCGTTGTGCTGCGTGAGACAGAACTTGATCATTGTGTTTTTTCTTGTTATCTGCGCTCGAGTCCGAGCCCGAACTGTCATCAGCTTCAGCAGCCTTTGCTCCCCCCACAGTCACGGCTTGGTCCGCCACTGTGATATCTTCTCTCTTCCGTTTAATACCCCGTTTTGAAGCATCCGAGCTAGATAATGACGAATCTGAATCCGAAGAGGCCATGTTGACGTAGGAGTTGCAAACAATCCCAATGAAGACTGTGACATAAAAAATCCAAAAATAGCACCCGTCGCGGGCTCAGATAACAGGTGGGATCAGATTTATTTTTCCCTCTTCTGGCTAATGTTTCGCTCAACGCTCTTCTCTGGGCTTTCCAATTATGCTCCAAGATTTACGATTAGATCATTCGCTGCGGTGACGCCTTCAATCAGTCCTATTGAAACAGTGGGTCCCTTTGAGGTCTTCGACCGGAATGCGAAGCGGTTGCAAAAGGACCGCGCTGCATCGCGAGATGGGGGAGAACGGAGCCGGACTGTGGACTATGTGAGAAATGAAGTTGCAGAAAGGATGCTGGACAGATTCTTAGTGAGTAGTATATTATTATGGTTGTCACCGACAGTCTCGAAATGTTAATGTCTATAGGACATTAAACGACGGTTCGATACAGTCGTCGACCTTGGTGCGGGTGTGGGGCATTTTACCAAAATGCTGGAGCCAGATAATACGAAGAAGGTTATAATGCTAGATATTAGTCGTGAGTATATACTCTCGTGACCGCCGAAGAGTGTATGCTAAACAGTGTCACTTCAGCAAAGTCTTTACACAGGGACCCGGATGAGGAGTTTGAAGGTACGGCCTTCAGCTTGGTCACGCGTCAATGTCAAGTATAAGTTTTCAACGTGTCAGTGGACGTTGAACGGAAAGTGGCCGATGAAGAGGATGTCCTGGGGGTGCTCGAGCCAAACTCGCAAGACGCGATCGTTTCCTGTCTAAGCTTACATTGGGTTAACGACCTTCCTGGTAATTGTAAAACTTATGATAATATCGTATGCATTTAACCCATGCATCAAGGCGCTTTGATACAAATAAAAAATGCACTGAAACCCGATGGGGTTTTCCTTGCTGCACTGTTTGGCGGCGATACTTTATTCGAGTTACGGTATGCATTTCTGTCGATTCTCATATCTTATCGTATAATAACTGTTTGTCGAGCAGAACTTCTTTGCAAGTCGCTGAAGTTGAGCGGGAAGGAGGAATTTCCCCACACGTATCTCCCATGACAGGTGGAAAAATATTTCTCTCGCACGCCATACTCTTTGTCCTGATTTAAAAAATTATCAGATACACGTGATGTTTCGAATCTTCTCGGTCGCGCGGGATTTACACTACTTACGGTGGACATTGATGAAGTGAAAGTCTCCTACCCTAGTATGTGGGAGCTAATGGAAGATCTCGGTGATATGGGCGAACAAAATGCTGTTTTGAAAAGGTGGGTTTTCACTTCATACCCACTTTTGGTGCGTCCTTACGGCTATGCTTTCAGGCGACATATTATACATCGAGATACATTGGTAGCTGCGTCTGCAATCTACCAAGGTACTTTTTGTTCCACTTCTTTTCATGCATGATGTTGACAAGGTTGTACGCTTACAGCGCTTCACGGCATAGAGGATGGCAGTATTCCCGCAACATTTCAAGTAATCTATCTCGTAAAGACATCTCCGTCGTGTTCGTCTGCGAGGGTGTTGCTAATACTCTTATTAGATTGGATGGAAGCCATCGCCAACACAACCTAAGCCCCTGGAGCGAGGAAGTGCAGAGACAACCCTGAAAGACGTTTTGGAATAAGGAATCCACCTCTTTCAAATTTTAATATTTATCCTGCATTTAGCGATTCTATTTGTTCCCCTTCCTAGATCGGTAACTGCGTATACGCTTACGTAGACCCCTCTGCGTCAGCCTCACCATCGGCATGCACCTGCGTGTTCTCATCAGTATCCGCCGCCTGATCAGCATCACCCTCCACAGTTTTTTGGCCGCCTTGGTGGAACTTTCGTTTTGGCATGACAGCATACAGAGCCTTTTCCCAATTGCGGTGCTCAGCCCAATGTAGGAGGATATCGAACACTTGGTTACTGGATGCCTGTTAGCCTGATCTACATGTTTGATTTGGGGCGTGCTGCTTACACAGTTAGAATTTTTCGGGTTGGGAAGTCTTTGAGGTATGTCCCAATAGGGAGGCGGGCGTGGCGGATAGATTGGCTTTCGGCTTTGTTAAGACATAGACTCTGAATTATAATTAATAATCGCGCACTACGATCATGAGTGAGTTATTAACAGTATACCTTATATCGATTGTGATCGCATATCCCCCCGATAATGTAAGTTTCGCCTTCTTTTAGCTCATGTATCTCTTCTTCTGAATCTCCTGTAAGATATACGACATTCTCCTTCGGACACCTTGGCTCCTCGTGGACCCCTTTGGTTGTTTCTCCCTCCCATAAATGCTCGTACCCCTTTTCCCAGAACTGCACGTGTCGCCATCGCTCATGTTGATTGCCGAGGACCTGTAGCCGCTTTAATGTCTTACCGTTAAGTGTAGTGCAGAGAATGGACTCGAAGGGGGTGCGTGAACGGCGGTTTGAGTTGTAGGAATACGCCAGCTGCGAGGTTAACGAGACGACTTCCTGCATTGCATGAGTACACCTGCACGTGCGCACGGCGAATTCCAACCACACACTTTCTCACTCATCAAGTCGTCGAATCCCAAGTCAATCACCACTCGCGCCCTGTAAAGAATCTTGGGGGGCAATGTCGCCACCACTCTCCGCTTCTTCGCGGGGGATTCGCCATCGTTCGCGGCCTCCGCCTCCGCCTTCCGCTTCGCCTTTTTCTCCCGCTTCTTCTCTTTTTCACGTGCGCGCCACTCCGCCTTTGTGGCGGCGAAGCGTTCAGCCTTCAAGAGTCTTTTCTGCGCCTTCTTCGAGAGGGCTGGATGGGCGGCGGAATCAGAGGCGGAAACCGGCTGAGCTTCAGAAGAGACGGGTATCTCGGTTTGGGGAGACTCTGTCGATGCAGATGGGGGCTCAGGAAGAGCAGGAGGATTGGACTCGGTGTTGGTCATTTGTGTAGTGGGACACGCACGTGATGGCGGATTGTCACGCGTCTTGCGATTGGTCGACTTTGGTGGGTTCTCGCCAAAGTGCGGGAAACGCTGATTTCTCAATGGGAGATCTGGCAGTGCGCAACTTGGCGCCGAAAGCGCGCAAAATCAAAACTTATTTTTAACATACGTTTCTGCGCTCAAAAATACTTCGGGATTCTTTGAATAGGCTATGGCTACCTGGCTTGTGCTCCGCCAAGCCATACCTTTAGGTACAAATACTGAAGTTGAAATACATGTGAGGCAACTTTGTCGGAATTCTAACCCAGAGAGATGACGTATGTTTACATAATTTATGTAATAAATAAAAACTTGCCTCTCCCGCGCTTGTGAAAGAACGCCCAATTTTGCTCGTTGAAATTTTGTTCTGAGAATGAAGCCTGTCCGAGTCAGTCGACAACGCACTTTTGTTATAGCTTTGAATCAGTCTTATACAAGTACAAGGTTTCTGCGATCATATCACCTAGGTCGTCAGGATGTCCCCGTTAAACCACTGAAACTCCCTCCAGGTTATCACAGCCTCCTCCCTCTCGTCTACACATGTAACAACCTTGTGTTATCCCGAAGCAGCTTGGGCTCATCAGGGAGGCATAGCATCGCTACTCGAACAGAGGAAGGAGACCTTGTTTGCGAAGAGAAAGTGGTACCTTTCTTGATTTCTCATACCCATCACCAAGGATTCCCGGTTGGCTTCCTCCGCCGCGAAGTGGCATTAGCGGTTGAAGATGGTCATAAAAATTTGCTGATCTCCGGCATGCCGTCTCCTTGGGACCTTCAGTACGCCAAGGAGGACTCCCAAGACGATCTCCAGTCCATTGCGTTTTCCGGATGGGTCAATGAAGGCGGACAGAAATCCCGGACAGCTCACATCGCGGGATTAATATCTGGCTGGAAAAAACACGATGCATTCAAGGAAATTCTCAAAGGTTAGATTTCATTCAATGCAGTGCGCTGGGTGTCCGCCAGGGCTGATATAGCGCGCAGGTTGGAGTGACGAGACTTACCCGGTATACACCCACCCACCCAAGCAAATGAGTGTTGCACACGATCCCATTGCCTTCGCCATCGAACGCGCAGCGCTCCCACTATTCGGGCTCGTGAACTTTGGCTGTCTACTCACGGCATATGTCCGCGATCCACTCACAGACCAAATGAAGCTGTGGATACCACGCCGGTCGCGGATGAAACGAACGTGGCCCGGCAAACTGGATGTAACGAGCGGCGGTGGAATGGGCCTCGGCGATTCAGCAATGGAAACCATCCTCCGCGAGTCTGCAGAAGAGGCGCGTCTTGACGAGAGATATCTGCAGGAATGCATCCGGCCCGTTGGTGTTCTCCCATTCCCGAACCGTTCTCCAGAAGGCTGGATCCTTCCGGGGTTGTACTATCTGTTCGAGCTGCCACTGCCGTCAGATGGGTCGATATACCCCCGGGTGAATGCATCAGATGGTGAAGTGGAGGCGTTTGAGCTGATGGAAGTCGGAGATGTGCTCACATCTCTCCTTGAGGGAAGATTCAAGGCCAGTTCCGCATTGGCTATCTTGGATTTTCTGATTCGGCACGGATATGTCACGGAGGAAACGGATCCGAGATATATTGATGTTTGTCGCGTTCTCAAAACGGATATAATGCTCCCAGTCGCTTGGAGACCTCACTCGTGACTTCTGACTTTTCACGCGATCAAGATTTTGCTCTTACATAGAAGTACTAGGGCTTCGCTATGATGCAACGCGCCGCTGTAACTTTATCCAACATCAGTGTGATTCAAAAATAGCTTCCAACGACTGTGAATAATAAATATAGATGGCTCCAAGTATATTCCAATGCGTACGATGACTGATCCGGACAGGTCCGATGACTAATCCGTGAACACGTACGATGACTAATCCGTGGGCAGGTACAATGTCAATCCGTGAACATGACTAACCCGTCGTACGACATCCGTGGACACGTACGTAGACCCTGTCCCTGCCGGCATAATGACGCCGCCTCCTAATGTGTTATTGTAAAAATGATTACGAGATGGTCTAAACACTTTTTTAAAAATCCTTTCAACGGAATTTTTAAATTATTAAGTCGCCTAGTTGAAGAAGTAAAAATATGCCAAGTAATCTGCGGGGACAACATCCCGCATACGCCGCTGTAGCGGCTTAAGAGCCATCAAATGATAATCGAACCGCTGTGGACCGTTGTGGACCGCTCGGCGCCACGCTGATGCTTTACAACACCTTACTAAAACCCTTCAAATGTCAAGACTCTGTTTGAGTGTCTTTTCTCCGAGGTGATTACTCCTTTGTCTCCTTTACCTCTATTCCTTTGTGTTGCCATAGTTCGCTCACCATGCGCTGTAACTACAATAGGACAGCCACCCTCGTCCTTGCCATTGGAGGGACTCTTCTAAATGCATCCGCCGTCTTGGAACTGCTTGCCCTGTGGAGGACGCTCAAGTGGGAGTCAGAGTCAGAATGGGAGGGGTCTGAGAATTATACGGTCGGAGGCCTCAGAGTCGTGTGGTGTCTCTTGACGGCGTATTTCACCCTTGCCGCACTGGCCTGTATCGTAGGCATCATAGGTGTTGTCAAGGTGTGTGTGCGGAATATCCTTTTTATTCGTATATGCCCCAACTTTGGCATGCAGCGCATCTCATCGTATGTGCGTCTTTACCGCGACTGTTCCCTCGCAGACCTTGTCTTCTGCGCTCTTTTTACAACTCTCTTCGGATTCACCTCGTTCCGCCCCGGCGTACCCAGTGCCGTGTGCGAAGAGCTGTCCCGCCAGCCAGATCTCATGCGTGACCTCGCCGAGTCGGGCCTTAGCGTCGAGACCTGCGAGGCCTGGTTCGAAAAGGCCGTCATTGTACTAGTAGTCATCATGGCAGTTTCGCTAGTCGTCAAGGCACGTAATTTTCTCCCATGCGTGTGTATCTGATGTCTTGACGTATCGCTCCAGCTTCAATTTATACTGACGATCTCGACATACCTCACTAACCTAATCCGTGCCACTCCCCCAACGCCTCTCCGCCTCGACATCGTCGGTCCACATTCTGCCTCGCAATCCGCACCGTCGCCACACCACATATTCCTCCTGCCCGACCAATCCCATTGTCAGTCCCAGAAGGACGTGATTATTTATGCCCCTGTGGCGCTGTCCCCCCAAGACGCTCGAGAGCTTGATGCAACGGAAGCTTGGGTCTCGGAGCGAACGAGGGGCGGCCCTGGGAGAATCAGACTGGCTATCAAGCCGGGCGAGGGGCTTATGGGCGACAAAGAAGCCTGAAGCCCGTGCATGTCGTCGTTCTCGTTTTCTTGGCATTTTTTACAGGTTCTTTTCGAGTCGCGACCTGCCGTGGCGAATGTCGCAGCCACCCCATCTTATCTGTCCACCTGTTCTTGTCCGGCACACACTGTACCATTATCAGAATTACTGCATCGATTAGCTCACGCATATTTGCTTTACTTTACGCTCGTTATATCGTGCTCACGATCTTCCGCTCAGTGTTTTTCTTGTTTTTTTTTCGTCGAGTTAAAATATGATATATGCCCTTTGTTACGATGGCAGCGGTGACGTAGTCTCTTTTAGTATGGGAATGGATTCTAGGGTATCCTTGCCGCTTGCCGCCTGAAGTTCGAGTTCAGAGCATTCCGAACAAATTAAAATAATAGCAGGTATATTTTCAAATAGTAGATACTTTTGCATTATCATATCCTATACAAAAGCGGCCCGCTCTCTAAGCGGAGGAAACGCACTCTTCCCAGACAATACAACCATTTGCTTCTCGTGTGAAATATACCCACGCATAAATCCCTTGAAAATCATATTAGCTACTAAGCACTCGGCTTCGCCTTCTGTAATGGACGGCGAAGGAGAGAGGCTCCATGACGTTGAAGCTGTAGGCGATGACAGGACAAGAGCAGCATGGAAATGTGATACAGGAATCCGTGTTCCCCGACCCGAGGCAAGCCACCTGTAATACCCGGCATTTAACACACAAAGGCGATATATATAAAAACCGTCGCTCACACTCTTCGAAATAAGCCTCGCAAACATACATCCCTGACCCTCTCCCACACATACCACACACCCACGCTTACCAGCTTCCCCTCGGCCTCCGTCATTATCGCATCATACTTGCTCAAATCGCCTCCCCGTACTGCATCCACGAGCGGTTTATATATGGGAACGTGGGCGAGAAGCGCCGCCGACGGGAGCTGTCCGCGGAGAATACGCAATGGTATGAGAAAGGCGAGGATGCGGGAGAGGTTGCGTGGCGAAAATGGTGGCGATATATTGAACGCGAAGGAAAGATCTGCATCGGCCTAGGCAAAGGCAATGTTACCCAGGTGTCAACGAGCAACTGGACAAGTGAAATAGCTTTACCTGTTCATACTCTTCGTTGAGGAAACTAAGCAGACCGATGTAGTATTTATATGTGAGCTCCGCAAGTCAGCCCGTAAATCGTAAAAATAGGTTAGTCATGACTATTGCTCACCTGGTGTAATTTTGGGAATTCATTCAGAGGTGGAACTTCCGGGTTTGCTTTTAGCGCCCGGATGATATTTCTTGACAGGGATATGGTATGGATCTGCTCAACCATAAAATTACTGCGCATATGGGCCTTTTGAAGATAAAGCACCTCACCTTGAAATAACATTTCATGACTAGCCCAGCCAGGTAGTACGTTCCCCACCGACGCGAGTCCGCAGCGGGATTACGGTCGGACATGCAGAGGGAGAACGCCTTATTACATGTACGCGCTGCATCTTCCATTTTTGAGGCCTGAGAGCTGCGGAAGGGGACGGCATCTGCCTAGGCAAAGAGAATGGGTGTCGGGAAAACTGAGCGACACGAATTTAAAAATAAAAAAAACAGAACACCGAACTTTTTGTGCAAGGTGGCGAAGATCCCGCAGGAGGACGTAGAGCGCTGGTAGCACCCAGCTTGTAGAATCTTTGAAGAAGCGCACTAAAAAATGCCTGCACTCCTATCATTAAACGGCACCTCCACACGGTTAATTCCGCCTCACTGGTTAACGAGCGCATCTTGCTCCCGGAACGCGTCCTCGGGCATATCGCCCACATATACAAAAACCTGCACATGTGCCACCGCGATATCCCCCCACGGCGCAATAACACTGGGAATGTACCTCGCCAGTGCCGGTCTCTAATACCGCCTAAGCATCAGCATTCAGGCCAAGCACCAACTGAGAGACGTACGCTACTGTCGTGCATGCCCATCAGAAGCTTTGGAATGTGAGGACCGTCGAGGGAGAGGAGAGACGCAAGCTTGTCGCCATCTTGTACGCGCACGGCAGACGCGATCTCCGAAATGTAGTTGTGGAATTGCATGAGGGAGAAGGACCGTCACGTGGTGTGACGTAATTCGGCCTCTAATTGAGTACCCTGTCGCAGACCTGGAACATATTACAACACATTACTTAGCCCGAGACCGACTCTTTCATTCCAACCACCACCATGGCACTGCAACCATCTTTGAGTTTTCTTCAGATAATCGGTCAAGCTAGTGCGCCGCACACATTGGAGGTTCGCGATTGAAATATCAAGATCATTGATCGATAACAGCAATATTAATACTCTATAGTTCTTCTTGGACTATGTCTGTCCATTCTCTGCAAAGATAGCCAAGTGGGTACAATCCAGCTCATATGAAATCATTGTAACCGTCTACAGATCCATCGAGAATGATCTCAAACCGATGATCAGTAAAGGCGGAAAGTACGATGGTAAAGTGAAGGTCATTGTCAGACTACACCCTCGTATGTCTGCAATGTATTTATCGGTCAGTGGCTAATGCCATCTCCGTGGTTAGAACCATGGCATGCTACGAGCACCCTGACGCACGAGGCAGCACTCGCGGTCGGGCGCACTGTCCCCGCCGCATTCTGGCTCTTCTCTCTCGGGGTGTGTACATATCCCCGGGACGTTCCATCGCGTCGGCTAATTCATTTCCAGCTCTTCGAACACCAGACAGAATACTTCGATATACCCGCGAGTACATTGACTGCTCTCCAGATCCGGAGCAACCTCGTTCGCCTGGCCGCTCCCTATGTTGGCAATGACAGGGTGCAACAGGTGGAGGAGTTATTGAAGTTGAAATCGACGCCCAATGGTGGGACGGGCGTTACGGATGACTTGAAGTATAATGGTCAGTATTGAGCCAATCATGCCGTCGGTCCGCTCTCATTATGCCTTTTGCAGTCAAGTACTCGCGTGCGAATAGTATTCATGTATCGCCGACCGCGTTGTGGAATGGATTGATCGCGAATGATGTTTCTAGCTCATTCAAGGCTGCAGAGTGGGCTTCTTTTTTGGAGCAAAGGGTCACGGCTTGAAGTATTTCCAATAGCTGTTAGATAAAAATAGGAGAATGTAACACCATTCTAAATTGACAACTGACGTTCCGTGCTTTCGCCTTTGCCCGCCCACAAACCTCATATTTTAGTCAATAACAATTCCCTCAAATACTCCCTAATCCACACCGCGTCACCTCTTCCTCCGCATTTCTTCATTGCTCTTCCCACCACTTTCGCCATAACTCGTTCATTTCCCTCACGCACCAATGCTGACTCCGCTGGCAGTTCCTCCACAGCTTTCTCGCAAGAACGTCTCATCTCCTCCTCGCTTGCATGAGAGAGATTCATGGTTTCTACGAGTGCTGTGACGGGCATGGAGATGGGCACGGCGGCACTGAGGATGTGACGAACAACTTGTTTGGCGGCAGCAGCTGTGGAAAGTTGCCTACGAGGATTGCAATGGGAGAAATGCATTACTTACACGAGATAGCACCGCATCCTACCATATCGATCAATTCCCCTAGCTGCGCCTCCGAAAGCGGATTGTTCGCGAACGACTTTTTATGTAGAGTAAGTTGCGCAAAAACCTCATTCACGATCCTACCCGCAGCAGAGCCCAGCGTGTCAATAGACGAACACATGTCCACCCAACTAAACTCACCAATTAACTACAATCTTCGGATTCCTCCCCACCGCAACAGCCTCAAAATACGCAACGGCACTCCGCCTTTTCTCCCCATCATATGGAACGTCCTTGCCAGCATCGACACTCATCAAAACCTCAATATCCTGCGGCACAAGTCCATAATTCTTTGCCAGCCGCTGACGTGTCGCGTCTGGGAGCTCAGGCAACGAAGCCCGGACACGATCGAGATACTCCTATTCAGCGAGCAATAATGATGGAGCAAATAAACGCGGAGGATATAGGCGCATACCTCTGGTAGGACTAGCGGGGGAAAATTCGGATCGGGCATGTATCGGTAATCGGGAGCGTCCTCCTTGCTTCGCAGTCTATATGTTGTCATGTGTTGTTCGTCGAATCCTCTTGTTTCTTGTGGGACGGGCAACCCGGCTTCTGACAAAGCGATGTGGCGATCTACCTCCATTTCTGCGTGCGGGTCAAAAATGAAGAGGAATGGTTTAATACAATGGAAAGCGGAACTTACTGATGGCCGTTTGTAGGAACTTGACGCTGTTGAGGTTTTTGACTTCACAGCGGGTCCCGAATGGTTCACCGGGGCGATTAATGGATACATTTACATCACAGCGAAAGGAGCCCTAGTGAGAGTTCACTACATAACAACATCACCGACGGATCAATCTATATACCTGTTCCATATTTGCGTCGCTGGAACCTACCGCGCGGATAAGAGCCTGTAGAGTCTTGACGTATGCTGCAGCTTCTTCAGGAGAGCTTCACCGTAAAGCATTAGTGAAATCGTTCCAAAAATTCATAACTGCAAATGTACCGCATGTCAGGCTGCGAGACAATTTCCATGAGCGGCGCGCCAGCGCGGTTTAAGTCGATCAATGTCAATTCAGAGCGGGCCTTGAACGTCGATTTAGCGGTATCCTGTTGGTGCTTGAGATTCATGAGAATAAGAGTCCAATAAAGTTATATTGACCTGCTCTAACTGAATCTGTTCGATGCCGACACTCTTAGGCCCAGAATGTGAAGGAATGATAATATGTCCGCCACGGGCAAACGGCTCTACGCATACAATTAGCACAAACAAAATTCTAAATGTGCATGAAGTAAAAATTGAGACCGTAACGCTGTGTAATCTGGTATCCAGCAGGTAGATCGGCATAGAAATAGTGTTTCCGGTCAAAAAACGACTTTGGCTGCACCTGGCTCCCACAGGCTAGAGCGGTGCGCACAGCTAGAAGGACGCATTTCTCATTGAGACTCTATTATTTTGCATGGGGTAAACTGAGTAAATCATGAGGTTCCCAAATACTTACAGGCAAAGTCCCTGGCCACGCCGCGTCAAAGCCATTATAATGTGTATTAGGGGCGTCGGCGTCGGAAGAGGTTGAAGACGCTTCACAAACATACAAGTTGAAGACGCAATACACAAGTACGCTGAGCTAGAGCTCACCGGAGAACAATTTCTGCCGTGTCTTGATCTGAGCGTGGACTTCGACGCCGATGACGACTTCCCACCCTGGCCAACTAGTCGTCTTTAATGCTCTTTTAATGCTGCTGCTCTTTATGACATGATGAAATTTTGAAATTATTAATAAGGGAGACAATGTGTGCATACTCTTTACAGAGCACGCGACTTGGAAGGCGCTCACTAACGTGACTAACACCGTCACGTTCTCAATTGACCGCGTTAACAAGGATGTCGCTCAAAGTCCCCAAAGCAAACAATATTCAACTATTCAAGCCAGGATCCAAGGTATTTTATTTTTGCTATAATGAGTTTTTTCAATTCTGAGAAATTTTGAAGCATCTGCAAGGGCTTGAAGATGCCGTGTTGCGAAACATTCAAGCAGTAGCAGAACTGTCAGACCTTTTGCGGACAAGTTTTGGACCTAATGGTGAGTCCTTTTTATATGAAGTCGCTTTTCTAACCACTTTTTGAAGGCCGCAATAAACTGTTAATTAACCATCTGGGTCGATTATTCGTCACGTCGGATGCAGCAACAATTATACGAGAAATTGAAGTTGTGCATCCTGCTGCCAAGTTACTTGTAATGGCTAGCCAGTCTCAGGAGTCTGAGGTGTGAAACTATTCCACTGCTTTGCAGGTCTTGATTGACCTCCTTTCAGATGGGAGATGCTACTAACTTGGTTTTAATCCTGGCTGGTGAACTGTTGAAGAAGGCCGAACCACTCCTTGTCATGGGTTTGCATCCTAGTGAAGTCATTCAAGGGTATGAACTTGCAAGTATCAAGGCTCTGGCAGAGTTAGAAAGTATGTTAATCAGCTCGCAATCCATCATACGATTCTTAATATTGCCTATATTACGTCACAGCCCTTTCCGTCACAAACCTCCCTTCTCCCTTAAACCAAGCATCCCTCACTCTTGCGTTAAAACCTGCAATTGCGTCGAAGCAATATGGCTCCGAGGATTTACTCGCCCCACTAGTTGCTGAAGCAGCCCTTGCTGTCCTGCCTTCCAAACCTCAGAACTTCAACGTTGATAATGTGCGCGTTGTCAAGATTATGGGTGGTAGTTTGTCAGGGAGTAAAGTGGTTCGTGGCATGGTCTTTTCACGAGAACCGGAAGGTACGGAATTTGCGTTGATTTGGATGGTTTCATGTTCACACCCTGACGTAGGTATGATAAAAAAGGCGACCAAGGCTAAGGTTGCGGTTTTCACATGTGGACTGGACGTTGCACAGACGGAGACAAAAGGGACTGTTTTATTAAAAAATGCTGAGGAAATGTTAAGCTTCACTACTGGCGAAGAAAAGCATATGGAAAAGGTCGCTAGTTTACTTCACAACAATACCTTCTTTTCTGACAGAAACATAGATCATCAAGGAGATCGCCGATTCGGGTGTCAAGATTATCATTGCTGGGTCATCCGTTGGTGAACTTGCGATGCATTATCTTAACCGGATGTCAATTGTTGTTGTCAAAGTGCTTTCTAAATTCGACCTTCGACGTCTATGCCGTGTAGTCAACGCGACCCCGTTAGCCCGCATGGGTGCACCGACACCGGAAGAGGCCGGTTTTGCAGACCTTTTAGAATGCATTGAGATTGGAGGTGACCGCGTCACAGTCATCCGACAATTCTCAGACGAAGAGCGACATGGGGCTGCCGCTGACGGTGAAAAGTCACGTATGTCGACTATCGTCCTGCGAGGAGCGACCCAGAACTCCCTTGACGACCTCGAGCGGGCCATTGACGATGGTGTCAATGTGCTCAAAGCACTTCTCAAGGACGGACGGCTTGTCCCCGGTGCTGGCGCTACTGAACTTGAACTCGCAAGACGCGTGGAATCGTACGGGAGCAGTTTGAAGGGCTTGAGTCAACATGCCGTACGCAAGTTCGCATCAGCCCTCGAAGTCGTTCCGCGGACTTTAGCCGAAAATGCGTTGGGCGGAGCAGAAGGGGGTGAAGTTGTCGGCCGATTATGGGCAAGACACAATAGCGGACAGGAAGGTAGCGCAACGTGGGGCGTGGATGTTGAGGTGGGACTGCTACCTCCGTTCCCGATTATTTTACTGACAATAGAACACGTTAGGTTGATTCTGGATCCGACGGAACACTTCAAGCTCCCACACATGGTATCTATGACTCGCTTGCTGCTAAATCCTGGGCCATCCGTCTCGCAACTGAAGCTGCGATCGCGGTGCTCAGTGTGGATAGCATTATTATGAGCAAACCTGCTGGAGGACCGAAAATACCACAACAGTCTGGTAACTGGGATGAGGATGATTAGGCGAAGGACGGTTGATGAATGAGGTATCATAGCTTCATACTAAAATAATACATCTCGAATCTAAATAAAAAGAACTGCTCTTAATTTGGCATTACACTGCGGCTATCAAGCAATGTATAGGCTACTTTATGCATCGTAGTTGCTCACTTAGGTTTGTTAACTACTGAAGTTCTGCTGACCGGAGGTGAGGCCGAAACCTGTGTCGGCGAGAGAAGTTGGGGACGTTTCGCGGGGATGCGAAATGAGAGCCTGGTATACGGGGACGCTGGATTTCGGTTCGCCAGGAGGCAATTTTTGGTTAGATCAAGCTTGTCTTGATCTGGCCAATCAATATTCTGTAATTCTCTCGTGCAGTCAAAGGATAACCTTCGCTATCATGATGTTGAATAAGGCAAATGCATTCGTAAATCCTGTGCTCAGTTGTAGTTCCCGCGCTTGTACTTGGAAAATAAATTTCCCCTTTTTTGGTATATTCAATTTATTACCCGATATTAATGGGCCGGGGTGCTGGTAGCTTGGTGGCCAATTACCGGGGGAATTGTATCGAGCACTTACTGCTGCGGTGAAGTCTGTAGCTCGATTCCTACCCTGGAGTTGAAATAAGCTCGCCTTTGAATTATAATGCCACCAGGGGGCTTGTGAGTATTTCAACTTTGGCGGCAAAAGTATCGATGGGATTGTTGGATTACATTCCCACAACCTGGGAATCACCAAAAGCACGGTGCCTTTCAAATTTCACTTTCAGGTCTATGGATTCTATGGAAGCCTGGAACTTATGATGAGTTTTTGTTATTTTTCCTGATTGTACAAAAAAGATATGAAACTCAACATCTATTTAATACGTCACTTAAACCTCTAATATCTTCAACACGTTCAGCCCTTAGACCTCCCCCTCGACTCTCAACAGCATGCAAGGGCGAGACGTTCAACTCCGTCCATTTACTCCATACATCTTCTACGAATGCTACCGGCGCAGTCCCTCCGGCAGGCTGGGAATCGATAACCAACAACCAGATGGCATCATAACCTCCAGCTAAGAGACGTGAGAATGAGACAACGTCGAATTTCATAAAAGGGAAAAACAAACCGCCTGGTACCCCACCTGCGACAACCCCTGGCTTCTGAAGACACGCGTCAAGAAGACGAGTTTGCTCCAGCGGTTCGATCGGGGCGCTAGAGGCAACACTCATATAACGCATATAATTTCTGATTTTCTGGGATTTCGCTCTCGTCAAAACTCAATGGCACAGTTGGACGCGTATGCACCTCAGCAACTTCCCGAGCCTCCGAAAGTTTGGCCACAACCAATTTATACGAGTCGTTGTCTCCTGAACTTGCCCACTATACGGAGTATCAAGGTATTGCATCAGAATGTTAATAGAACACTGATGACAGTAAAAATACAGGGCGATCACCTCTGTGTATGCATGGCTTGCCGCGTGGGCCAGAGCTAAATCATAGGAAGAAACATCTTGGACATGCAATTTCAACAATTCAGTCAGAATAGTGGTAAATTTCTCATTTTGAAAGGAGATATTATCCCACAACTCATTTGCTGTTAATCCAAGCTCTCGAGTTATGAAAGCACATAGAAAATGAGCGCCCTCACCAGACAGCTGATTTTCCTTCCTCCATTGCAACACTTTGCCTATAAGAGATGGTGTATCGCTTCCAGCATCCACATCTGCCAACATCAGCCGCATCCCTGGTGGAAGTCGAATGGGTGCGATTTTGTGATTCCATGCCTTATTCGATGGCGAAAGGATTGCCGATAATTTGATATCAGACGTCTGACATCAATTGTTTTTATAAATGTAATATATGGTATTAAATGGAGAAATATGCCCACATTTTCAGACATCAAAGGCGCTATAACTGCAGGATCAAAGCGCTTGTATATATGGCTCCCAAACACCGCGGACGATACATCGAATCCGCTGCCGACCTTCCCTTGAGCAAGGCAATGAACGAACTGGGCGACATTGTGTGCTAATGATTTTCCTTCGTTGTTTCCTGGCACCAATGCATCTGAAGTAATGAGCGAGAAGCGGAGAAGGAGCGCGGTGACCAGTGAGGTAATAAGTGCAGCAGATGATCCCAGGCCGGTCTTGTGAACCTCACCCAGCGTCACATGGGAAGGAGCAAAGGGGGGAATTTTTTCCAGCGATTCAAGTGTGGCGGGAAGCGAATGCGACGCCAACTGCAACCAGGAGCAACGACATGCTTAAAACCAATGCTTGAGAAAATGGAACGGGGGATCTCACGTATGCTCGCTGGGAGTAAAAATCATTGTCCCCCACGATCGTTATGTCTATACCGTGTTGCAGACGTGATTTCAGCGTTGATGTGCCCTTCAACTCGGCCACCAGCATTAGCACTTTCTGGATCGCCAAGCTAACAAATTTGTTTTTTGACAGAGACTTTGAGCTACGGTAGAGTCTAAGATGTGCACTAAAAATATGGAAGAATATTCCTCACTCGTCCTCATTTGCATCGTGGAAGGCAACCCGCCCGTCCTCTTGTACATCAATCTGTGCTTCCCATTCTGCACGAATGAATTGCGGAGATCGAACCTGAACAAGAAACGGCGTGCTACTTTCCTGAACAACGGTGTAGAATCTCGACGAGGTCGATATCACAGTTCCTGAATACTTTGGATCAAGAACAAGATATCCGCCAGTAATTAGGACTTTTCCAGGTGCAGATACAACGATGGTCATGGTTCTTGGTGGCACGATGTGCAATTGTTATGTAATGTCTGAAGACCACAACTCTAATAATAATTAAACTCAAACATAAAATATACCGAAATAATATACTATCAATTGTAGTGGTGTGGCAGGTAATAAAGCGTATGCCTTGTCACTAGTATTTACACTGGCTTTTAGGTCTTGGAGAAAAAATGCTTCTTTTGTGAAGACTTAATTACATTACACGCCATTGAATAAAATAATACAAGTCATTCGTGAGAAAAGGAAAGAAAATCCTTGATAACTACCATCCACTCACTCCCTCTCGACGCACACTATGCAGTGAAATAAACCAAGCTGGAGGAGGATAGGCGGGTGGTTGAGCGACACTCCTTGATGCTTGGACAGGAACTGTTGCACACTCGTGGCCAGAAGTAGAAGAAAAATTGGGTGGACTGGCAGAAATGAGAATGCAGTCGGAATATCATGGGACACTACTGAGAAGGGACAGCCGTGCTTTCGCCAAAAGGTATCGAAGGTGGTGACTTGAGGCCTGTCGAACTTTTGGTCAGTCCCGCATACTCTGGTAAATTTGGACTCGGTATCTCGATAATGGGCGTAGCCCCCGGTGTCTCCGGCCTTAAATTATGGAATTGAGTGAGATTATTGGGTTGAGGTTCCGATGGTGTGACAGATGCTCTAAAAGAAAGGGGGCGATAGAGTAATATTGTATCGAGACGATGTTCTAGAGGAGGGGATTAACTCGCACCTTCGTTTTTTATTAGGAGTATCATTTTTCGCATTGGCCTAGGTCGCAAGGTTTGTATCAGTATTTTCCAAAAAAAGGGCCGCAAGACGGAACAAGATTGTTGAGGAAGCTGAGAAGATTATTTAAGCTCATGCGCACCTTGCCCGATTTGGTCCGTTTTAAACCACCTTTCGCTTGCCGATCATCTTGCTCAAACAAGTAGTCCGGGAGAAGTGTACTACATAAAGCGGTGAGTGACCTTTCAAACATGGGACGGGCGAATGAAAAAGAACCTCTTAATGTGTCGGACGATTATTCCCATCTTATCCTCCTCATAATGATCCCACATCTTCACCATCTTGGTAAATTCTGTAGTGGGATAAGAAATATCCAGTTTCCGAGGTCCAACGGCACCAGCTGATTTACGTATGTTGAGTGATATAATCATCCCGACAACTCAGCACTACCTTTTTTCGGCTGTATTTCGAGACCGATGAAGAAGGACGTCACATAAACTGTACCTCCGCCCTCTTTACCCTCACATTCTTCTTTGGTTCGCTTTGTAATGATATCCGTGATCTCACCCCGAGCGGCAGCGTCTACTTCCTCCACTGATGCACAGTGGTAGGTCTTATCAAATCCTTTCACAAAAGGATGAGCGATATCAATGGTGTCGACGAGCTCTAGTTTCATAACAAGCAGACGTAGCCGAGACTCTACTGTACCCGCCCTTGATGTTGCAGTTGTAAAAAGAAAAAATCATTCGATAGAACTCATTACGCACCACTTTAGTTGGAGATCTGCGCTTGCTGTTGATGCAATGATCTGAAGGTAATATCGATATTTATAAAAGAAGTCATGTTTGGCAAAAAGCTCGCTCCAATCGCCTGTCCCAACGACAATTCTGTCGACAATACCAGCTGCCCGTTTGCACTCTTGCGTAGTAATAAGTTGAGTAGATTTAGTAACATTGTGTGTAGAACACATAGCAGGATAAGCAGGGGTAATGATTGGCATCCGATGGGCACGGTCGGAGGGATAAAGCTAGTAATTTATATAAATCAATTTGTGAACAAAACCCTGAAAGAAATTTTACCTTCGGATTCCATACTCGAACATTCAATGGTCCTTCTTCAATTTGCTTTAACAAGACCGGTTGTGGCCAGTTCCTAGATCCAGGTCGTTGCTCATACATATCCTACGTGATAATCCTTGCAATCATCAGCTACTTACCATTGATGTATAATCGTGAAAAACCGGCTTATTATGCCGCCCGCAACAGCATTTGGATATAACTGGCATATACGAGCAACCAGCATTGCCCATGCCACACCGCCTAGAAACCCAATAACATTGGAATAGATTGCCCGCCCTACGCAGTGACAAGTATCATATAAAAAACCATCCATCACGTGAATAAGAAAATAAGCATACGCTGAGCCCAAAGTTTTATACATCTCAGCGAATCTCGGAAAACCCCCACATTGGGGACCAAACGCAATATTTCGTCGGTCACGCGGGAGCCTTGTCTAACAGTTTAATAATAAAGAAAGTTTGCAAAAGTTTGGTTGTACACACCGCCCAGACTACGCACACATCGTTCGTCTAGATTTCGCAATATATTATCATCCCGTAATTCAAGTTCTTCTGGTATGGTCGCTAAGGCGAGTCTCGCGAAGAGAAAGTCTATCGCAATGCCTGATATTTTGGTCTTAATAATTGGAACATACGCTTCCGGTACACCCTGAAGCAAGGGACAAACGGAAGTTTGGTTTTGGGTCTTTTGAGAGTGTCCACAGCACGCACCGAAACTTCTGATACGCCCTCGAACTCTCGTAACATCGGTTCAAACACAGTGAAAAAGTCCTCACGTGCAACGTGTTTCGGCACAACGCACAGAGTATCGATATCAGCTCCGGGGCCATGTACGCCTAGTCGATAAGATCCAAAAGTGAAAATTTTGCCACCAGCGGCGGCGGCGGCAGACTCGGAAAGACCATGCTGCAGACACACTTGATAAACAAATTTCTTTACAAGGCCAGCGACACGTCCAAGGACTAGTTCCCTACGAGAATCCGAGGAGAGGTCAGTTATGCGGTTGAATAGCAAGGACAACCAGTGCTAGAGAATTCCGCGCCACAAAGAAGACGAGCTGCACGATTGGAAGGTCATGTCAAGGAACAGTCCAGAGGGGTGACACCGGTCCGATGGGCAATCTCGCAACTATAGCGACAGCAAGAAGAATTCTTAGTCAAGCGAAAATCTCACCTTGTTCTCGCTTCTTCCTCACTTTCAAAAGTGCCTTGATTTCTTAGCTCTGCCATCAGAGTCTCTGTCACTCCTCTCTCCTGCTTGGTGGGCTCAAGTGTTGAGATCGGTTTAGTAACGCCATAGGTCCTGCAACGTTAAAAAGACAAATATGTTAGAAGTCATTCAAGCATCCAATATGAAAAAGTCGTACTGTGTGACGGACATATCGCTTTGAGACAAAGAGTAGATGTCAAGTTCAAGTTCAAGTTGACAGAGTAATGTAGAGGTCTCCAAAAATTAAGGCCGGAGAAGGTTACGATCCAATCTTTGAAAAAAGAATTAAACGGTGTCGAAGAACAGGCTCTTGTGTCTTGAAGCCCGCTCGAGTGCAAACTGAAAGTCTTGATGAAGGTAGCTTACGTCAGAGCTATAATGATCCCCATTGTTTGCGATTGTTTACTCTCCAATATTTTCGAAATCCTTGTGTTTATTTTCATTGCTAATATGAGCGAAGGTCTAATTATTCTACACGATTTAATGTGATTTTATGATAAAATAAGATCAGAGGAAAATTGCAAAATGAGTTGCTGTATATGCGGGATCCGATATGTACCAACATATTACTCACTAGAAAATAGGTAGCAATAAATCGAGTCACTATGTATCAATAGATCTACAGAGATAGCATTCGTATTGTAAGTC
This sequence comes from Hysterangium stoloniferum, assembly GCA_015178975.1. Lineage (NCBI taxonomy): Eukaryota > Fungi > Basidiomycota > Agaricomycetes > Hysterangiales > Hysterangiaceae > Hysterangium > Hysterangium stoloniferum. Next base: position 210,949 of record WHVD01000078.1, read on the forward strand.
CTTATGTGGCCGTCAATGGACAGATCATACTTAGAATAAAAGCGGTCAAAAAAAGTCAATGGTAATCGGGGAATCTGAATGCTTTGGCGTGCAAACTCGCTGGGAAATAATATAATATCGATCTTCTGATGCGAGGAAAGGTGTATTGTGATGTCTACATTCCAAGTGCAATAAATGAATGTGAGTTGCTGTTTCTTGAATCGCTTTTAGTATAAAACCCGGAGCGGCACAGCAAATAGAACAAACCAAACCCATTCTCTAGAAAAAAGACTAATGCTGGCTCATCCGTCGTTGCATAGTTGCCCAGGATTCATGGGACCGCCGTACCCGCCGCGCTGCAACACAGCGGGGAACATACCAGACGGTGAAGGCGACAAGAGCAATACCAGCAATAACTCCAATGGCAATACCCGCCTTGGCACCTGCATTCCCTCCGCTGCTGCTCGATGTTGGACCATCTGGGACGAATGGTGGAGCATCCGGATCGTGGCTTTTTCCGAAGGGCCAATAATCACCACCCGTTGGTGGGATGATACACGTCAGGGTATTTGCATCCTGTATATTGGTGAAGTCGGTCTGTAGGTTTGATGCGGTGACAAGACTCTGCTGTACGACAAATGGTTGTCCAAGGGGTGTCCGGCCTTGGGCATTAGAACAGTTGGGGCCAATCGAACCGACGAACGTGGTATTTCCGACTAGAATATTATTCAGGACCGTAAAATTGGCAACCGAAGACACGGCCATTGCATAACCGAACTGTCAGAGAAGCACGGTAAGGATGTTGGGGAAGGGACAAAAAATATTCTAGGAGCTACTTACCGCTCCTTCAAACCGGTTGTCCATCACAATTGCGCCCCGTGATACATTAGCTTTGAAGGAATTGCCAAACCAAATGTGGGGGCCCATTGCAATACCCATCCTGCCTATTATTCAGGATAAATTCTTCGTTAAAGTAAGCATAACTCACTTGATAATCGCAGACTCATTATTGGAACCCCTGTTATCTCCCGCATCAGTCGGAGAGTCGGTTGCAAACCCTCCAACGATACTATTATTTCGCACAACAGTTCCGTCATAATCACCTTTCCATGGATTGTAATCTACCAAATTCTGGAAGGATTCAGCACTATCTTACGAGAAAGCACCAAATGTACCCACAATTCCCCCCAGAAGCGTATTCTTATGCAAATACGTCAGGAAAACTCCTGATCGGTTCTTATCATGAAGTCACCCACCGTCTCAACCCATATTGTATTATTTTCTACAACAGAACCTGGAGCCCCAAACAAAACGATTCCACCGTCCGTCGGAGTGTTAATAAGATTATTTCTTACAGTTGTACCGGCACAGGCAATGGAAATCCCATCTGCCCATTGTCCAGATGCATCCGAGCCGCAAGGACCAATGTCATTATTCTGTACAATTGCACCAGAGCAATCCAGTGCACCTTCTGACACATGGAGGCAGGACCATGAACGGGGATCAAAGGAACGGACAAATTCGATAAGCTGTCCAGTATTAGACCCGCCCATTTCTATGTTCGCCCCGCCACGAACAGATCGCGCGCCATTACGGGAGCCATATATCTTATACTCGATCAGAAAGGTAGCATGCATAAAGTGATAAAGTGGGCCACTGACTTGAACATGTCTAAGTTTAATGCCGTCACATGTTTTGCACTGTCCAGAGACAGCAGTGGTATGGTTGGCCTGCCCAGGTTGTAAAACAGGCCCGCTAATACTTAGCATAGCTCGTGAATCATCCGAAGGCAACCCTTGGGTGCTTATCTCCTGGTTAGGTGCAGTAAATTGCAAAGGAGCCGTGATGGTATAATTTTGATTAGGACAAAGACTAAGAACATAACCAGCCCCGCCCGAGCTTAGCAACCCATTGAGACGATCTGTGACAGTATTGGCAGGTTCCGCGGGTTCACAGCTTGCACGGGGGAGGTTTGAAAGAGCATTGCTTTAAGCTGATGAGACAGTTATTCCCTGTCAAGCAGGAGTAGCATACCTGGAGTAGTCCATTGAGACAACACGAGGCCGTGCTCGAGTCCTTATGATGGATGGGATGTGGGCAACAACGCTACCTGCAGGCAGCAAATACAATGATAGATGCCACTGCATATCGCTATGCCTTTAAACAACGACAATCCTGGCTGCCGAAGGGTGATATACCTGAAACTGTTGTGCAGACTCCAGAGCAGCTTGAATGTTATAACAGCAAAGTAAAATCGAGGTCAGACAGAAGAAGTACAAATATAGAGTGGAGTATATGGTCCTGATTAAAAGCATAGGGTTACCAACATACAGCGGCAGTGCCGTAAAACAATAATAATAGCCACTGTGGCCTGTTCTTGGTATCCATCGGTCTTCCGCTGTCAAGCCGTTTAGAATATAAAGAGTGCCCTTTATTGAAGTCGGTTTGATTTCTTAAATAACAGCTTCAAAGCTAACGGTTGCCATTAAGTGCAAGCGGTCTTACAGGGTGGTGCTAATATCGATATCATCACTCACCATGCAGGCATTTGTGTAGTTCTACACTTATCGGTGGAGAGGATAACATTAAGGATTGCCCGTCTGATGATGATCATATTTGTAGATTATCGATTGCATGGCATCTGATTTATTTTTAAACCGGGCGAATATAACCCACAGGAAGGTTTATTATATATAGCAAAGGGGGAAGTCTGCATCGGACAAATAGTATTAATCTAATACTAGAAGTGTGTAACAAGTTCTACGAAGTATTTGCCTCTAGCGAATAACCAAACATGGCTATCTACGGCGATACCGTTTGTCGTCATCCTTGTCGTCATGCCGCCTGTATTCCTTACGGTCGCCATCAGCCCTTGAACCTAATTTTTCTTTTTCTTTTGCAGCTTTCTTCGCTTTCTTCCGATCCTTCCGTGCTTTCCGCTCCTCTGGCGTTTCATCCACTCGTTTAGACTTTTTACCTTTGCCCTTTTCTTTGCTCTTCTTCTTCTCTTTCTCTTCCCTTCTCTTTTGTAACAGATAATCGCGCATTGGATCTTCGGGGTCGATCGATGGTGCACTGGATACAGATGAATCCGACTGTGCTCCATCATCTGTAGTAATGCTCAACCTTCATCATACAGAGCCTATGTATACTCCACTTACCATAAATTAGCTCTGGTTTGGCATTCAAACTTTGTTCCTCTCTTTCAACAAATTCACCGTCGTCATCTTTGACCTTGGGTTGCTTATAATCTCGAACGTGATCCACCTTAAGTGTACGCCCTCGTACTTTCGCGCCATTCAGGTTATCTACAGCCAGGACGGTGGAACGTTGATCTTCATACATAAGAAATGCAAACCCTCGAGGCTTGCCAGTGCTTTTGTCTCGTGGCATGTTTACATCCATGACTTCGCCATACCTAAATCATAATAAATACGGAGAAGAACAGCCCTAATATAAGAACATTACGCACTGAGAGAATATTACAATCACATCACCTTCCGTCAATTCAAAGTCCAAACCACTGGCATGTATGTATGCAGAATCTGGAAATAACGTCAGAAGGTTCACGCTGCGACAATTGGACACTTACCTTTATAATCATCGTGCCAGGATGCAGAGCTTGTACCAAGTCCTAGCTCTATCTCATTAATTTTGTTGATTTCTCGTACTACACTGCCGTAAATGAGCTTTCTTCGTCCACAGAAATATAAAGTCGAGGCACGCACTTCATGTTCAAGTGGAGGTTTGCATTCCAGTTCAGGTCGGGGTTCAGCCGCCCACAACACCAAACACACCAACACAACCCATTCATCTTCACAAAAAAAAAAAGTAGGCAGGATGAGCACGACTCCCTCCTTCTCACTGCCAGAGATCCACGACAACGAAGACGGCGCATGGGGCCCTTCATCTTCCCATCTCCCTCCTCAGTTCAAGGATATCCCATATGCCCCGTACTCAAAATCGGACAAGCTTGGTCGTTTTGCAGACTGGAATGATGCTGAAGGTGCTGCTCGTGCTGCTGCGCCCAGTGCAACGGGCACAACACGAGGTGGCAGTCGATATGGAAGAGGCCGCGAGCAGGCTGCGTTTGGATCTGGTACTGCCAGCGCATTTGCCTACTTCCATGTAGAGGACGAAGCATCCTTTTCTCTGGTAGACAACAAGGCAGCTCCTCCACGCAGGGGCAGTGCGACAGGATTCAACCGTGGTAGAGGTGGTGCGAGAGGCACCACAGCTAATGTGAGAGGTGGCCAGCGAGGCGGACGGGCGGGCTACCCTCAGAGAGGAGGAAACGTTGGTGGCGGTGCCCGTGGAGGAAGGAGAGGATGGCGGGACTGGGAGAAAGTTTGTTACCAGCTTGTATTACCCCTTTCACGCACTGACAATCTCTTGTAGAACTCGCGTGTCCGAGACCCTTCAGTGGCTATTGACCCGAACTGGAAAATGCTGGAGGAAATTGATTTCCTTCGATTATCAAAACTGAGGCTTGAAGTCGACGAGCCTGAAGACGTGTACGTTCTGCTCTTCACCTTTCTGCTTATGTTTAAGTGCCACGCAGTGATTCATACGGTCGTCTCTTTGCATGGGACAAGACTTACGACCGTGTATCCACGAAGGCGGAAAAATCTCTTCAAACCGTCGATAGGTTACGGTATAATCCTACTACATCAGATGACCCGGTCATTCAACAGGTATGATGCTCCCCCGTCGCCTTAGACTATCACAATTTACGTTTATTACTAGCTTGCGCGCAAAAACACCGCACAAATCTATGCCACTGATGCAATTCTCAGTCTTCTTATGTGTGCACCCAGGTCTGTCTATCCGTGGGATATCGTTATAATTCGTGAAGGAGACAAAGTATACCTTGATAAACGAGATGGTGGTCCCTTCGGTACGGGCTCACATCGAAGAAAATAACAGATGCTCATTCTCTTGCCAGATTTCATTACCGTCAATGAAAATGCAGGGGACCCACCGATAGACGATAAAGATTCAATCAACTCGGCTGGCCAGCTATCCCTCGAAGCTACCTACGTGAATCAAAATTTCATGTTCCAAACCGTTAAGGAAGACCAACCCTTTGATTTCGATAAATCCAATCCGTTCTATAGTCCTGACGAAGTCGAACCTTTGGCGTCTTGCGGTTACCGCTATCGCGTTTATGACCTTGGTGTCACAGAGGACGAGGACATCAAACTCGCTGTACGCACTGAGGTAGATGCGATCATGCCGGGTAGCACCAAGGACTTCGTGACTATTCGGACTCTCAACGAATTTGACCCGAGAGCCCCGGGTGCTGGTGGCGCACCTGATTGGCGCACAAAACTGGACAGCCAACGAGGAGCAGTCGTTGCCACTGAAATGAAAAACAACAGCTGTAAACTTGCAAAGTGGACTGTGCAAAGTATCCTCGCTGGCGCAGAGACCATGAAAATTGGGTGCGTCAATTGTGTTTCTAGCTGCATATGAGCTCAATTTTTTCATGTTTAGATATGTATCGCGTGCAAATCCCAAGGACAAATGGCGCCATGTCATCCTAACAACTGTCACTTTAAGGCCTACCGACTTTGCTGCTCAGCTTAATGTCTCTCTTCCCAACGGTTGGGGAATTGTCAGGACTGTCACGGATCTTTGCATGAAGCAACCTGATGGAAAATATGTCCTTGTCAAGGACCCTAACAGGGTGTGTCTTCTCTCTCCTCATATCTCTGTATGACTGATATTGACGGTGTTTGCAGCCCGTGGTCCGTCTCTACTCTGTACCAATGACAGCATTCACAGGTGAGGATGAGATTGACGAAGAAGAAGTGCTGGAGGGAGACGATTTGGACGGTGGGATGTAAATCAGATCCTTAAATATAATAGATCTATATCATCTTGCACTCCCTAGAAGAGTTTCTACAGCAGTTTCAATGTTGGGGCTTCGTTGTAATGCGAGAACGACCGATTGTCTGGGCAAGTCTGGGAACATACTAGCAACCTGAGTGGTCTCAGCCTCGGTCGGGACGCGAATCCCACTGGCGTTCCCTGTTAACTCGTTCACCCACTGGCTCATGACGGACGCATTTGTGCTTGCGGCGCCTTGGCCAGCGGCGGGGACAGTATCTCCGGTCGATCCCTCGTCAGAGGCCCGTCCGCCTGTCCGTGGACGTGCCGTAGTGATAGCCTCCAAGGTTTCGAGTAGCTGGTGTGTTGTTTCGTCAGGCATCGCTTGATTTGAGCGTCTCTGGGGACGAGTGGATCCTATTAAAGGAGTTAAGAAGTGTCCAAGGCGTTGGATGACCAGAGGGAGACGATAACTCTTGAAGCCTAACATATCTGCGCGATAGACCTGACCTGCCAGGATGCCCACACAGGCGGCCACAACCGATCCTGGCATCTGGCTGATGATGACCTGGTATGTATTAGCAGCTACTACTACTGTATCGTGGATATTTGATATTCACCTGAAGCCCGAGAACGTAAAGGAAATATTTATTGGAGGCTTTGAGGACAGATATTTGAAATGTATATGCAGAGGGAACCAGACGGTGGTACTGATACAGGATGCTGAACAGGATAGATATCGGCCCGGCAGGGATATAATTGAGGCCAAACCGTTGCAGCGCAAGCAGACAAATAAATGAGATTGTAGAGGATACCACAGCAGATACTGTGATAAAAGACTTGGACATAGTGAGCTTCAGGAACAGGTGTATACGTCATTACTTCCTACCGCATATTTGACACTACCAAACTGTCTTTCGATGATCACAGAAGAGTTGTATAGGATGAGCTGGGTGATGAAAAGCTCGCTGGAATTGGTGCATGCCAGATGATGTGAAATGAGACGCCAATACTTTCAAGAGGTTGAGGGACAAATATGCATCTCATCGACTAGGGACACACATACCTGGTGATGGCGCGACATATGTGGAATAAGCTAGTTACAGCAAGTCATGACGATGAATGTGGTTTAACGACTACGAGTAAGAACCTGTAAATGAAAGTACGGCTTGATGGCGAATAGTGCAGATAGCAACGATGTTGCTCCTAGGCCGAGCATCATTCCTAGAGCAACCTGAGCATGTGCATAGAACCTCAGTGTTTGACTGACCTTTTGTTACTGGCGCATTGGCGAACGACATGATGTACAAGAACGGATTGGAATGTGTGGATTCGCTTGTCACGAGTTGTCACAATGGCGGAGGCAACAGTTTTGATAGCACTAATCAAATAATCTACATACACATTCTGTATCAGGATATCAAGTAGATCAAGATCGATCGTATCCTCCCCTCCATCGACTACCCCGTTCTTGACGAGATTCGCCTTGCGACCTATCTCTATCCCCCTCTCGGTATACGTCTCTCCTGCCGTTCCACTCTCGGTCAGAATCATTTCGCGCGTCTCTTCCTTGTCTATGAGTATGGTCTCTGGGTGAAAAATCACGTCCTCTGGGTGAGTGATCACGGTTTCTATGTGAGCGATTACGGTGTCTAGGTGGTGAGCGAACACGGTCTCTAGGCGAGTGACTACGGTCCCTGAGTGAGCGATTATGGTCTCTAGATGAACGGGACGAAGCCCTATCATCTCCCATGTCAATACGACCAAAGAATGAAGGTTTCGGTGGTAGTCGAGAGTCCATAGGTTTGGATGTGGACCGGCCGGGTGACAGCGAGGGATAACTGTCAACATCAATATGGACACTATGCGTCTGGGATTTGGATGGGGAGTTTGGGGGTGGCATCCAAGTTGGGGCCGGCACCCACTTTCGGGGTGGCACAGGGGGATATACACTTGGGGGCATACGAGTATACACAATAAGGGGCTCTACAACACTCGGGGACTTTGAGCGTTTGGCTGAAGATTTCTTTCGCTTGGGTTTGTTTTTTTTTCCAGCGGTACGATTCGCGTTAAACCAGTCAGGTTCGTCATCATCAGCTTCTTCAACCCGTCTCTGTGCTTCACGCGCCTTCGTTTTGGCCTTTTCGCGGCCCTTCCTACCAACATTCATTTCCACAGAGAAGCCATGACCGTCATCGAACCGTTCTCCCGTTTCCCAATCTCTAGGCTTGCGATCGACACGAAGGACATCCAAGGACAAAGAGGCGAAGGGTCCCGTAAGTTGATTAAATACTCCAAACGCAGAAGATTCATCTGGTTTGTGGTGAAGAACTGCCTTGCTCTCGCAATCCTAGGACCATTGTAGATAAGATCATTTCAAGTAACAGTCAAAATATCTCACATCTCCCAAATGACCGCTATTTCCGCAATTATAACACCAGTGATCGCGTGCGATATATCCTTCTCCACCATTGTCGAATCCTAACATACGTTTAGACTCCCTATCAGCAAGAACCGCTTCTCGCTCAGTATCTGTGAGATATGTATAGATCCGCCATAATGTGGAACAGTTCTGGAATCAAAGTCAGGAGATGAAGATGGTGGCTGCCTGGAATTTACGGACGCTTCCATGGTGCCGGTATGAGCCGCAACGCTCGCAAGCTTCACCTGGTCTTTGTCTAATCGAACTGCCAATTCGAGGGCAATCCTAGACACATTAACACTCAGTGAAAATGTTAAAAAATGGAAGAAAGCGCACACCTTAGAAAGGTGGCCCTTTCCATGACAGCCATAGCAGAAACGTAGTGCAGGGCAACTGCGGGGGGAATGTTCATTCCGTGCACCGCATGTGAAACACTGGCGGCTGCGTGAGATCGATGCATTCAAGATCCTAGAGACAAATACTCACGATTACGTTTGGACAACGCACCGCGAAATGCCCTTCATCGCCGCAGTTTTTACACGTGCGAGTCGACTTGGCAAAGGTTTTAGAGTCTTGAAAATATCTCGGTGCACCCTAAATGGACGAGTCAAGTGGGAATACATGATTCATGACTTCACGCATACCACAGTGAGATCATCCACAAAATCTATACCAGATGCATCCGATGTCGGTGACATTGGACCATCTACATCCATAACTTCTGAAGGTAAGGGGATATTTTCGATGGCGACCGACACATTAGACGGGAGAAGCAAGCCATCATGATCTACTAAAGGACTTGTGAGCTGATTGCTGGAGGCATTCTCGACATCTGCAAGTGACGACGGCACATAAGGTGTCAAGTCCGCATTGCCCGTAAGGTCGATGGTGAAAATAGGAGTGACGCTCCGGGAGCGTCGTTCTTGCTTCTTAGAGTTACTGGATCCATTAGGATCGTCTCGGTTTCCTCGTTTTTTTGAGTTACTTGATTCACTGGGCTCGTCTTGCATTTCTCGTTTTCTCTTGTGTGTTCGAGGACTGTCGTCATCGACATACCTGTCATGCTTCCATGTATCGACATTTCTTGGTTCTTGGTGTCTTTTCCTATGTTCTGGCTTCCTGCGATCATGGGCATCGTTGTCCGTCCAGCGAGGGCGCCTTTCCCTCGAGCCGTCTTTCATGCTATTATCGTAATGGTCGTGGTGGTTGTCTGAAGAATGAGAAGAGATATTTTTCCCATTTTCTGTAGCAGGTGGGTCATACGGAGATGTTGTTAGGTCAATGACCTCAACGCCAGCCATGAAAGTTGGATGTTGCTCCAAAATACTTCCGCGTCCGTGTACCGGTCTATGTTTAAACAAAATTTACAGCGCTCTCTTGCGTGACCCGACAAAAAGTAGGCCGTGCTGAGCATAGATACATGAGTATGGGATAAGGGTAGGGTGTGGGAAAATAAAAAATAAAGCGTTGAAGCCATTATGGCTATTGACTCTACGTGAGATGAGAAGGACACTCAGAAAGAGGAAGGGGAACACAACATATATGGGCAATAGGAACAATAGAAGAAGTGGCATACAGGAACAATGTAAACAATAGGCTATGTGGACACATCTCTATACATAAACCGCAACAATTTCCATCCCAAAAGTCTATTTCTTTCTTCTTTATATCCTGAACATGACCTCTCACTGGCAATGTCTAACCTGCAATACTACGTGGGCTTCCAAAAAGTATAAATACATCATAGGCATCTCGAAAGGACATGGTGACCAGACAACTCGCCTGATTAACTTTCACCATATGGCAACAGCTAAAAAGTACTATGGCAAACTATCCTACTGTCAACTGCGTGTCGATCGCCGCGAACTCGTCGAAAAATGTTTTAAACAAGTCGATGGAGGTCTCCACGTCGTGGGAACCCGCCATTTCCCTGCAAGAGTGCATAGACAGCATCACATTTCCAACATCCACCGTCCTCACTCCAATCTTTGACAGGGTCGGCCCAACAGTGGATCCACAACTCATGTCGTTGCGGGAAACGAATTCCTGCACCTTGATCCCCTTGCGCTCCGCGAGTTTGCGAATGAAAAACAAACCAACAGCGTCCGAGGTATACTTTTGGTTGTGGTTGACTTTAAGCGCTATACCACCATTGATGCGGGGTCGATGGTTTTCTTCGTGTTTGTCCGGATAGGATGGATGGACAGCGTGTCCCATATCTGCGGAAATCAAGAATGATTTCGCCACGGACTGCGCGTGTGCAGCTGCATCGGGAGATAGCCGCTGGATTAAAAACGGAAGAAGACTGCCCGCGGCTCCAGTACTGGAGTCGCTGCCGACTTCTTCGTGATTGAAAAGACAAATGCAGCTTACATTGCTTCCTGCATCGTTGGAGGCCTGAACAAGGGCATCTACGGCACAAAATGACGAGAACAAGTTATCCAACCGTGAAGAAAAGATGAATTCATTTTCAACGCCGCCTTAAAGCATGTTTATCAGTCATTTAGAAGAACAATTGAAGAATAAATGAAGTGCATTACCCAGAACAGCTGCTTGGGTATCATACAGGGAAAGCTCTAGATCTATTATATTTTCCGAAGGCACCGACAACTCTTTAGAAATAACGGACAGTAACGCAGGATGGTGTTTACTGGACTGATCAGCCTGCGAGGAAAATGCATCGGCATTTTTCACGGAGTTAAGCACACTAGAAGCTAGGCCTAATATAGGGATAAACTCTGTCTGTTTGTTGAATTTAAACGTATCATTGACAGTCCTATCCACTGGGAAACAATTTTTAGGGTTTAAATAGGACGCACGAAGTGAATGACTCACAATGAAAGGCAAGATTGGGAATGCGAAGAATAGGCCGGTTGATTTTGATAAGTTTGGATGCAAAGCTTCCCGCTTCTTCTACGACAACACGGCCCGCGACCGAGAGATCACGGTCCAGCCAGGTGTGCCATATTCCACTACCATACCTAATACAAAACCTTGAGTTGGCATTATAAGTAAGGAAATAAGTACGAACGTCTCTACGCCGACCTGAAGGTAGCCCAAGGTGGTTTTTTTAGACGTGGGACGAATCTTAAGGTTGGGACTATCCACATGCGTGGCCACAATAGAAAGCCCTCGTCCGCTTTTCCATCCTGGTGGAACCATAAATGCTAAGAGAGAACCTTGGTTTCTGAGTGCCTCGTCAGCCCATCCCAAAGGATGAATAACGCAGGTACTCCAACCTGGTCAGATAGTATTTTCCGCCCTCTTTAACATCCCAGTCATCTTCCTCTCGAAGCTATATGATTATGGCACTTTCTCAGCCTACAGCGTTCAACATCATGACTGGCTCCAACCTGTTTGAATCCCTTTTGCTCAAGAAGACGCACTGCAACATTCACTGCATGAAAAGGCGTAGGTGAGGCGTTTAAAAACTGCAAGAATGCATGAACTGTGGGAGATCCAACTAAGGACACCATTCTTGTCGACAGTAATGAGAGAGATGCTGTTTTATTAAGATTGTGCTATTTGAATTCTGCCATGCCTAATTCATTTGATGACAAATCCGCCGACATTATGTCACGTGATATTCACAGATTTTTTTAGACTCTTGCTTGGAGGCAAATCCGAGGTTAAAGCCATTAAAAAAAAGACATAATTCGATCTTGAATATATGGTGAAAAGTTATCTGAGACACGGCCCAACAGAAGTGACTACATTTCACCATTCCCTTTTGATGCATTGATTGACCATACATGAGCTAGGCTTTTGGTCTTGTCTGTAGTTCGGCTTCCAACGCTATATATGATGGGAAGCTAGCATATGTCCCAGCACTTGAAGATGTGCTTGTCTGGGACGTTAAAAAAGGACAGCAGGTAAGCATTTTCCAGAGATAGGTCCTCAGCACCTTACATGCATTGGAAAGGTGGCCATGTGGCATGAAACCAAACACCGAGCGGAGGTCACCGCCATTGCAGAATCGCCCCTGAAAGATTCCGTTGCTGTAGGATATGCAGATGGTTCCATTCGGCTTTGGAATGCCTCGTCTGGGGCTGTTGTGACTACCTTTAATGGACATACCAAGGCTGTTACCTGCCTAGCTTTCGACAATGCAGGTGCGAGAATAGCCTCTGGCTCTCAAGACACCACTATCATATTGTGGGACATAATCGGAGAGGCCGGAATTTCCAGGTAGCCATGTCCTCTTCTTCTCCTGATCAGCCATTACTAACTCGTCTTGTTGTTTAGGTTACGAGGGCATCGTGATCAAATAACATCTCTCCGATTCTTAGAAGTAGACTCTATGGAGTTGCTACCGACTTCCATCGCACCAAAAACATCCCCCGGCTATCTCCTGACTTCCGCGAAAGATACTTTCTTGAAGCTGTGGGATCTCTCCACACATCACTGCGTTCAGACTGTAGTCGCGCATCGCGCCGAAGTCTGGTCTATCGACCTAGAACCTACTCATGACACAATCTTCACGGGAAGCGCAGAAGGCGAACTGAAGGCATGGCGCATTGACCGAGATGCACTCAAAGAAGGGTTAAAAGAAAGCGAAACGGGCGAAGTAAGTCCACCAAAGAGCCTCTGTGTGTTTAATGTTGAATCGCTCACAAGGCCCCAGGTAGTTAAAATGATACACCCAATAACATCTCTTCCTCTATCCTCTCGCCATCGTGTTTCTCAAATTTTGTTTCACCCGACACAGCCATACCTTGCAGTCCAGTCTCACGAGCGCTCTGTGGAAATATTCCGGATACGGACGGAGGAAGAGATCAAGAAGAAACAACTGCGCAGAAAGAAACGGGCCAAGGAAAAGTCGAAGGAGAAAGGCGACATAGGAATGGAGGTCGATGAGAAGGGGGACGCTGAAGGAAACGCAACTGATATCGTCGATCGATTCACGCCATATTTGGTAATCCGAGCAGGTGGGAAGATCAGATCCTTCGACTTTGCGACAGTTGAAACCGGTCATAAAGGCGGCGTTCATGTGCGTAACGTGGTTTTATTATCAAGGGGCTTTTTATAAATCAGATCAACCGTCAAGGTTATGTTATCCTTGGCCAACAACGCCCTAGAGGTATATCAGATACCGCGACCAATCAAGTCGAAGGAAGTTCCTGAGGCTGTTCGCACGTATTCTGTGGATCTGCCTGGCCACCGTACAGATGTACGCACGCTTTGTTTGAGCTCTGATGACCAGATTTTGGCATCAGCCTCCAATGGCACACTTAAAATCTGGAATATGCGCACAACAGCATGCATACGTACAATAGATTGCGGATATGCGATTTGCAGCACCTTTCTTCCCGGCGACAGACATGTAGGCTCATTTTCTTTCACTGTCATGCCTCTTCTCATTTTATATAGATTGCAATTGGAACAAAATCTGGCGAGATATTGATTTATAATATCGCCGCTTCTTCATTAGTAGACACAGTGAAGGCACATACTGGAGCTACATGGTCGTTGCATGTCAGACCGGATGAACAACGACTTGTTACGGGGAGTGCTGATAAAGACGTGAAATTTTGGGACTTCAAGAACAAAAAAACCGTTGAAGTAGGATCCCGCAAGATACTTTGAATTGTGGTTACCATTGTTAACATTTACAATAGGGCCCCGATGCATTATCCATCGTTCATGTTCGAACACTGAAAATGACGGATGATGTTTTATCAGTACGTTATAGCCCCAACGGCAAACTTTTAGCAGTTTCGCTACTCGATTCAACGGTGAAGGTATTTTACGAGGATTCACTCAAATTTTTCCTGTCCCTTTATGGTCACAAGGTAAGACTGAAAACTATCATCCTGTTTTGTTTCTTACAATTTTTTTTAGCTTCCTGTTCTTTCCATGGATATTTCTCTCGATTCAAAATTAATGGTGACATGCTCGGCAGATAAAAATATCAAGATATGGGGACTCGACTTTGGTGATTGCCACAAGTCTATTTTCGCGCACGAGGAAAGCATAATGCAGGTTGCATTTGAGCGTGAGAAGGGCAGTCATTACTTTTGGACTGTAAGCAAAGACAAAATGCTGAAGTACTGGGACGCCGACAAGGTTAATATGATAGAGTAAACACATAGGGGCTTGCTGACATTTTTGGTCCAGTTTGAAAATATCCAAAAATTAGAAGGCCATCATGGTGAGATCTGGGCACTGGCTGTCAGTCATGCGGGAAAGTTTGTCGTCACTGGATCGCATGACAAGTCTATTCGCGTATGGGAGAAACTTGATGAGCCTGTGAGCTATCTGTTCCCGGTGTATTTCAAGGATGCTAAAAGTATTGGACGCAGTTGTTTTTAGAGGAGGAGCGAGAACGGGATTTGGAGGCGTTTTACGAAAGTAACATTGCGGAATCGATGAATAAAACCGACGACAAAACTGCCGGGGACACCGGGGAGGGGAACGCCACTGCAGTAGGGAAGCAGACAACGGAGACATTAATGGCAGGCGAGCGGATCATCGAAGCGTTAGAACTCGCCGATGCCGAACGTGGAAAGCCTGCTGATGCGCCTCGTAACCCGCAAATGGAGGCTCTTGACCAGGGGCCAGAGGAGTATGTTTTACGTGTGATCGAGAAAATCCCTTCGACAGCATTACACGATGCGTTGTTGGTTTTGCCATTCAGCAAAGTTCTTTCGTTAATGGTCTACTTGAACGAATGGGCCAAGTGTGTGAGTCCTTGCCTTTGTTTGGAGGGACTTTGCTGACTATCGATCTATAGAAATGGAACATCTCTCTCGTGTCGCGCATTCTCTTCTTCCTTCTTCGCACGCACCACAATCAAATCGTCGCGAATCGTACTATGCGGGGAACGCTCATTCCACTGCGAAAACATCTCCGTGCTGCGTTACGGCAGCAGCAGGATATAATCGGTTATAATCTTGCCGCATTGCAATTTATTGGGCGAAAGGAAGAAGCGCGGAGAACAGCGGAATTCTACGAAGAAGAGGGAATGGACGAGGAGAAGGTAAAAGCACGGATACTCGAGGCGAGTAAGAAACGGAAAAGAGTGAAGGCGTAGTGTTTACATATATCTCTTGCGTTGCTAATAGTCTGTACTGTTGCAAAAGTAGCTTTGCCAATGTCTCGTCGATCGTGAGGAATGAGTGTGAATGAACGACTGGCAACACGATTAAGGAGAAGTAGCCTAAGTTTCCCATGAGATAAAGCTGCCAACCAGTCATTTTAATTATGCCTGGTCAGCTGTCCAGCGAGCCTGCTATTTTACTGAAAAATATGACGTAATGTAATAAACCAAAGCCACATTGTGATCCTCTTTTGGAGGCTATCTAGATAACCTTCATACAACGATAACCTGTTAGTTAGTATGACAAAGGTACACGTTTGTTGCGACATTATGGCATCTTCTAATTTTCGTCTGATCAACTCCTAATTAATTATTACTTCCGGAGTCCGTGCCGTTAATTGGAATTAATTATGAACATATAAAGCATGTCGCTGGAAAGGGGA
The DNA here is from genome assembly GCA_015178975.1 of Hysterangium stoloniferum. NCBI lineage: Eukaryota > Fungi > Basidiomycota > Agaricomycetes > Hysterangiales > Hysterangiaceae > Hysterangium > Hysterangium stoloniferum. The sequence goes on from WHVD01000078.1 coordinate 226,664, forward strand.
TTTCTATCTCTCACTATCACAAATGCCGCGCAATATTGGAGTCGGGACTTCATTGGTGCATACAGATGATCCTTACGCCAACGATCATGTTGCGCCGCCGATATCAGTCACGTCCAGTCAGTTCGGCTTTCAACATCCGTGGTATATGGTATACTGATAACCGACCCCTTTCACAAGCATATAAAGCAGCAGAAAACGAAGGATCCCTCCTTGATTGGGATCCCGAGAATCCAAGTGTCCATCTCTACTCCAGATACTCACAGAATGTAACAACCCGCGTGGAGAAAGTAATCGGCGCTTTACATGTACTTGCCATTTAATTCTCTCCGTTCTTGCTTTCCGTCTGACAAGTCTATTGAAGGACGGCCACGCAATTACATACGCGTCAGGTCTAGCCGCGGTGTATTCAGCTCTTGTACACCTCAAGCCTAAGCGGATCGCAATCACTGAAGCGTATCATGGCGTATTCCAAGCCATCAAGGTCTACCAGCAGTCTCGCGATGTTGAGGTTTCTCTAATCGGTTTGGACGCCGAGTACCAAGAAGGCGATGCTGCATGGCTAGAAACACCATTGAATCCGACTGGCGAGGCAAAGGACATCAAGTATTACGCGGATAAGGTCACGACTCATAAGCACCTACCGTACCTGGCTAACCCCACTTCCTCTTAGATTCATGCCGTGGGCGGCAAGCTAGTGGTTGACGCAACTTTTGCGCCTCCGCCACTGCAGAACCCCCTAAAGTGGGGTGCAGATATTGTGCTTCATAGCGGTTAGTGTCGTTTAGACTGCCGACATGCGACCGTGCAGGTTGACTGGTCTTATATCCAGCCACGAAGTATCTGGGCGGGCATTCCGATCTCCTGAGCGGTGTGCTCGTTGTTCCGACTTCAGAAGAATGGAAAAAGGTCAGATATTACTCTTGTAGTCAAGTCGTGGCCTGATATGGCGTCCAGCTTTGGGAGAATCGCACCTTCTTTGGCAACACAATGGGTTCACTGGAGGCATGGTTGTTGTTGCGTTCCCTGCGAACCCTTCATCTCCGCGTGTCTCGCCAAAGCCAAACTGCTACTGCGCTTGCTGCCTGGCTTAATCAACTCGCTTCCATCCCAAACGGTATTACTGTTCTATCACACCGTGTCAAATCCCCTCAAAACGTTATTATGCACAGGCCAGACACTGGACGGCGTACCTGCAGGCGTATTGTTCCGTGTCCACCACGCCTCTCTTCAGGAAAAGACCACATTCGACCCTGCCACTCAACTTACAGGCGGGTATGGGGCCACATTCGCTATCCTGTTGTCAAACCCGGCGCAGGCCAGGTCCTTCCCCCATCGATTGCAATACTGGATTGTAAGTGTCACCTGCCAACACGAGATGTCACATCACATTATTTTATAGGCTGCTACGTCACTAGGCGGCGTCGAATCGCTCATCGAATACCGTAAACGGACAGATCCGCGTTGTGATCCACGGTTGCTCAGGCTTAGCGTCGGCGTGGAAGACCTGGAAGATCTAAAGAGTGACATCCGAAATGCTCTAAATGCCGTTGCGGACCTGAGTGAGTGTCGTTTGATCAATGTGTAGCTGGCACATTTTAACTAACACTGTTTGACAGAGGATGATGCGTAAGCATGCAATCACAGAACGACTTGTCTTTGTTTAAAGGCTTTTTCTTCGAATTGGCAGCTACATGCAGCTACATAGTAGAATCAAATGTTTTTTCAATCTGCAGGCTCTATTTGTTACCGTCGACTATAAACATATGCCAGTACCCACTGCTGATAACGCTAGTTATCGATCGTGGCAATCGCTTCGATTTCAAATAAGACATCCTTGGGCAATCTGGCAACTATGCTCAGCCTTACGACTCCAATTCGTAATACATACATACCCTGCCGATGGCAAACGTCAACGATTTAACTAAGCACAATATAGGAACACTCACTTGATACTTCTACAGCAGATCTGGCGGGCTTGTGGTCGCCAAAAAAGTCGGCATAAATCGCATTAACTTTCTGGAAGTCATTCATGTCCTTCATGAAAACCTAGAAGAGCGTTCAAGGAATTGAGATCACGATATGAAAGAAAGCCTACCGTAGTCTTTACCACTCTCGAAACTTGGCTGCCTCCAGCCTTGATCACTGCGCTAAGGTTCTTCAGTGCCTGGCGGGCTTGCGCTTCGATATCGCTGCCTCCAACTACATTGCCCGTAGCAGGATCAAGGGGAACACACCCCGACACGAATAGAAACGGCGGCACCCTGATGCCCTGTGAATAAGGCTATCCATGTATGTCAATATCTCAGTGTGTTAATGCTGAGAGATGGACAGACCCCAATTGCAGCAGGCGCATCTGCACCGTCACGTTAATGGCATTGGCTACGCCTGCGTAGTGATTGAGCGCGATCTGCATACCTTTGGTGGATACGACTGAGAACGACATCGCGCGCGATAAGTGGGTTATATTCGATCGAAGTGGTTTATGAAGCGAGACTGACCGAAAGAACATCCCCGCGCGTCGCAGTTTGGATTTCCCAGTCGAGTAAGTTGTGGCATGCCCTTGTGGGGACAGACTCCCACGGGCCATCATGTGAAAGGCTGTCGTCATCGGCCTCACTCGGTCAACACGGACAGGACTAAGTTTTCTTTATTTTAATAGGAGTATGATACAAGATGAATGTGAGGCTCTCTAGGGAAGAGTGGGGAAGGATTTTATGTCAAAGATTCCCCTCTTATCGCTGTGGACTTATCGCTGTGGAATATATACTATATCTGCTTGGAACAATAAGATTGTGGTAGCAAAAGGAATCTGAAGACAAGAAGATGTGGCAGGAAAAGGAGAACAATGATCGATGGGAGAACAATGGTCAAGGGTAATCGAGTGACAACACAGGAATGCTTGAGTAGTCGAACAAAAGGGAGTGGTGGCCAGGCTTACATTATGCTTCTCAACTTGGTGCTTCCAGTGAAGCATTATGTAAATAAAATATCTAACATTGTAGTCTTTTGACTTTCCAATTTTTAATTTACAACTGTAAATAATATTTTCTGAGGGGTGCAGAGAAAGAAAAGGTGCGGGAATCCCACCGTTCAACTGCCTAGAGTCCGCTGGTGACGTCTATATATATATATATTTGCTACTGTCATTCATGCATAATACTTAAATAATAATATTAACCTGTCAGGTAAACTACTGATAAGAGTATATTGATCTCCTTACGGCACAGAGATATGCCGCCCCCTGGAATGCAATGCACTGTGTGTTAAAAATAGGGAAGAACTGGGAGCACATACCTGACTATTAAAAGGTCTCAATTAACTAATGCCACGATACACATCCGGAGAAAAGCAATGGGGTGCCGGAGCCCTGCCCTAGCGGTTTAGGTACTCATCAAACTCCGCCATAGCTATCTGACTCAATAAACGAACCCCTGAGATTGTATTGTCTTCATCTACCTCGAGAAGACATGGCCATCAAGGATTCTCCCTGTGCCATCTGTATAATCGTCGATGCTACATAACAGCGACTAGAGCCAAAAAGAATTTACGAGAATGAAAGGAAGTGAGTTCTATTATCGCAGTTGATGGACTGTAATCATGTTGGCAACAGCATGGTGCTAGTAAACGAAAACACTTCTTTCCACACCTGGATAGAGTTCCAGGTCCACCGCCAGTAACCCGGTACTCCATGCTCCATCCACAGTGCCGACAAACTGAGCGACTTCGGGAAAAGGCTTTGCAAATGCGTACCGCACTATATTCTCTGAAAAAACGTTGGATGCGCATAGCAAAAAATTCTTCGTACTGCTAATTTGCTGACAAGCCGATTTTTCTAATGTGGCGTGGACATAATTGTGCCTTCAGCCCATAATCTACGCTTAAAATCTCCCAATACCACAACCCGAAATACTTCTCATGTATGTTTGATGTCAAACCCTCCCCATCACTCGGCTTCCAAACCGACCATCTACTGACACTATTTCGGTTTATCGCTGTAACAATTTTTTTTTTTTTCATTACTAACCATCCTTTCGCATTGTAATTGGGAAAAAAAGGGTGGCTTTCAGAAGAAAAGGAATACAACATTCAGACGGGATGAGTCTACAACTCAGTGAAGCGGTTTACTACATGAAGTACATGGAATTCCGCATATCTGCAGCGATTGCTTTGAATGCTTTCTGGTGAGCCTCAAGAGTAAGTTTTCCATCGACGACAGTACCGTCGGCTGATTCCGCTCCGTCATGAATCAGACTCTTATGATCGGAGCATTTTTTGCAGGGATTGAGTTGACCCCGCCGAGCTTCGTATTCAACCTAAAGAAGAGCTTGTTAGAATTCCTTATAACCTGGATTTATTCAATTCCCTACTTGAGAGCGAAATTGTTGCAATACTGATTATTACCATTAAGTTTCCCGTCCTTCTGGATATACGAGATCGAGGTAAAATGTTTCATGAATAAAGTATACGGTACTGAGTGCGACATCCACGTTTACTCTTTACGGCAGTTCGAATGTCAATGGCTGAGTCAGGAAGAATAATAAAAGTGGATCGACCCTCGCAGAACTTCCCCATGGCAGCCTTCGCAGTACCTTCGATGTCCTGGAATATATATCATTAGGTAAAGAAGAGCACTACCTTGTGAACCAACTATCCTGCCCAAAAGTAAAACAATAAAATATAGCGTCCATATATATTAAAATTATCATCACAGGTTATGGGTTTTCTGAGGTATGGTCTAAGAAAGGTTTGACTGTAATGGCACAACAAAGGTCTCGAAATTATGTGGAGCGTGTCTTTGGTTCATAAATTGCGCGGGCCGATCTAGTCTGAGTACACGAATTCGCGAATGAGCTTGCATCAAGTGATAACAAACCATGAGAATGCTTGCTAGTATCGGGGTGACTGTAGTAAGCATGTCAAGTACTTGATGACTGATCATCCAATAACCCTTACGTAATGCATGCTGACTCAAACTGCCGTTATAAGAGAGTATTTCCTTCTGCCTGCCTGCCATTTTCCTGCATACTCCTCCTAGTATCACCCGAATGCCCTCCATCGACCGACATTTAACCACACCCCAAATAACTCACAATGATGATATATATGCCCATTCACCGATACTCAATCCCCATCCCCAAACACAAAGCTGGAGACGTAGAGATGCTCCTTTAGACCCCTTGTTATTCGCAGCCGCTATAGCAGCGGGCCCCCATGTCACACGACACCATTATCATCATGACTTTTTGCCTGTGACCCTTGACGATCCTGATGGCAATGGCGAAGACTTGGATTGGACAGGTCTCGGCATCGAGGAGGCTGTTGGTATTGATATCGATCCTCCACCCAAGTATGTCAGCAAACAGGCTCCGAGGAGTCAGAGGTTGTTGGGGGGGGAGGGCAAGGTTATGCGCTCCAAGAATGAGAATGCAGAGGTGCTGAGCACACCGAGTGACGAGGCCATACTCCGCCACGCCACGAACGAGAAGACCGAATCCAAATCCAACACTCACCCCGCAATATCATTTACCCCACCGCCATTTGATACCACCAACCCAAACGTCCAAGTCCAGTGTCTCTCCCGCGCGCGTATACCCACCCCATACGGGCCCGCATTCCTCCATTTATACCGTAACAACCGCGACGACAAAGAACACCTCGCGATTGTCGTTGACCCGGCCCAGCTCGACCCCATCCCCAACACATCCACATCCGCAACCGCTTCTGCACTGCCACCCCCGATCCGCAGCCGGACGCTAGACGCCACATGGAATTCGGCAGAGTCCGAGACGGACCGCATCGTCCGAGGCGCGTATGTAGGCCGTCTAACGCCCAGCCTTCACACCCCGTCCAATGAACCTGCACATACCGCCGCCGAAAAACTTGGAATTCACGCTTCCCCCTCCCCCGCTGCTGCCTCCGCCACCATCCCAGCTCCACTTGTCCGTATCCACAGCGAATGCTTCACGGGTGAAACGATCGGGAGTATGCGCTGCGATTGCGGGGAACAGCTCGATGAGGCACTCCGTCTCATTTCGCTCCCTCTCCCCGCCGCGAACCCCAATGCCAGCATACCAGGCCGCGGTGTGATCGTGTACATGCGCCAGGAAGGCCGTGGAATCGGGCTGCTCTCCAAATTGCGGGCGTATAATCTGCAGGACATGGGGCACGATACTGTCACGGCGAACTTGATGCTCGGCCATGGCGCGGATGAGCGGGGGTATGAGGTCGCTGCGGCTATTTTGAAGGATTTGGGGCTCGGCGATCCCGATGGCGTAAGGCTATTGACGAATAATCCTGCAAAGGTGCGCGCGTTGGAGAGTGAGGGTGTGCGGATTGTGGAGAGGGTTGCGATGGTTCCGAGGAGTTGGCAAAGTAGTAAACCTCGTGATGGTGATGGTGAGCGAACTAGGGGGGGTGTCACCTTGATTGCGGCCGCGGCTGCTCACGGGGACGATTTAGACAAGTATTTGAGGACCAAAGTGGATAAGATGGGACATATGTTGACGATTCCTAATTAATTTTAATCCTATCTATTTCTAGATTATTTAGAGTTTCTGATCAGTATATCTGCGTTTTATCTATCCAAACAAGCATATCTTAAACCGCGAAATTCGTAAAACGCGACATCGTACCCGCTCCTCGCAACAATCTCCCTCACAGGCATCGTCACCTCATATTACTACTATACACACCGCGGCGGCACCATGGCCGCTAACAAACCCACCTTTGACCTCCCTGTGCACATGCGCAACAATACCACCGGCAAGCGCTTCACGGAGATGTGGAGGATGCCCTTGATGAGTGAGCAGGAGGTGGAGCGCAGTTTGGCACAGTTTGCGAGCCGTGGGGGTGTGGTGACACGCTGTGGCGGCGGTGGGCGGCCAAGCTTTGCATTGCATCCATCGACGAACCTACGCTCGCATATAACCGGTCTATGCCCAGATGGTCTAGCAATCTAAATTGAGCATTTACCATGTCAAACATAGATAAGATAGGGAAACGGGTTGCATAATGGATGGATCGATGGAGGGTGGTCCAGTGCTGCCGTAGCATCCTCCCAGGACGTTTGTGATGGACGTGGAGATGGCACACCGCTCAATTGGCCTCGAATCTGCCCGTGGAAGATGCGTGGGGGTCTGTTGTCGTTGCCAGGGACCCGAGGACGCCAGACGCAGGGCCAGGACCAGAGCCAGGCGCAAACACGACATCGACGCCAGCGAGCAGCAGCACTGACGCCGACACTTGCGCCCGGCGACCTTCTCTTCTTCACAGTCCTGGACGGCCACGGCGAAGGCGAAGTCGTCGCCAGCGCGGTCCCAGTCTCAGTCCCAGTCCGGGTCCGCCCAAGCCCAAACTCTCCTCCGCCCCCCTCGCCAGATCAGTAGTGCGCGCCGCGCTCACAGGCTCGTGTGCGCTGCTCGCGCTGCTGGACACCGGCGCGCGGAATCTGCACGTCGCGTGCACGGGTGACTCCCGCGCCATCGCGGGCTATTTTGACGGCGAGCGTGGCGCGTGGAGCTTTTTGTAGGTCCTGAGTGCTGCCCAGGCCGGGCGGAACGAGAGCGAGCTGCGGAGGTGAGTTTTTTGGCTGCGCTTTTTCTTCTTCTTCTTCTTGAATCTAGTTTCCGGATTGAGATGAGTTGTCGTTTCCGGTTATTCCTCTAACGTGTTTTTTCTTTCTTCCCCTTATCTTGCCCTCCCCCTCCTTTCATCCACAGAATCCATCCGAGCACCCCCCCGCAAGAACCAGAAACCGTCATCAAACGGGGTCGTATCATCGGTGGACTCGAACCATCACTGGTCCGCGAACGTTTCGTGTCTGACGAGTTCCCTGCATCGTCGTCATCGCCTGACCCTTTCGTTTTTTAGACGATTGAGTGGCGTTGCCATTGCCGTAGAAGGACGATGGCGGCATGGTCGAGAAACTGGACGATGGGGCAAGCGCGTTGGCCGACGATGCGAGTGCTTGTGGAGGCAGTGACGACCTCGTGCCAAATACCGCCGACGATACGTCGTCTTCTCCATCATAATATGGCACCAGGGATATCTTCGCTGCAGTTTCTGGTTGTACAGCCTTCGCTTCTTGTTTGGCGATCTTTTCTTGTAGAGTCAAGGCAGGGAGGTATGATGAAGGGGGACGAACGGGGCTGATGAAGGACTAACGTGCGGTGATCATCAGGTGGTGGTGCCGCCGAAGCAGCGACACCGCGATCTTCCTCCTCATCCCCATCGTAAGGCTGTACCTGAACCACGCTTTTCTTACCACTATCTCCGCCGTTCAGATTGATCACAGCTCCCAAAGCATCACTTGGTATACGCATTTAGAAAAGCATGTACGCGTTCTTATGACCAGTAACTGCATTGGCGGATGACCGTGTTACTAATTCGTCATTAGCTTCATACCACCCATCAGGTCCTCTAACGTGCGCATAGTAGTGACCCGAGTTCAGATAAGGGTATGGTATGTTGGTCCCGTTCCCTTACTATTTCGACTCCTAACAACCAGTGCAGTTCACCCCAAGTCAGTTATTTCGGCGTGGCAAGCGGTGTCGGCTGAGTTTAAGGCAATTGTGCAGTCATCTACATAGACCAACACAATCGTCAGAATACCACTCTTATTTCGGTAGAATACTGCTTGGTCAACATCACTTCGAGTAAAACCCAATGCTTCCATAATTTGGACTAACTTCTGGTACCAGCGGCGTCCCAATTGCTTCAGCCCATAGAGGGTTTTCAAGAGTCGGCAGACTTGGCCAGTAGAATGTGGGGCATGGTAGCCAGGAGGCTGTTTCATGAAGATCTTTTCATCGCCGGTGAGTGTGCTGTTGGAAGGTGAGGAAAACACCGTTGCTGCTTTTCCTTGATCAGGGGTAATATGACCTGAGACATAAAGGTTCTTCCACCCTTTGTTCTTGGGTATAGCTCCCTGACTCCCCCAAGTGTCTAAGTAATTGAGAAAATGTATATAAATGAGCCTACTATTGTATAGTTAGTGTGAAGAATGGTGGAAGTTCTAACTGTTCTATATACAAAGAATATCGACTATTTAGGTATGACATGAAGATGTATTGACTGTCTAAGTCTAATACAGACTGAACAGGTATTGACTACTTAGTTCAATACGGTTGAGTGAAATAGCTATCTAAAGTAGAGTAGAGAGCTAGAACAAATAAAGGGAATCGACTGTTAAGTATGATTCCGAATGACTGCTCGAGTGTAGAAGAGAGTAACGAGAGAGTCAAATAATAGAGTAGCATGGATGTAGTCCACATGGATTGAGATATAGGAGGGTGTTTATAATTACTATAATCTCAAATATTTACTAATAAAAGTCTTATTTTTACAAAACTCCATCTTTAAATAGTGATATCTATTCTGAAACAATTATATCGTCAAAAAACAACCATCAGAAATAGTTCTCCATATTACATCTTATACAACCCATAGTTATTTAACAAATTCTATTGTATATAATTTCCTTCCTTTTACAGATGTCTACTAATACTTTTATTAGTACTTTGTCTTTTAAAAGCTGTAATGTAGTTATTTCCTAGTAAAATATATGAGATGTCATTGGAAATTTTTCATCCTATGGCCTTCTTTATTCAGTGAAATTACCTATATATTCTGGGTATGTTGAATCAAGTAGAAATCTGTTCAGATTGACAGATCCATTCCGAAGTAATACATATGTATTTAGAGGTGCCAATGATATACATATGCATGGAATGGACTATCTAAAGGTATCTACTTTTTAAAAGTATTAGTGTTTCAAACTACTAATTTTTTTTATTGTCTACTCATGTCCAGAAAGATTCTTTAGTTTGTAATGTATGAAAGAGTTTAAAACTTTTTGAAAGTTTTAAAAACCAAATTATGTTTGAATCACATCCCAGATGTTTAAATGACCTTTAGAGTATATTAGAATTTGGTATACTTAATAGTTTTCAGATATCCTCCATAGATGGAGTTTCAACTGGTACAGTTCGAAACTCTGATTGCATAGATAGTTAAAGCCCGTATGTGACAGTCGAGATGATACCCCAATTACAACTTACAGGACACTAACGGGTGTCTGGGTAAGTCATGGTTGCGGGGTAAAAAGTGTCTGAGTTCTAACTACAGGCACTAGAATACATAAGTCTGGCGTGTATGCACCCACAAGAGTTGATGTAGTATAATAAAATAGAGAGAAAGTAGAAATAATAATGGAAATATAGTATGGGCTCATCCAGACTATATTTCCTGAGTATATTTCACCATACCTCTCACAGTTAGAGCAGTCTATTATTCTATATATAAGACAGTTAGGCTCAGGAATGAGGCTTTCCATACTTTTGTAATGTTTCTGCATTTTTCTAATATTTTATCCCACTTGTCCTCTACATTTATTCTGTTTCCTATCCATGCTCCCAGAGTTCTTATGCCTTTGCCATCTTTGGCAATTTTTACATTTTCCAGGAGTTTGTCTCCTCCCAACATTCTATTGGTGACTGTTTCATTTCTATGTTCTTTACTTCTGATAGGAAGTAGTTCAGTTTTCTCAGCATTGAAAACAGCAGTTGAGGCACAGCAGAATTTCTTTATTATGTCTTGTAGGTCTGACCATTTGTCCATTTTGCACATGTAGATTAAAGTGTCAACTGCAAACATTTTTACAATTATTTTTCTTATTCCTTTAAGTTTGAATTCTTTTAGTTTTTTACTTTTCCTTATCAGGTTTCCCAGCAGCTCGATGGCTAGGTCATATAGTAGGCATGACATGGGGTCCCCTTGTCTTACTCCTCATTGCACTTTATAGGGGTTATGGATAGTTCTGTTTGCCATTACAAATGTCTCTGCTGTTTTGTATAGTGTTTTTATGGTGTTAATGAGTTCCTTAGGGAAGCTGTATTCATTTAGGATGTCCCATAGGTAGTCGTGGTCTATTTTATCATACAGTGGGTCAAAAAACTGCCCTGATGTTTGTGCACTTTAGAAAGATTGATATTGTGTGAAGGAATGACATCAGAAGAAATTCTGAAGAATTCACATGATATACTAGAACATGTTGGCTACCTACCAACTTAAGAAATAATGTGATTCCAATCAAAACTCATTTCTCAATAAATCAAACAAAATAATCACTCATTGGGGCAGTTTTTTGATCCTCTATTATTTTCTCTGATTTCAATGTTACACACCAGTATAAGGTAGGAGTGGGTCATGTGAATCATCAACATGTCATGTGACCTTATTTGTATCAATTTGACATGTTGAACTTTGTTCATTCATCTCCTTGACTCCTTACTGTTGGTAATCAACCTGACATTCCTAGAATATTATAGAATATCTTGGAACATACTTAACATAGCTTTAGTAATATCTCTGTCATCCCTTCCAGAACCTTCTCCCCATAGACATATATAATCCCCAGTAGTTCACCTGTAGATACAAGCCAAGTTATATTCTAATATCTACTGTGGTCTGCGCAAGTTCCCAATACTTACCACCATTATGAAATCCATCTCTGCAGAAAAGCATTCTTCTGTTGTTTTTCTCCTCCATGGGGGTATTCCCATTGTAAAATTCAAGCTAGGACTGGTCTGGGGAAGGATACTATTGGATCAGTAGGGACGTAGAGCGGGATAAGGAAAATCATCCTGGTGGCCATTCTTCCAAGCTTTTCCCTTATGATAAACAGTCAATTATCCATCAAATCAGCTCTGGGAAGCTTGACAATGCTGTCCAAGCCACCCAATTTATAAATTCCATAATATCTACCTCTGTCACTCCTCAGACTGTTAGGAATGTGTTGAAGGAAGCTGGCTTTAGGTCAGCAATAAAGAAGAAACTCCCTATGCTCAAGGGATCTCATCGTCAGCAACATCTAAAGTTTGCCCAATACCATGAAAATTAGACTACGGAGGACTGGAAGAGGGTGTTGTGGACTGATGAGACAAAAATCAATAGGATTGGGTCAGATGGGAAGGTATATGTTTGGAAGCAACAAGGGGAACCAGTATCAGACAGGACCACCACACCAACTGTCAAACATGGAGGGGGGAATAACTTGATGGTTTGGGGGTGTATGGGCTGGAATGGGGTGGGGAAGCTGATAGAGGTGCAGGAGAACATGGATGCAGTGCAGTATTGTGAGATTTTGGAGGAGGGAGTGGAGGAGAGTATTGAAAGTTTGGAGATGGCTGAGGATAAGTGGTACTTCTAACAGGAGAATGATCCAAAACATACCTCAAAAAAGGCAGACCAGTAATTATCTGACAATAAAATCATTTCCATGAAGTGGCCTGCCCAATACCCTGATCTGAATCCCATTGAACACCTCTGGTAACACCTCAAGGCCAAACTCCAACAATATAACATACCACCCAAAGGAGTACATGAATTATGGGACAGGGTGGCAAAGGAGTGGACTGAAATACCACCAGAGACATGCCAGAAGCTAATAGAAAGTATGCCTAGGAGGATACAGGCAGTTTTAAAGGCAAAGGGGGTCATACAAAGTATTAGGTTGTAACATAATAGAGGGTCAAAAAACTGCCCCAATGAGTGATTATTTTGTTTGATTTATTGAGCACTGAGTGTTGATTGGAATCACATAATTTCCTAAGTTGGTATATAGCCAACATGTTCTAGTATATCATGTGAACTTTTCAGAATTTTTGCTGATGTCATTCCTTCACACAATATCAATCTTTCTAAAATGCACAAACATTGGGGCAGTTTTTTGACCCACTGTATGCTTTTTCTTGGTCTAAGCTTATGATATAACCATCTTGGTTTTCTGATTCAGTGAAGCTCGGCATTAAGCTCACTAATTGGCCGTGGTCATGGATGGACCTTCTGGGGATGAATCTGGCTTGGTCTTCATTTAGTAGGTTAGGGGCTACCGTTCCTATTCTTTTCACTATTATTTTCATCTGGATTTTGTAGTCTGTTTCTAAGAGCGTTATGGGTCTGTAGTTTTCAATACAAGTTTTGTCTTTCTTCTTATAGAGCAAGCACATTGTTCCTTTGGTGTATCTCTTGTTTATGACTCTGTATTCTTCTATGTTGTTGTAGACTCTTGTTAGCAGTTCTACAATGTTTATGCACTAATCCTTTTTGTGTAGAAACTTATAGTGTTCTACACATTAGGGTGACAATTGATCTTTTTGAGGCTAGATTTCTCTATCTGCACTTGAGTTTGGCCATCCCTTAGGATGTTACACCCTTTGACCATGGTGAGGTACTCGATTGTGACTTCAAAGGGGTATCTGATTGTTTTTTTTTTTTTTCTGCCCCAGGAGGAAAAATTTCAAGAAAGTTTCCTAATAAGGAATATGTGGGGTTGACATTATCCACCGGACCCACTAAAAACCCCCCATCCCTCTGACCTAATGGTTCAGTTGGCTTGTTTGGTACATTCAAATGGTCATTGTACAAAACTCTGCTTAGGTACCAGGGCTATGTTATTTTCTTTCAATCACATGGTTATCTGATGTCTCACAGTTTTTTTATTTAGGGTCGCTCAACTCCCTTTTATCCCCACTTCCATCCATTTTGGTCTCTGGCTGTTCTTTTCCGTTAGTGCTTCTTTTCTCACTGTTTCTGAACTCCACCTTCTTTTTCCTGTAGTTTTTCCATTTTCTTTCAATATATTTCTAGAATTTTTCTGCCTTCCTTCTTCATTATTTTTATCTTTTTTCCTTTGCCCCATCTTTTCCTTAGGGAAGCTGTACTCGTTTAGGATGTTCCATAGGTATTTGTGATCTATTTTGTCATATGCTTTTTCTTGGTCCAAGCTTACAATATAACCATCTTGGTTTTCTGACTCAGCAAAACTCGGCATTAGGCTTGCTAATCAGCAGTGATCGTGGATGGACCTTCTGGGGATGAAACCGGCTTGGTCTTCATTTTGTAAGTTAGGGGCTACTGTTCCTATTCTTTTCACTATTATTTTCGTCTGGATTTTGTTATCTGTTTTTAGGAGGGTTATGGGTCTGTAATTTTCAATACAAGTTTTGTCTTTCTTCTTATAGAGCAAGCACATTGTCCCTTTAGTATATCTCTTGTCTGTGGCTCTTTTGGGTCCCATAATTGGAATGAGTACAATTTAAATCCCTTAATAAGGAACAATTGGAGGGCAAATCTGGTGCCAGCAGCTATGGTAATTCCAGCTCCAATAGCGTATATTAAAGTTGTTGCCATTAAAAAGCTCATAGTTGAACTTCCATGGGCCTGTGCAGTCTACCTCATGGTCAGTACTGTGTGGGTCCATGCTCCCTGGTGGTGAGCTCTGATGCTGTTCGCTTGGCATCGGAGTGAACCACCTCTGTTACCTTGAGAAAATTAGAGTGTTCAAAGCAGGCAATACACCCAAATACATCAGCATAGAATAATGAAATAGGATGTACGGTTCTATTTTGTTAGTTTCTAGAGTTGCTGTAATGATTAATAGGGATAGTTGGGGGCATTAGTATTCAGTTGCTAGAGGTGAAATTCTTGGATTTACTAAAGACTAACTACTGCAAAAGCATTTGCCAAGGATGTTTTCATTAATCAAGAATAAAGGTTAGGGGATTGAAAATGATCAGATACCCCTTTGAAGTCATATTCGAGTACCTCATTGTGGTCAGAGGGTGTAACATCTTAAGGGCTGGCCAAACTCAAGTGCAGGTAGAGAAATCTAGCCTTAAGGAGACCAATTGTCACTCTAATGTGTATAAAATATTAAATCTGTACACAAAAGAGAATAGCACACACCCAGTTAGCCTAAAAACTGACACCTTCTACTATCCCTAGGGATGAAAGGGATGGCCTATCAGGGAGGAAAGAGTCTGAGAAGACCCTACCCCCAGGACTGTGAGGACTGTACAACACCAATCCTAACCAGGACAGTGAGGACTGTATAATACCTAGGGTAATGTAGCCCACCTGAAAACACTAAAGTAATATAAAGAAAATGTAACATTATGTCCTTACAATAATAATGAAATATGTTTAAATGCCCTACTTTAAGAACTATACACATAAATAATGTGGGTTTGAAATACTACTAAAAGAATAAGAATTAAACATCAACGAATCCAAAATAGAAAAGTAAAAGGTAAGTCAAGTATAACAAACAAGATGAACCCAAAAATAGAAAAGTAAAAGGTAAGTCAAATATAACAGACAAGACGAACTGAAAATAGAAAAGTAAAAGTAAGTATAAATAAACTAATTAAAGTAAAAATAAAATAATAAGTAAAAAACATCAAAATAACCTAAAGATAGGTAAGTAAAAATGTAAAAGACTAGATGACATCAAAATTCTAAAAGGTAGGTAAAAAGAAAGAGATTAGATGATACCAAAATCCTAAAAAGGAACAGTAAGTATAACAAACAACCGAAAAGTCGAAGAAAAACCAACAAGTACAAAGCAAAACTATTAAACTTCAAAAGTCAAATAAAAATGAAAATACAAATAAAAATGAAAAGAGATACACACACAACGATCACAAAAATGGACATATATATATATACACCATATTTAAAAAAGCTATTAAATGGAAAATGTAACTACAAGAGAACAAACTAACCTAAACACCATCTAAGAAAAAAAACCTAAATGAACTAAAATAATAAGAAAAGACCCCTAACACAGGCAATTATCCACTTTAAGGACTTGTAAATTGTAAAACTGGGACAAAAAGAAACCCTTCAGGGCCGGTTAATGTTACGACCGGAAATCCTGCCGGACTCTGGGTACTAACTTATATGCACCCACACCCTATACACACCCATTGTCAGTTTACCGGAATTCCCACCAGACTCCGTATGTCAGACTTGTCCACATTCAACTTCATTACATTGTGTTTCAGTCACCAGAAAACCCACCAGACTCCACCCCTGTCTATGTCCGACCTCGTCCCACGCATCAGTCACCAGACCCTGCTCTTAAAACCCATCATCCCTCTAACAAAGCCCTGTTCCCATTTTAGTCAAATGACCTGTCACAATTTGGACTCTGCTCTGTTCTGTCCCGCTCCTAACACCAAATTTGGTGTTTACTATTCCTGTTTTATGTTTGCTAGTTTCGTTTTATTATTACTGGATTTGGTATGTCATTCATTCCACGGTCTATTTAGTCTGGCAGATATTGTACATACAATCCAGTCAGAAAATTGGCTTAGATTCCCCCAGTAATCTAATACATTTTCCACTCTAAACTCCTACTTGAATCACACTGCTCACGCTAGTCGGAGCCCATGGGCTCCAGCGTATCTATCTCTACCTATCTCAACTCATGACCTCTTGACCCACAACCTCTGACCTATGACCTCTTGACCATTGACCTCCGACCTACGACCCCTTGACCCACAACCCCCACCCGGACTCACCGGGATTCCCATCCACCTGTCTGAAATTGGACAACACAATCTCACATGGGCACAGCCTATAAGCTGAAGCCAAGTCCTACCAGATAATCTGTGGGTTTCTCCGGAAACCCGCCATGTATGTACCCTAACAGTTAAGACAAAATACCATCATTGAAAACTAAGTACAATAAAATATGAATCTATAAATGACACAAACACCAAAATATATGTAAAATGACAAAGATGAAGGAAGCCAACACATGACCTAAACACATACAAAAACAAGCAATGACAAAGTGAAAACCAAGATTATCAATGACCAGGATGTGACCGTCACATATCCAAACTCTCTCAACAACCACCATGACAAAAGGAAGAAGAAGTTCTACAAAAGGAAACACGACAATGATGCTCAAAGGTGGCTTTTTGTTTCTCATTTTTCTCTGTGGCTTCCCAGTGTAGGGAGTGCCATTCTTATTTAAGGTTTTGTTTAAGCATTTTCGTCCATGTGTTTATGGCTTCTTCTTCTTTTGTTGTGGTTTCTCCTATTACTCTTTTGTTCTGAATCTTCCAAATTAGCCATAACATATAACTTGCTAATTTGTAGAATTTGTTTGTGAGGTGTACTTGTTCTTTAAATTTTATACTTCCCATTCCCATGAGGCTCATCTCGTTTATGTCTATCCATTCAACCACATTTTCTTTGGTCGTATTTTTCCACCATTCTTCTGTTAGTGCCCATAATAGGGGCCATGGTTCATTTTGCATGTTATGAGGGCACGTGTGATAGTTTCTAGTTGTCTGCAGTCTTTGCAGTGCATTCTTTCTTTATAGTTGTTCTTCATTACTGCCCAGTACATTCCTATTTTCAGTTTTCTGTGTATCATTTTCCACAGGAAATCTTTCCTTTTATTATCTATATCGGTCAGTCCAGATTTGGTCCATGGAGCTTATTTTTGTTCCAAGACTTTTTAGTTCTTTCTTTATTCCTTCTAGGTTATCCATAGCTCTAATTTTAGAGGGGTTCAGGTTTTTCCATTTTATAATGTGTCTGTATGCTAGATTTTGTTAGCTTATATAATACCAACCATTGTTCCAACTGGATCTATATGGTGTACAGCTCTGAGTTCAGTGTGTATATGATCTAACAGGAATGGCACTTAGGGTTATATCCTTAAGTACAGTGTAAGACCAAACCTACCCAAGGTCAGATAGTGTAGTGGTTAACACCTTTGTTATGTAATTGAGAGATCCTGGGTTCAATCCCCAGTCTGGCTATTCATTTTCTACATTATTTGTGTTTTCTAACAGATTTTGGGTCATGATGCATAGCTTACCTTTTGTTTTGGCATAATCTGGGATCTCGGTATCTATTTTTGTTTTCATCTCGTTTAGGGCCCCTTTGTTTGCTAGGCAGTCCGCCTCATCATTTCCTTTGTTTTTTGAGTGTCCTTTTACCCAATATAGCTTCATTATATCTGTACTTATGTTTAATTCATATAGTATTTTCTGGAACAATTCTGCATTTTCAACATCTATCCACCCTTGGTCTTCCCATTTATCTTTATGTTTTAGTATTCCTTTCAATGCATACTCTGGGTCACTATGAATTTTTAGATTATTCCCTTTGGGGGTTATACGTATTGCTTCCAGGATTGCGACGAGTTCTCCCACTTGGTTACTCTTTCTTTCTCCTGTCACCCTAATTGCTTTATTCTGAGTGGGATCATTTTTTACATAGACCCCTGCTCCTGTGGCTTCATCTATTGTCCCTGGGTTTATCCAGGAACCATCCATATATATCATCCATGACTGTTTATTTTCGCTCCCTTCTGCCCTATATAGTGACAGGCAGGTGGCGGACTCCTTTGTTGGTTTTTTGCTAGCAAATATCCTTATAGTTCCCTCTATAGACATTCTCTCTGTTACATCCAGTTGTATACAACTCCCTTTTTTAGGTTAAACCTTTTCTTTTCTTCTCAGGGTGTGATCTAGGTTATCTTTGAATGGGGTTATTTGGCATGGGTTCCACTTTTCTGGGATTAGGTCCATCAGTTTTTTTGCCATATTGTGGCATCTTCTTGGGGTTTCGCATATGTTAGATTTTTGTGCTACCTCTTTTTATAGGTCTTTTAGTTTCTTAACATGGTGTTCATCTCATAGACATTTTGCCAACTTCTTATTCCACAGGTACTGGTTAGTTTTATTCATAGTAGAGTACCATAGTAATAGTTTCCCTTTTATGTCTTTAGCAACTTTCAGTGCATCCATTTGTACATTATACTTCTCTCCTATTTTTAGCATTCTCGTAGGCTTTCTGGTAATGTGGAGTGTTTACCCTGTCTTGTTCTCCACGATTGTAAGAGGCTATTACCAGTCACGAGAACTCACGGAAGTATTTGTCGAAGAAGTTATGACAAAGTAGATTACTAATATCACTGATATACAGATATTTTGACTGACTTCCCTTGCTCCTTTCATAGCCCTTTTATGCTTTTCGTCGTATCGTTATGACTATGTTATGAACTAATTATGAAATCATATATGACGTCGAAATGAGACATGTCGAAAGTGATTTGATGGTGTCGATTAATGTTCGGTTTTGTCGAGTTGAATTCAATAGGTCGAAGAGTTGTTGAATATTACCTTTGAATGTTTGTGACGATATGTGACATGTGATGGTTGTGACATTGGGGATATTTAGGCCCCCTTTCCTTTTTTCCGCAGTTGCTTTGTTGATTGGTAATAGGCCTCTTTTTGCCCCATTCCAGATGAAATCTTTTATGATGTCATTCATTTTGGTGAATATCCTTTTAGGCATTCGGTTTACTGTGGCCAAGTACCATCCTCTTGATGTGACCAGTGCTTTTATGATCAGTTCTTTTCCTTTTAGGCTTGGGAATGAGACTTTCCATACTTTTGTAATGTTTCTGCATTTTTCTAGTATTTTATCCCATTTGTCTTCTACATTTATTCTGTTTCCTATTCATGCTCCTAATGTCCCTATACCTTTGCCATCTTTGGTGATTTTTACATTTTCTGGGAGTTTGTCTCCTCCCAACATTCTATTGGTAATTGTTTCATTTCTATGTTCCTTGCTTCCAATAGGGAGCAGTTTGGTTTTCTCAGCATTGAAAACAGCAGTTGAGGTACAGTAGAATTTCTTTATTATGTCTTGTAGGTCTGACCATTTGTCCATTTTGCTCATGTAGATTAAGGTGTCATCTGCAAACATCTTTACAATTATTTTTCTTATTCCTTAAGTTTGAATCCTTTTAGTTTTTTACTTTTCCTTATCAGGTTTCCTAGTGGCTCGATGGCTAGGTCATATAGTAGGCATGACATAGGGTCTCCTTGTCTTACTCCTCATTGCACCTTATAGGGGTTATGGATAGTTCCATTTACCATTAGAAATGTCTCTGCTGTTTCATACAGCATTTTGATGGTGTTAATGGTGGGGTGACTGAAGGGCCACTGGTCCTTGATGCCTGAAGTGCTGCTTGTGTTGAGATTACAGTCAGTGCATTGGAGTCCAAGCAGCCTAAATCATGGGCGAGGTTGCAGGCTGCTGCCTCTCATTGCTGGGTGTCATAGTTCATAGCAACCTCCCAACTATGCGACTTTGTGATGGTTGTTACGATTGAGTGGTGCACCATGAGTGCATTGGCACAGGTATCCCCTCCATGTGCCCTTGTGCGGTCAACTGCCACTGCTGCAGCAGCTAGCCAGTCAATGATGCTAATCCCCTTCTCATTCTCATGATCTAGCCCTTTGGCCATAATGCTGCCAGATGGTGAGAAGGTAAATTCTTCTGTGCCCTGTTCAGCTTTCCAGTGAGCTTCTGTTGTGAGCGCTGTGTATAGGACATAGTGCAAGTTCCTAAAGGCTTCCTCCACTTTCCGTGGTATAGCTGAAAGGTACAAAGGCAGGAGAGGATCATGAGTGCCAGATCATTGTGGAAAGCCATCAGCAGAGGGGGGGGGGGGGGGAGTAAATGACCACTGCCTGCATGCCCTGTGTCCTTCAGACTGCAGTATGGCAATGTAGACTGCACTCTCCAGATTGCAATGTGATCCTTCTGGGTGCCAGCAGCATCCCAGGTCAGAATGACTGGGCTAAAATGCCTACATACTGCAAGGTGCCCCAAAACAGGTAAGGTGCTGCATGCCACAAGCACCACAGATGGAAATGACTGCAGTCATTGGAGGGGGGGGGAGGAGATACTCATGGATCTCCAAGGCATTGGCCTTGAACCCTGGGATGATATTCGGTATTGGGGTCCTCTTGCTGACCCTAGAACTGTCAGCACTCAGTGCTGTAGTATTGGCCCACTGTACTGTGTCTAGGTCTGAGAATAATCTCATCATGCTTGGGGGACCTTCCGATGTTGCCATGCCCTCTCGCTCAATGAGGGGGTCATGATTTTATTTTGGTTATCAAAAACTTTTAGGATTCATCATAATTTCATAAAAATCATTATTTTTAGGTCTTAAGTTGTTACTCTGGTTGGGGGGCCCCTTTCTTCTGACCTCTGGGACCCTCTCCTGACCACATAGGTAGACTACTTCTGCCTCTTTTCAGTTCTTCCTATATTTCATAATTTTCCATTGGTTTTTATCATTGGCAGGGCCATCGTCCCTCAGAATGTCCAGCAGTCTTATTTGTCATCTCCAAGGACAATCACTGAAGCAGTGCCCATGTTTGCCACATGTGATACAGAACAGCCCGTCGTCTAGTACCCACCTTGTTCCAGGTATCTTGACCCTGTTATAGGGTATGAAGATGGATGATAGGAGTGGTGCTTCAGGGTAGGGAGGGAATTTGATTGTTACCCACCATTCTTCCATTGCATTGCATTTTCTTTTTTCAACTTCTATTGTGAGTGGGGCGATAATTTCCCCATTTTCATCTTTGAATGCAGTCTTGAGCTTCTGTTGCAGTTTCCCGAGGATATCTTCTTCCATTAGGAAGAAGTCGACTCCTGTTAGCTGCCAGCATATTTTCTTCGAGTTGTGCCAAGGGTAGGGTAAGAATTCCACTGTCCATAGGGCTCTTATACCAATGAAGCATTTGGCTGTGAGTTCAGATGCAAGGTCGACGTGTTCATTTGGATCATATGGGGACCTGATTTTAGGGAGTGTGATAATCATCCAAAGTGGGGGTTTTGTCCCATTTTGTAGAGGGGCCAACATTATCTTGTCCGTATCATATTCATGGTCATTGTAGTTTTCTACTAGGAAGGTTTTGACTGCATGTTTGAAAAGTATGTGGATTGAGTCTCGTTTTCCTTCAATGGCATCGAACTGCCACACTCCAGGTACTCGGGCAATCACCATGACTTTTTGGAGTGGCCATAGTCTCGCAATCACCTCTTCTATCAATGTCTTACCTTGTCTCACCAAGGCAGGTGTCATTTCTTTGTTTTCCATATTGAATTCTATCTGTAAGTCTGTTCGGTCATCTGCTGGGGGTCTTTCATTCACTTTCTTTAGATGGTCAAAGGCCTTGGGTCTCCTGCTGTTGACTATCACATTGGACTTTGGCCCCGGGGTGGCAGGGTTCTGCATAGAAGTTGTGGTTGCGGTCGTTGGTGGGGTCATGGGGATATAGTGTTTGATAAAGGTAATCTCATCACTATCATCTTTTTGTGCGGCTTCACTCTTTTTGATTTCTTCTTCACTGTCATCTTCTCCATCATCATCCTTCATTTCTGCATCATCATCATCTTCATTGTCATCTTCATTGTCATCTTCATTGTCATCTTCATTGTCATCTTCATTGTCATCTTCATTGTCATCTTCATTGTCATCTTCATTGTCATCTTCATTGTCATCTTCATTGTCATCTTCATTGTCATCTTCATTGTCATCTTCATTGTCATCTTCATTGTCATCTTCATTGTCATCTTCATTGTCATCTTCATTGTCATCTTCATTGTCATCTTCATTGTCATCTTCATTGTCATCTTCATTGTCATCTTCATTGTCATCTTCATTGTCATCTTCATTGTCATCTTCATTGTCATCTTCATTGTCATCTTCATTGTCATCTTCATTGTCATCTTCATTGTCATCTTCATTGTCATCTTCATCGTCACTTTCTTTGTTATCACTTTCACTTTCACTTGTTTCTTCTTTTTTGCATTTGCTTCTAACTTTTCTTGCTATAGGGGAGGGTTCTATGTCCCTCACTCTCTTTCAGGGTTTAAGGACCTTTTTGTTGCCAGTAGGTTCTGGTTCAGGGCATTGTGGTGTGAGGATTGTTTTTGTAGTGTGAGTGATGGGCGCAGGGGCTTCATTACATATGGGGGTCCTTGTTTTTGCATGGGCTATAGGTCCAGAGGTTACATTAGGTATGGGTACTTCTGGTTTTTTAGTAGATGTTGGGGGTGCAGGGGTAGTTGTGGATGTGGGGGTTGTGCCAGTCAAGGTAGTTCTCGTGGTTCAGTGGGGATCATGGGTAGGGGCTGCATTCAGTGCATTTGGGACCTGTACTGGGCCTGTGGTAGGTGTTGGTGGGTGCTCCACCTGACCTGTCATATTGATGTCTTGTTGACTGGCTTTCTTTCTTTGGTCTGAGCCATTGATGTATCTGCCATGCAAAGTGGACTGGTTCAGGATGGGGGGGCCGAGTCCTTAAGATTAGATTAGTCTTTGGACTCTACAAAGTCGGGTGACATGCTTTTGTAACATTTGCTCGCAAAGTCAAGGGAAATGTGGATGACTTGCCAATGGCCAAGCCTGTTGTGCAATTAAATCCTTGAGGATCCACCTAGGGATGGGGATTGATGTGTTCAAAGCCCATCTCTATGGTAGTCCTCTTTGAAGGCCGTGACTTCAGCTCCTATTGGACTGGAAGATCATGTCTGAAACATATGAGAATAGGGAATAAGGTGTCATCGTCTGTCCCCTCAGGAGAAGTTATAATCCTCCGGGGTAAGTGGTGCAGTGATGATTTCAAAAGTGTCTTTTTTTAAAAGCCTTTGTCGAACAAATGCTGGTTGGGAAGGAGGGGAGACTCTCTTTTCCTGATGATGTGTGTGTGGAGGGTGACTTTGCTTGCCCTCCACTGAAATGGATAGTTACCTGGTTGATCCTGCCAGTAGTCATACATATGCTTGTCTCAAAGATTAAGCCATGCATGTCTAAGTATAAACAAATTTGTACTGTAAAACTGCAAATAGCTCATTAAATCAGTTATAGTTTATTTGATGGTACCTTGCTACATGGATAACTGTGGTAATTCTAGAGCTAATACATGCATCAAAGCTATGACTTCTGGAAACGGTGTATTTATTAGATAAAAAACCAATGTGGCTCATCGCTCCCTTGGTGATTCATAATAACTTCTCGAATTGCATGGCCTTGTGCCAGCGATACTTCATTCAAATATCTGCCCTATCATATTTAGATGGTAGGATAGAGGCCTACCATGCTTTCAATGGGTAATGGGGAATAAGGGTTTGATTCCGGAGAGGGAGCCTGATAAATGGCTACCACATCCAAGGAAGGCAGCAGGCATGCAAATTACTCAATCCTGACATGGGAAGGTAGTGACAATAAATAACAATATGGTACAATTGCTTGCCAGTGCATTTCACTGGGCCATCAGTAGCACAATCTGGGTGTCCAGGCATTCAATTTCACATGCAGGCAACTGAGGGCCTGCAAATTGGCTCTGCTCATTGTCACCAGGGCTGTCAGCCTGTGGTACAGCTGGGGGATCAGCAGTCACCACTGCTGCAGGTGGTGGTAATTCTGTCCTGGTGTTGGTGTGGTGTGAGGCATTCCACTCACCTAAGTTGATGCCTAAGTGTGCAAATACCCCTTGAGGCACAGGCCCAGTTGTCATCCTATAAGATAAAACGATGAGAAACAGAAGTAAATGATTGGTGATATGATAGAGAGTGAAAAACCATCGAGAAAGAAATATGTTCAAGACATCATAGGAGAAAAAGAGTGTGGGCATTCTTCATATGCTCGGCTGGACGTTGAGTGCCGAACTGCTCCTGGCAAGCCAGGGATTGTGTGGCACTCTGAACTAGGGCTGGGATGATTTCTATTTTATTTTATTGTCACTTTAGGGCTGGTCATTTCAACTTGTAGTAAAAGGCCCAGATGACTTTTTATTTAAATATCACTTTAGGGCAGGTCATTTCATTTAAAGACAGGTCAAATGTATTTTATTTTATTTAATTAAATAACACTTTAGGGCAGGTCAAATGTATTTTATTTTATTTAATTAAATGACACTTTAGGGTAGGTCAGATGTATTTTATTTTATTTAATTAAATGTCCACTTTAGGGGCAGGTCATTTCAACTTGTAGTGTTAGAGGGCCGGGATGACTTTTTATTTAAATATCACATGTGTATGTGTTACGACCGAACAATCCCGCCAGACTCTGGGCACTAACCTGTACACCCCCACATGCTACAAGCACCAATTGTCTGTTTATAGGATTTCCCGCCCGGACTCCATTACGTCAAGACTTGTTACGTTCGACCTCATATTACGACACATATCAGTCACCGGACTTCCCCCAGACTCTGTCTCTGTCTATGTCCATCTTCATCCCATGCATCAGTCACTGGACCCCGCTCAGAATCCCGTCACCACTCTAATCGAGCCCCATTCCCATTTTAGTCAAATGACCTGTCATGATTTAGGACTCCACTCCCACTCTGTTTCCCGTTATGGGTTATGCTTTGTCACGATTCAGACTCCGCTCCATTCCGTCCCATTCCTAACACCAATTTGGTGTTTACTATTCCCGTTTTATGTTTTGTTAGTTTCGTTTCACCATTACTGGATTTGGTATGTCATTCACTCCATGGTCTATATAAACTGGCAGATGTTGTACATACAATCCAGTCAGAAAATTAGCTTAGATTCCCCCCAGTAATCTAATAACATTTTCCGCTCTAAAACCTTACTTGATTCACACCGCTTGCACTAGTTGGAGCCCACGGGCTCTGGTGCATCTATCTCTCTCAACTATCTCAACTCACAACCCACGACCTCCGACTTATGACCCACGAACCCCGACGAACCCCACCCGGACTCCCCGGGATCCCCGTCCGCCTGTTTGAAATTGGACAACACGATCTAGCGAGGGCACAGCCTATAAGCTGAAGCCAAGTCCTACCGGATATCCTGTGAGTTTCTCTGGAAACCCAGCCTGTGTGTGTATCCTAACAGTATGTATGTATTTATTTTATTTTATTGTCACTTTAGGGCAGGTCAGATATTGTATTCATTTTAATTTATTGTCACTAGAATGTGTATGTTATTTATTTTAATTTTATTGTCACTTTAGGGGCAGGTCAAATGCATTTCACTTTGACTTCAGGGCCAGGCAAGGCTCTATTTGTGGCATTGTTGGGTTGTTATTTTATTTATTGTATGCTTGCCATTTCTTCATTCATTCATTCATCCATTGGTTTGGTTTGTTGTTTTATTTATTGTTACTTGCAATTTCATTCATTGGTTGTTTGCCTTTTATCTTATTTCATTTATTGTTTGTTGTTATTTCATTTTATTGGTTGTTATTTTCATTTATTGCTTGTCATGGTCATTTCATTGGGTTGTTTTATTTACTTGTTGCATTTCATGTCATTGGTTGTGTTTTGTTTTATTTATTCATCTGTTTGTTTATTTTTATTTATTTATCTATTGCTTGCATTTTGTTTCATTGGTTGTTTTTTTGTTATTTATTCATTCATTGCCATTTCATCCATTGGTGTGTTTTATTAATTTATTATTATTTGTGGGGATGATGTTCCAGAGTTTGTGTCATTTGGTGTTGAAAATTTAGAGTCAGTTGTGATACCCTTTTTTGGTGGTGAGAATGGACATCTGGCACTTTTTGAGCCTAGCATGTCAATTGTGGACCACCCAAATGGAGGTTAATGTGTGTGGGAACCATGTGACACCTCCCAGACCCTCCTGCCTACTACATGAAGGGGTGAAAGCAAGTAATGGAAAGAAGTGAAAGGGTGGTCTGCATAATTAAAAATTGGTCTGATGCAGTGGTTGACTGCTGAGGGTTGAGGATTAATTGGGCTGTCCCTGTATGTAGCTTTGAAGGTTGAATGGATTGTCTTTCACCACTGATGTATTGGCCTTTGGAGGTGTTCAATAATTTTATTGTTATTGCTTCATTGATGAAGGGGGTTGAGGATTCGGTGGTGTGGGGTTTACTCAGTAGGCTTTTCCACAGAACCTTAGTAGCCAAGGGGGGGTAGAAATATTAATACAATAATGGTTGCAATGGGGAGAAGTGGTTGTGAACCTTTTACAAGTCACCCCCATATGGCTTGCCTATCTCCAGCAATCCTCTTTTGGTGGTGGTCGTGTAGGCCTTTCACCTTTGTAGTCAAGGTGGGCTGTACATACATTCTGAACTTGGTACCTTATACATGACCCTCTGAAGTTGTACGTCCACTGCAACCATGCACCTTGAGAGGTGTTTGAGTTTGTCTTTAAAAAGCATCTACTCTCCGTGGAAGGAAAATAATTTGTAATGAATTTTAGTACACCATGGCAGGGAGCATTTTGGAGATTGAGCTGCCTGCAGGCTCCTGCTCCATGGTATTTTTCGAAGCAGATGCTACAGGCATGTGTATTGATGCAACTGTCACCCTGCTTGCACTGTGATCCTAATGCCCAGCCGAAGCAGAACTGCTTGCCATCAGGGGCCACCAGGGTGTGTTTGTTTCTGGCATTCTGGACAATGGAGGCGGAATTCTTCCCCACTGTGGTGAGCCTGGCACTGCAATCTGCTGGAAAGTGTCCTTGTGCTCCATACCAAAAGCAGTGAGGCCTATCCCCTCAGGGCGTGGTTTCTTTCATGATGCCGACTAATGGGCTGCCTTCCTGTATAGCGCTATCAGCATGTCGGCAATGCTGCCAAATACTCCAGTGCTTGATGCCAGGCCAAATGCCACTGCTCAGTCAATGTAAACCTTGTTGTCCCAGAATATGCAACATGTGTTCTGTTGATCTGGTCTTATGGGAGTGACTCGGTATGTGGCTGAAATGTTGAATGTGGCTGCTATGCAGCCATCTGGCAAGAATAGGATCAGAGCTGCGGCATCCAAGAAGGTACCCCATTCTGTGGGGAAGTCATCTGGGTTTATTTACACTGCTGTTTATGGAGGGGTGTTCTATGTCTCCCCATGGGAAGGAAAGATCTTTGATTAGGCGGTAAGTGTCTGAGTGTGGTTTGGGGATCAGGCCCAAGGGTGATGTCTGGAATGGGCCAATGAGTTGCTCCAGCTTGTCTGGCATGTAGCCTTTGGAATAGCATCCTGCCTCCTGCTCACTTGATATGTATCTGTAAATAAAGTCCATGTCTAATAGCGAAGACTTGTGATTTTCGAAAAATGAGCGTGTGAGATAGGTGGGTTTTAACCCCAATGTCGAACCCATTTATTAAACCTGATATAATGTTCTGCCAATCCTGGAATATACCGTATTTACACAATGTATCTGCCACTGCAATGGGATCAAGCAGTGTGGTGACCTGATGAGGGTCACAAAGTGCCCTCGCTCAGCAGGACCCCCGGGCTTTGGGTGGCTCCTCAAATGGGTAGACGACTTCCTCGCCATTCGCCCACCCAGGCAATCTTGGACCAAGGAGGACTTCATATCCCTAACATCACAATTCGGCATACCATGGAGCCAGAGCAAGACATGGGCATTCTCCACCAAACAGAAATACATCGGTTTTGTGTGGGACTTAGCTGCCAGGACAGTTGCAATCCCACCAGAGAAGCTACAGGCCACCCTCAAATTGATCAGCCAATGGGCAGTGGAGGGCGCACTTTTTCGGTGAACAAGGCAGAGAAGCTACTGGAAAGTTAGTGCACATATCATCCATCTTCCCATGGATATGACCATTTCTATGCTCCATTTCCACATTCACATCCAGCTTTCAGTCACGAAGGGTGTCGTTACACCCGATCCTAGCAGTGCTGGCCGACCTCTCATGGATTCGTTTTATTCTACAACATCTTCCAAACGAGCTACCTATCCCCTCATCAGAGGTCATAGACATATGTAGGATGGTGGGGGGATGCCAGCACCTCCTTTGGGTTAGGTGTGGTGGTTGGCGACCAGTGGGCAGTATGGAAGTGGGCACTGGGTTTCAAAGTAGACCCACACCACCAATTCGATATTGGATGGGCAGAGGTAGTTGTCGTGGAGTTGGGCTTGAGAGTAGCCCTGCAAAGTGGCTTATTACACCAGCGGCACCCATCACATTCAATCTTTCTGGTGTGGTCAGACAACAGTGGGGTTGTAGGTATCCTGAACAAAGGCAGATCATACAGCAGAGAGACAAACAGAATCCTCAAAGAGATATACAAACTCTTAGCCATGAACCGAATTCAACTGAAAGCCGAATACGTACCATCAAGGTACAATGTATCAGACGCTCTCTCACATGGACATATCGCCCAATTCCTCGAAGGCTTTCCAAGGGCATGCACCTATACCAAGATTACTATCCCCAAGCATCTGGAGCAATGGATCCAATCATTGTAGCATCAGTCACAATTTCAGCTCCATTCACTCCACCCCCACAGATGCCAGCAGCAAGCCGTCTGCACCTCCTCCCATTGTGAAGAGTGGTAGAAGTTCAGACCATTCTATATACGAAGAAATGAGTAGAAGAGGAGGAATCGACCTATTTGGTGTGATATGAGAGAAAGTGAGAGAGAGAACGAGATGACACAGTAGTCAAAGAGTGCGATGGATCGAGTGGAGGCCTCGACTGTTACAGTTCAAGGCCAGAAGTGTTAGATAGTTCAGATATTGCTACCTATGTAGTAGCTGACACGTTACCCTGATCACCGCTCGTAGTAGACCTAGTTTATGTCTTACGAGTGGTGGTTCTTGGGTAAAAGTGTGTCTGAGTTCTAATTGGTGCCGAGTGCACCCACAAGTATACACAATGCTTTGAACTAATGAAATGATGGAATATTCGAAGAATATAAAAGATAGATAAATATGAATAGAATGTGTAAAATATAAATAAAATAAAAGGAGTGTTTTACCACAATGAAACTGTGGTAAAAGCATACTCCTCACACCCATCAACCCTGAGACCATCATGTAAGTCAGGTGAGAGGCTGTTCAGATAGAGAGGGGTCAACACACCTCCACCAGCCACAGTAGACCACCCCATACTGCACCTCCTCACTGGTATCACCTCAGAGGCTTCACTGCAGGATACTAATGGGTACAGTGTGGGCTTACGCAAATTTCATATTTTTGCGACATTTTCTCAGTTCCTGAATCCGATAGACTCCCAGCATCCTTCCCGCTGCTGCACTCCTTTGCACTATGGGCATCAGCAGACCCATCATACCTAGGGGAAAATCTCACCGGTGGAACACCTTTTGAAATGATCTCAGTCAATGGGATAAGGAAGTACCTTTCAGCAATCAGGGCGTGGCACTTAGCACAAGGTTGGCCACCTCCACTGTCAGAGGATGAGCATTTGAGGATCAACTGGTCACTGCAGGGCCTAGAGAACTTGCAGGGCAGATCACGAAAGTGTCCTCCGCAGCCCCCAGTAAAGCTTGGGATGCTAACTGCCTTGAAGGTGACCTTAGACCTGAACAATACCTTCAATGCTTGCATCTGGGCAGCCGCTTCATGTGCCTTCTGGGGACTTATGCATTTCAGCGAAGTCACGGTTCCTGCTTATGCACGATATGATGCCAGAAAACACCTATCACAAAAGGATGTGTGGATCAGCCATGACATTGATGGTAAATGCTATGCACATTTGGACCTACCATCATCAAAGACAGCCAAACCTGGAGTCTCCCAATCAGTTTTCATAATGGACTAGCAAGGAGTCTGCCCCATTGAGACCTTAATCAACTTGTTGCGAATTGTCCCAGCTGGGCCCAATGATCCCCTTTTCTGCTGGTGAGATGGCAAGGGCAATATCAGACCTTTGGTAAAGAAAGCGGCACTCGAACAGATCAACTCAATCCTTGGAGCCTGGGGATGGAGAACAACCTTTGGCCACTCATTTCCCATTGGTGGTGCTTCCTTTTTCTTAGTGCAAGGAGTCGATCCCGAGATTGTCTGTTTAGCGGGCAGATGGAAGTCCTTAGCCTATGAGACATACATCAGGGCCTTTGAAGAAATTGCCTCTCATCATATGGCAAACCTTTCTGTACAAACTGGGCCTGCCTAGGTGGCACATCCTCACTGTGGTGGTAGGCAAGCCTTGGTGGGTGAGCGGTGAGTCTTACCATGCATACCCGAAGAGCTAACGCTCTTCCCCTACCCAACCATACAGCTCTTCACGATTATCAGTTTGGCATAGATGCATATACTACTACTACAAGTTGAAAATGACTGGCCCTAAAGTGTCATTAAATAAATTAAAATAAACCCGGGCCCTCTGCTACAAGTTGAAAGTGACCTGCCCTAAAGTGGACATTTAAATTAAATTAAATAAAAGTTATCCCGGCCCTCCTACTACAAGTTGAAAGTGACCTGCCCTAAAGTGGACATTTAAATTAAATTAAATAAAAGTCATCCTGGCCCCCTACTATAAGTTGAAAATGACCTGCTCTAAAGTGACATTATAAATTAAAATAAACCCAGGCCCTGCCCTAAAGTGATATTTAAATTAAATAAATAAAAATCATCCTGACCCAACCCTCTACTACTATGTGTTGAAAATGACTGGCCCTAAAGTGAAATAAAATAAAATAAAATAAAAACATTGACTGCAGCACCCATGGATTCCTGCATGGTCCCCCACTGTAGTACTAACAGGGTGGTACTCTGGTTAACTGCACAGATCAGACGGGATGTGGTGCTTTCAGAGTCCTATGGAGGATGGTCACACTTTATTGAAAATACAAAATTTTACTGAATAATCCTCATATTTTCTAAGTGAGTCTATTCCTTCTGGCCATGACAACTTATTTTATGAGTTTATATTTAATTACCTGAAATTTCATCTTTAAAATATGCATGCCTTTTTAATATACACACAAATGACATAGTTACACAAGATTATTTGGGTTATGACTTAATCTTTGGGTTATGATGTATTCTCTTGTATACAAGCAAACTTTCAAATATATTTCATATAATTTAAATTTAGTTGGTTTAGAGAGTTAACCAGAACTATCTGGGGTACCAATCCCCATTGTGCAATTTATTCCAAAAGAATAATCTACAGATGATTGTTTGACTAAATTTTGTCAGATATAGGATAAATATTAATATTTTTGCATTCTTCAGAATAATACCTAATCAACTGAATTTGATTAAATATTAATTTTACAACAAACAATATAAATATATATACTTTAGTGGATAAATAATTTTTAAAGTTTTGGGTTATCCTCCTATGGCCTCAGACATCAACCCTCTTGGCCTGCACCCTATATGGGGAATGAATTATATAATAAAATACACCTTAGGCCCCCACCACAGAAGGCCTTTTTTTTTTTTGCTGGGGGGGCCTGCGGCCCCCCCCCAAGACCCCCCTGCTGGCCCTGCCCCACCCCCCACCTCAAGAAGAGAAAAAGTATTTCCCCCTCACATGCTCCCCTCCAGACAGCCCCAAGTCAAATTGACTGGCCCTAAAGTGTGGAGCATGAAAAGAAGAAAAGAATGTTCATCCATAGTCAAACAAATCTGTAGAACAAGGGCTAAACCTTAGCAGATCATAGCAACAAGGCTACTCTACTGCTTACAGTACCCCATTCCCATTCAAGTCATCTGTGTTATGACCAGAAATCCTACTGGACTCCAGGCACTAACTTATATGCACCCGCACCCTATACACACCAATTATCAGTTTACTGGAAAACCCGCTGGACTCTGTACATCAGACCTGTCCATGCTTGACCTTCATTACTTCATGTATCAGTCACTGGAATACCCACTGGACTCCACTCCTGTCTATCTCCAACCCTGTCCCACACACCAGTTACTGGACCCCACTTGGAAAACCTGACAGCTCTCTAACTGAGCCCCATTCCCATTATGGTCAAACAACCTGTCATGATTTGGACTCCACTCCCACCCCATTCCCATTATGGTTTTACGACCTGTCACAATTCGGACTCTGCTCCATTCTGTTCCATTCCTAACACCAAGTTTGGTGTTTATTTATGTTAGGATACACACACAGGGCAGGTCTCCGGAGAAACCCGCGAGATATCCGGTAGGACTTGGCTTCAGCTTATAGGCTGCGCCCTCACTATGTAGATCATGTTGTCCAATTTCAAACAGGCAGATGGGAATCCTGGGGAGTCTGGGCAGGGTTCGTGAGTCGTGGGTCGTAGGTCAGAGGTCGTGGGTCGTGAGTCGAGATAGTTGAGAGAGATAGATGCGCCAGAGCCCGTGGGCTCCAACTAGTGCAAGCGGTGTGAATCAAGTAAGGTTTTTTAGAGTGGAAAATGTTATTAGATTACTAGGGGGAATCTAAGCTAATTTTCTGACTGGATTGTATGTACAACATCTGCCAGTTTATATAGACCATGGAGTGAATGACATACCAAATCCAGTAATGATGAAACGAAACTAACAAAACATAAAACGGGAATAATAAACACCAAATTGGTGTTAGGAACGGGACGGAACGGAGTGGAGTCTGAATCATGATAAAGCATAACCCATAATGGGAAATGGAGCGGGAGCAGAGTCCTAAATCATGACAGGTCATTTGACTAAAATGGGAATGGGGCTCGATTAGAGTGGTGACGGGATTCTGAGCAGGGTCCGGTGACTGATGCGTGGGACGAAGACGGACATAGACAGAGACGGAGTCCGGGGGAAGTCCAGTGACTGATACGTGTCATAATGAGGTCGAATGTAACAAGTCTTGATGTAATGGAGTCCGGGTGGGAAATTCTATAAACAGACATTTGGGGCGTGTAGGGTGTGATGGTGTACAGGTTAGTGCCTGGAGTCCAGCGGGATTGTCTGGTCGTAACAATTTATCTCATTTCATGTTTGCTAGTTTAGTTTTCATTATTACTGGATTTGGTATCTTATTCATTCCACAGTCTATATAGTCTGGCAGATGTTGTACATACAATCCAGTCAGAAAATCAGCTTAGATTCCCCCCAGTAATCTCAAGTACATTTTCCACTCTAATCTCCTCTTTGAAACACACCACTTGACCTCGTCGGAGCCTGTGGACTCCAACCCATCTATCACTCGACCTCTGACCTATTTATCTCGACTCCCCAACCTCTCAACCAATGAACCCCTCCTGGACTCTCTGGGATTCCCGTCCACCCATTTGAAATTGGACAAGATGATCTCTGTTATGTATTTTTAAAGGTTTTTCTATTTTTCGCAATTTCCCCAAAACAAGATTCTTAACAAAGGCTCTAAAAATGTACTTATATCGCTATGGTAAAATTGTACAGTATTCCTTTGAATTATCTCGAAATTATGCAAATTATTTTGTATTTTTATCTAAAAAACTGAGTACACTGTAAGGGCGTCTCTCTTAGACTGCACTAACTCGCACTATGACTGAGTTGGGGTCCTAGCAGAGGAAATCCGAAGTGAGTTTATACCTGTCTAATTATATACATGTAGAATACAATACTACTTACCTAGCAGAGGAAATCCGAAGAGAAAAGTCTAAGGAATCCTCGGCTAGCAGGTGACTAACTAAAGGTGCAGCTGAGTTTGAAAATGTGATAACAACAAGGTGCCCCTCTCAGTCTTTACATATGAACTATATTAAGGAGAGTCAGAGAAAATGGAAAACTTAAGATTGTCCCCTGACATACACTATGAAATTTCTACTTTTATTCTTTTTTAACTATATATCTTCAAACCGGCCACCTGGCACTTATTACACAATGTGCAGGAATATTCGTCACAACAAGTGACCATCGTCACAGGGGCGTGCGACAGTCACAAGGGCGCACGACAGTCACAAAAGGTGTGCAACAGTCACAAAAGGTGTGTGACAGTCACAAAAGGTGCGCAACAGTCACAAAAGGTGCGCAACAGTCACAAAAGGTGTGCAACAGTCACAAGACACGATGGGTGTCACACGTGCACTAGCACGGGGATATTATGTCATATATTATGTTATCATATATGCTACAATAGAGAATGGCTAAAACATTCCAAGTAAAATAGCTAAAATAGGATAGAAATAAAGTTCAATATGTCTCTAAATGTCTCAGATCTCAGTGTATATAAGGAGCTCTGCTCCAGCCATGAAGTACAACCAATTTTATCAACCCATTTACACCACATCTGTGTGTCACTGCAGCAAGCAGTCTACTCCATCCCAATCTGGGCAGTTGGACATCTAATTCCACCTCTATCAGAGCTGTTGGAAACCCTTCCACCTCTATCAGAGTTGTTGGCCCAAGTAGTTCACCTTGTCACCTCAATCTGAGTTGTTGACTTATTTGTTCCCCCTTGCCACCTCTTAATTGAGTAGCTGGCTTTATTACTTTTCTGACTTCTATTTAAGTTGTTGGAATCAGTTGCCACAGTTGTTGGCTATCAACCAAGTAATAAATAAATTGTTTGTTTTATTGTTTGAAATTAGAATATAATTCTAATTTCTCCTGGTTTGGCTTATAGTTAAATACTGAGAATATTCTTTCAGAATCATTAAGACTACATTAAAATCCTGATAAGTTAGTATCACAGTAGATCCAGTAGATTAATTTAAATAAAGTATATATTGTCAAATATTGTTTTATTCTATAATTGATCTTTTGACCTGTTTATTAATATTTTTACTGTTTGATAAATAGTATAAAATATATATAAACTAGCTAGAATCAAAGTTGAATCTAGTTTTGGAATCAGTAAATTGTTATTCATATTTTAGTGGTTGTTTTCACAGAAAAAGAACAAGCTTACATAAGCAGCTCTCAAAAACCTTCTTTGTGAAGTAGGGTGCATATATTCAAGTAAACTCTTGACTTCAGAGGTTCTAAGTCTATTTAGGCTGCCACTGATTAATATCAAATACTTAAATTATTTTACCTTGTAGTGAATTGAGTATTTGCACACTTTGATAGAGCATTGGACTCCTTTTTCCAGAAAATAATATTAAAATAAGGCTAATACATTACAATCTCGCGAAGGTGCAGCCTATAAGCTGAAGCCAAGTCCTACCGGCTTTCCCATGGGCTTCTCTAGAAACCCTCCAATAAGCTCCATGCATGACTCTTAACAGTATTTTCTGACTAGGACTCACAGATTGTTCAATATGCCACCAAGAAGAAAAGCACATGTACAAGAATCATTACCTGGACCGTCGACTCTTCATTCTCCACTTACTTTGTATACCAGCCAGACACTCACAAACCAGCCAGACACTCACAAACCAGCCAGACACTCACAAACCAGCCAGACACTCACAAACCAGCCAGACACTCACAAACCAGCCAGACACTCACAAACCAGCCAGACACTCACAAACCAGCCAGACACTCACAAACCAGCCAGACACTCACAAACCAGCCAGACACTCACAAACCAGCCAGACACTCACAAACCAGCCAGACACTCACAAACCAGCCAGACACTCACAAACCAGCCAGACACTCACAAACCAGCCAGACACTCACAAACCAGCCAGACACTCACAAACCAGCCAGACACTCACAAACCAGCCAGACACTCACAAACCAGCCAGACACTCACAAACCAGCCAGACACTCACAAACCAGCCAGACACCACAGAAGAAACCTGTATCAAAGAAGTCCCAGAAAACCCAGATGAATCTGAGAACGAGGACAAGTCTGTGGCCCCTGACAAGGGCAAAGGTGTCAAAAATCTCCCATCTAACGATCAACTGCCACTTTCAGACCCTACCTCTGAGTTGTTAGTAATCACTCTAGAGAGATTGATGAATCACATGCTTGGAGAAGGCAGTAAAAAGGATCTAGAACCTCTGTGGTCAAAAGTCAATGCTCCAGAACCCTTCATGGGTTCCAACCCAACAAACTTTCCACTTTTCTCATGCAATGTCACTTCAATTTCCACGATTGATCTGTTGCATTCTCCATGGACTCCCAAAAAGTCAACTATGCACTTTCATACCTCTTGGGATCCATGTTGAAATGGTTCGAACTGGCTTTTAGCGGACTTTCCGAGGAAGAGCCACTTTAGCTCGAAGATTGGGATGCTTTTGTTATGGAGCTAGAAACCAACTTTGGCCCGTATGACCCAACCGGAGAAGCTGAGAATAGTCTCACTAATCTTTGCATGAAGGACACCCAGCACATCATGGACTATATTGTCCAATTCAACAATCTTGCAGCTCATTGTCAGTGGGGCGATCCCACTCTCTGTCACCAATTCTATGCTGGTCTGCCATCCTACCTTAAAGATGAAGTCTCAAAAGGAGAAGATGGCAAGCCAAAAACACTGTCCTGTATGTACCTCAAGGCTCAAAATGTGGATGCATGCTATTGGGAATGTTGTGCAGAAGTTGCCCATGAGACCTCCGTAGACAAAGTCAACAAGTCCACAGCCAATAAAACCAACAACAATACTTCATCCACCAGCAACCAAAACTCCACACAATCCAATAAGAAGAATGATAAAAAGTCTTCTAACAACAACATCTACCAGACTATATAGACTGTGGAATGAATAATATACCAAATCCAGTAATAATGAAAACTAAACTAGCAAACATGAAATGAGATAAATAAACACCAAACTTGGTGTTAGGAATGGAACAGAATAGAGTGAAGTCCAAATTGTGACAGGTCATAAAACCATAATAGGAATGGGGTGGAAGTGGAGTCCAAATCATGACAGGTCATTTGACCATAATGGGAATGGGGCTCAGTTAAAGAGCTGTCAGATTTTCTGAGTGAGGTCTGGTGACTGGTGCATGAGACAGGGTCAGAGATAGACAGGAGCAGAGTCCGGGGGGTATTCTGGTGACTGATACATGAAGTAATGAAGGTCGAGCATGGACAGGTCTGACGTACAGAGTCCAGCAGGTTTTTTGGTAAACTGATAATTAGTGCATGTAGGGTGTGGGTCCATATAAGTTAGTGCCCAGAGTCCGGCAGGTTTTCCGGTCATAACAGTACCCTCCCTAGCTATCTGATTCAATAATACAAAACCCCCAAGATTGTCTTCATCTATCTCAAGAAGACAAGGCCATCAAGGTTTCTCCCTGTGCCATCTGTATAATCGTTGATGCTACATAACAGCTCCTAGGTTATTTGTCAACTCGTCAACAGAAGAGGCTAATCCCGCAATGGAAGGTTGATTTGAGTCTAGGAGCATGTGCAACGGCCACCCCATGAAATGAAAATAGTTTGACGAGTCAGATATGCAACATTTCCTAGTAAAGTTCATACCAATTACCGCGGCGGCACGCCCAAAGAGCACTTCCGAATCGAAATAGGATCAGTCTTTGCGGTAATGAGTTGATTCCCCCACCAACCCAAGGTTAGCGTCCTGGAGGCTGGAGCCTCGTTAAAATATAGCTTAGTAGATCATACTCGCCCTCTTTACAGTTGTATAAATTCAATAATCGAGCCAAAAAGAATTTACGAGAATGAAAGGAAGTGAGTTGTATTGTCGCAGTTCATGGACCATAATCATGCTGGTAACAGTATGGTGCGAGTAAACAAAAACACTTCTTTCCACCTGGAAGCATGATATCTAGAGTTCCAGGGCCACCGCCAATACCCCGGTACTCCATGCTCCGTCCACAGGGCCGACAAACTGAGCGACTTCGGGAGAAGGCTTTGAAAATGCGCACCGCACTATATTCTCTGAAAGAACGTTGGATGTGCATAGCAAAAATTTCTTCGTACTGCTAATTTGCTGACAAGCCGATTTTTCTAATGTGGCATGGACCTTTCAATTACATAATTATACCTTCAGCCCAAATTTAGGCTTAAAATTTCCCAATACCATAACCCGTAATACTTCCCATGTATGCTTGATATCAAACCTTCCCCATTACTCGGCTTCCAAACCGACCATCTACTGACTCTATTTTGGTTCATCGCTGTAACATTTTTTTTTCCATTACTAACCATCCTTCCGCATTGTAATTGGGAAAAAAGGTGGTTTTCAGAAGAAAAGAAGTACAACATTCAGACGGGATGAGTCTACAGTCAGCGAAGCGGTTCACTACATGAAGTACATGGTATTCCGCATATCTGTAGCAATTCCTTTGAATGCTTTCTGGTGAGCCTCAAGAGTAGGTTTTCCATCGACGACAGTACCGCCGGCTGATTCCGTTCCGTCATGAATCAGAGTTGAGTGAAACCTCCCGCGAGCACATACGATCTACAAGCAAAATGAATGAGTTTACGACGAAATACCAAGAGAATTTTGTACATCTGCATCTGGATAAACAAATTTAGGAAGAGATCTAAAGATATGACTATTGAAGAGCTTACAGTATACGGGAGCAGGGATTGAAACGCTGCGAGTTGCCCTCGCATAAACGTGGCATAGCAAGTAGGAAATTGCCTGCAAATTGTCTGCGCCTAGATCATTCCCGTCGTCTATGACAGAATAATGACTGGGGCGGGAGGCTGGGAGACTGGATAAAAAAATGTTAATTCTGAGTGTATTTTTCGACTCACTTCCCAGCAACCCGCCATGGGATTGAAGATAAAAGTCATAGTCAACGGGACTAACAATATCTCGGTCGACAACCATTCCGGGAGGACAATTTCCACTTCTGTCCCCATCTCTTGCATCTTTAGGAAAGAACCGAACATGATGCTTTTTGCCTACAATGATGAATGTAATAACTGGTGGGGTACCACCGAATTGTCTTTCTCTCCAGAGGTTCTGCAGACACTCTTTAAGGATTGTATTAGGCCACTCAGCTAAATGATGGGTGACTTAACATGCTTTTTATTTCGTTCAACTCGTCCTTCCCAACAGCTTCGAACTGGCCTTCGCTCACGCCATCCCTGCAAGAAATAATAGGTAATGCAGTGTGCACTGCCTCTGTACCACGAGATGGGCACGCACCTGTAGAAAATGATACGTTGCGGGAGACACGGTTGGCCTTGATACTTCCAGTACTCAAAAAACATCTTCACAGCATTCTGGAGACAACAGAGAACATGGATAAACCATCAGAGTAGAGGAATTCATTTACCTCAACCATATCACCCAATTCAGAGATAATTTCCTGCCTTGCAGTTTGTATTTTTGTCGACGCTACATACCGAGAAAAGTATTGGTCAACGGATGAGACCAAGCCTGTGACCGACGGTCGGTCTGAATCGGGAGCAGCATGGCTCACATCCGCCCCTGAAATTGAATAAAGGTTGAACCAACTTTCGATCTGAACATGGAGGCTGCAGACCAATTATCATCGTGGGGACTTGAGAAAGCACTTTCATGATCGGAGCATTTTTTGCAGGGATTGAGTTGATCCCGCCGAGCTTCGTGTTCAACCTAAAGAAGAGCTTGTTAGAATTCCTTACAAGGATTTATTCAATTCCCTACTTGAGAGCCAAATTGTTGCAATACTGATTATTACCATTAAGTTTTCCGCCCTTCTGGATATACGAAATCGAGGTAAAATGTTTCATGAATAAAGTATACGGTAGTTTACCATGCACTGAGTGCGGCATCCACGTTTACAATCTCCCCAACTCTTTACGGCAGTTCGGATGTCAATGGCTGAGTCAGGAAGAATAACGAGAATGAAACTGGGTCGACCCTCGCAGAACTTCCCCATGGCAGCCTTCGCAGCATCTTCCATGTCCTAGAATATATATCATTAGGTAAAGAAGAGGAAGAATCTTTGAATACTGAAATCTACCTCATCATACCTCCGGGTCCCAGGCAGAACCTCCGGTGGGCTGTCGGGAAAGGCTACCAAAAAAACTGAACTTTAGACGAGTGAAACCTAGATGGAAATGAATTACTAACCCATTCCTACATATGGATGAGTTCAAGTTAAAATACGATTACATAAATGAAGAGCAGGGCTGACCCAATAGCTTGCATGCTTCAACAAAATTCGCCAGAAATCTCAATACGTCTTGACTACCACGTCTATGCTCATAGTTGACGACGGCCCAGGCCCGGACTTTGGCTGGTTGCCATAGTTTTTTTCCGACTACATTCCATGCACCACCTCTAGGTGTCTGAGGGATTTTTGTGTGAGCAGAGCAGAGCAGTAGACTTATTGTGAGGGAAGACGAACATCTGGTGCTTGAGACGATCCCCATTGGATTGAAGGTGCATGCAAAACCCTGGCATTCACTGACAGAAGACTCTCATTAATGGTCACGCCCGAGTGCCTTAGGAAATCCGATTCTCTATATCCAAGTGCCTTAAAAATCCGATGTTAGACTAGCAATCGCAGAAATAATATGACGAGAATTACCGAGGCACTGGACTGGATAGCTTTAATACGGTCGGCCTATCCCGGAGTATGATATAATCAGAGCATTGCATTCGGGGTGAGAACTAGTAACTCTCACCGGCTTAACGGTCGAGAATTTTAGGGCTCGTGCGGCCAAGTCGGATGTCAATGTCCTCTTAAATATCTGACCTGGCTTGACCTAGTCGCCATAAGAATAAAAAAATAATTTTGAATAAATATGTTATGTTACCTCCAATACTTCGATCGGAAACACAATGCCTTTCCCGACACTGATACAGATAGCTTTCCCAAGCTGGACATGGTAGCGGTATGCAGCTTCATAGTATTTCTAGATTGGAATGAGAATAGCACAGCACAGATATTCTGAAAAAAAAAAAGCTCACTGATATAGAAGTATTCTCTCCTGTCTTTTCTTGCAAGAACATATAGTCATCGGCACCAGTCATGACTATTTCTAAGACTTTCCTCCACCGCGGTCCACCTCGTCGTGGTGGTATCTTGGAGCCAATCAGAAGGCCTTTCAAAAACTGATCAAGTTTTCTCTGCTGAATTTCCGTTACACGGGAAAGGTCGCGAGCGTTGTTACTCCCGATGAAAGCGAGGACAGTCTCTACAAGAGAACCACCAACATACCTAAAGTCGTGTCAGCAGAGAATGTCATCAAAGTACTAGTTCTCACATGACGGCAGTGGCGATATCTATGTTAACAATCAACCGCCCTATAGTCGGACGAACACTTCTTTATGAAGTGATACGTTTCTCAGTAAGCTGGGCTATAACCAAAAACACTCTACGCACTGAAAGAGGCCTCGCCATAGCTCTAGGCCTTTCCCAAGACCACTCCTGAAGTCTTTGGTGAAAAATGACTTCGAATTAGAGGGGTGCGACCTTATACGATGTTTAAGCTAGCGCCGAATCGATGTTCGACTTGAGAAACTTTACTTACATTATAGGCTTCATCCTGACCAAAATGTTGAGCAGGGTAAGGACCGTAAGAGAGCCAGAGCTATGGGATCCTTTCCCGTTCAGGACGTCCAGAATGGACCTAAAATGGGCCCAGTTATGGTAAAAGAAAAAGAAAAAAGACAGGATAACACCTACGTTGGATCAATATCGGTGACCTTGATTATTTTCACTGTAATAGGCTTCAGATTCGGCTGTGGTTGAGATGGAACATTGCCCATGTAAACATTAAATTGAGCGGCATTATTGGACAGCTTCAGAAGAAAAGAGGTGAACATATTCTTTTGACCGTCATAGGCAGCGCGAGACGTGAAGATATCGGGAAATTGAGCCATCAATTTGTCATATATCAGCAGACACCTGTCTCGCTTGGGGATCCTATCGAATCCAGGAAATTCTGTTGCGGTGGGGGTGGGACAAGGAGAACGAGTTGAAGTGAGCAACAAGAACCTGGGCTAGAAAGAAGAATTTCTCACCAACTGGAGTTAAGACGACAATTGCTGAGCACCGGGGACGTCATGGATATAACCATTATAACAGGGGCTCACCATCGTAATGGTAGAATTTATTAGCAGGCAAGCTGGTGATCGCGAACGAATTCGTCAAGACGGAGATCTGTGAGCCCTGAGTCCCAGGTTGCAGACCGAGGCGTGAGCGATTAAGCATTGGTGAAGAAGGAAAAGAGCAGAGCAGAGGAGAAAGTGGAAGAGAATTTTATAGACTCTTGAGGCTATTCTAGCAGTTGGTACATAGTATTTGTATGATTGCTACCTGGTAGCACACGAGGCCGTAAGGCGGATTAAGTAGTAATCGATATAATATGAGAGTCATAGTCTACGTGCTTCCTACAATTTAATGTCGATTGCGAGGTTGTTGGAAGGTTTCAAACGGCTCAAAACGTTGTAGGCGATCGACGCGACGCGTTTTAATCTCATTTATATATTTATGTAAATAACCGAGAGTATATACACCAATTGACAATTATTCGTAAGGCAACGCCATCTTGGGAGTCCTCCAGGCAGGAGGTATCGCTTGCACACTCAGATTCTCCTAGTATTTATATGGAAGTCCCTTATGTAAAAAAAAAAAATCAAATATTCGCACTCCATGGAAGAATACAGTAAATAATAGATGCTAAGCATTTCCCTCTGATTGTCCTGCCCCTGTGCCAGTGCCACTTCCTGTCCCCGATCCAGTGCTGGTGGTGCGATCGCGAGAACTGAGCAAGCTTTGAAAAAAGTTTTGCAAGACATCGTGTTGTGACTGCCCAGCAACAACTGGTGCATTCGGGATGCTGGGGGATGCTGGTGGCCGAGCATGTGGGTGGGCATGTGTTGAGGAAGTACCCGTGGAAGATAGAGTCGAAGGAGGCCGACCAGCAGGGTCCTATAAAAATGACATAAAAATACACATGCATGGGTGCTGTTGACATATTTGTAAACAAACATTGAGACTCACACGCCGTACAGTACTGGATCTTCTGGGATCTCGCTCAATGTTCCTTTCATTAGAACCGCCACCTTCCATTTCCACTAAAGCCCGCTCAACGGTCGGAAGATTGAAGCTGCTACTTTCCAAAGGTCCAACAACCCCAGCGCCTGTGAGATTCGATGGATCTGCAGGAGTCCGGAAAGTTTGACGAGGGTCACGATCAGAACTCTTTGCATTAGATTCATAGTGAATCGCAAGGAATTGCTGTTCAGGTGTTGGTGAAATTAATTGAGGCAATGGTGTAGGCTACACAATTTTAAAAAAGGAAGAAGTTAAATCCATAGGTGGTCTAGTCGCCAAAAAAAAGCACGCACCTTCGCGTCCTGATTAGTGCCAACTATTGACATAAACATTTCCTTCGCTCCTATATTATTGTCGTCACGTTCCTCATCTAAATCACGTTCCCAGGCTTCGCCCCATGCTTTAGCATCAAATCCCTC
The DNA here is from genome assembly GCA_015178975.1 of Hysterangium stoloniferum. Lineage (NCBI taxonomy): Eukaryota > Fungi > Basidiomycota > Agaricomycetes > Hysterangiales > Hysterangiaceae > Hysterangium > Hysterangium stoloniferum. Next base: position 270,280 of record WHVD01000078.1, read on the forward strand.
TCTCAATACTGTAATCTTTCCCCAACTATCCCAGCCTGCGGGGACCAGAATACGGTCGCGATCCAGTGTATTTGGCTTGTGAAAAAAAGGAAACGGATTGCGTGCGGGAGCAGGAACATCAGTACTGCCAAATATTGGGGAAGGGGCTGGGGGAGCAAACAAAAGATGCAACACGTAGTGTCGTAATGTAGATAATGTTTGAGGTTGCTGTGTTGTGTAAAATAACCCAGCACCGTCTACAACGCTATGATAAGCCCGGTCTACGACATGATGATAAAGGAACGCACATTTCAGACAAATAGTTCGAAGGACTTGCATGACACCATCAGTCCGTTCTTCCCATTCCCCACCTTTGCCTTTGACCATGCCTCCCATACCACCCGAACCGCCCACGATGTCATGGCCTTCATCTATTAAATCAGCTTTAGTACATACAACGACGACAGGTACGCCGGACGCATTATGTGTTAGAGTGCCTGGTCCAAGAGGTAATAATGTACCGCTAAGGGCACTGGTTGTCGGAAGAGGAGGATCGGTAGATGATGAAGGTTCCGTGTAGTGTTGAAGATGTGATTGCACTACAAAATAAATTGTCAGATAACGACATATTTGCAAATAAAAAATCTCCAAATAGTCAACGTTGCTACCTAAACCAATGTACCAATGTATTATACTGATACGAAGTTACATTTCAAGTGTGATGTACGCGAAAAACGAGCTCAGCGTATAAACGTGTTCAAATGCAGAAAATAAGAGGAAAAAGACAGTGAATTATGAAAAATAAACAGTATCACGTACGTCTCTCTCTCGATTCTTCACGGACAATCTCCAATTCACGGGCTCCATCTCCCTTTGCCCATGTCTCAATCCACGTGAGCCAAAGCTCAAGCTGTTCTACAAAGGACCATGGTCGTGTCCAGTCCATTATTATCATTACGAGAGTATGAGGTAGTGATGTACGTGGTGGAAGGAAAACAGGCAGTAGAGACAGGTATGTCGGAGAAGAAGATGGTACAGTATATACAGACAGGCGAGCAAGAGTGTCTGCAACGCCTTGTTAATCTCCGTCACGCCACAGATATACGATAGTCACCTTCATCTGCGTCATCTTTGACATCTGCCCAGTCATATCCCAGAGCAAAATCCGTCTTCTCTGGTTTGGTGTCAAGCTGTCTCCCGAGTAGCCCAGCCGCAATAGTTGACCTCCCAGAGGATTTTTCGCCTAGTATAAGGACTTGTTTGGATGGTATAGATCGAGTTGAAGAAACGGAGTCAAGGATTGAGGACCATAAGTTTTCGACAGGTTCTGTATCTACCGCTTCGACGGTGGTCGACATCGAGGAATGGACACGGCAGGTTTATGAATTGTAGGCGTCTAAACGCGTAGTCTCCCAAGCCATGACTGCAGTACCACCTCACAAGTTGTCTGAAACTAATAACACGCGTAGAATCGATATTTTTTCGTGGTCAATAGAAACGGTTGCCGCTCCTATCATCAATGCCTCAGAATCGGACACGCTTCAGGCTACCCTTGGTATCCCACTTCCTGAGATGACATTCGGAAACAACTCGCTTGAACTGACACATAACCCATCTGGGTTCAAGTATCGATTTGATGCAGAGAATGCTTTGAAGCATGTCAAGAGGGGAGAACTGGAAGCCGGAGATGGTGGCATAAAAGTTGGCTATGCTGATGCCTGGCTTAAGAGCCGGTCCGTGAAAGTAAACTTGAGCTGTTTGCATTATCATTGACGAATCTACGAGAAGGGTTGACCCTGATTCGTCGATACCATTTACAAAAACTGTGGCTACGAAGCCTTATGATTGGACGTACACCTCAACATATCCAGGTCACCTTGTCGATGAGAGGTTCTCATTTGTACCGGCTGATCCCAACAATCCCCACCATGTCATACCTATTGCAGAATTGACTCGGCTAGACCCTATACTCTTCTATGCTGAAATTCCTTTATACGAGGATGAACTACATGATAACGGCATGTCTCAGGTTACTATCCGTGTGGTGAGAGTCATCCTTCTCGTAACAGACTGGGCCGTGGAGTTAATGGACGAATAACTAGAGAGTCATGCCAACATCGTTTTTCTTGCTTGCGCGATTTACCCTCCGCGTGGACAATGTCCTTTTCCGGACTTGCGATACGCGTATCTATCATTCGTTTGCTTCCTCTCCGCCGCTCATAGTTCGAGAATACACTGGATGGGAGGCGCCATATCAGGAAATAAAAAAGGTTGGTTAGACATCGTCTGACCTATACGGGCATCTAACATTTGGACCCCCAACAGCAACTTCCAATTAAGAATGATTTGACCCCTTTGATTGATCCCAACTTTGTGGCGAAGTCGTTAACGACATTACCTCCTAGCCTCACACAAGAGAAAGGGGCGGGGACTGGATGGCGGGCTCTAGGAACACATTTGCAAGTTGCCACCATTCTTTGATGAAATACTTTCCGTATTGGAGTGGTATGTCTGTGGATTTTAGAACCGAATAAGCTTGACTTCCAACTTCCGACTTCCTCTTTGCCAACACGTGTCGATTTTCCTTTAGAGTTAATGTGAATACTCAAAGACTGGGAATATTCATCATTGGCACGTACTTACGACAAATATCTTAAGTATGTATAGAAACCATGCTGTTTACATGATGATGCAGACGATATAAATACATAACTTGATACACGATAAATCTGAACGGAAGATCTGGGTAAACCAACATGAAGCATAGATCGTGAATAGACTCCGGTTTGGTTTGGGTTGTATAGCGGCTAAGTAAAATGCTACATTACTTACAAAACGCCGTTGAGAAATTGCTTGTTCGGAATTGGGGAAATTACGGAAATGGATCAAGTACGTGTCTGCATATCTCGTAAGTAGCATGGCTCACGGCTGGCACTTTACCACAACCATCGAGATACAAGGATTCAAGTGAGTAGAATAGGTGTGACGTGTTGGGTCGTCACGACAGTAACTGGGCTTCGGCGTATGTATCCTATCCATGGCCAGTAACTTCAGAGCTGTAAGTCTCTTGTTCTGTACCATTATATTCTTCTGAGATTACGTGTGCACTATAGTCTACGTCTCCGACATTACAACTATCTCAAACAACTGCACTCCTCGATCTACTTAACCTAAACTCGCCCACCGATCTTGCGACTAGCGCACCTTCTGTAGGGAAAGCTCAGGGAGGACTTGACATTCCGGATGCAGTACCACCAGTGTGGAAAATATTAGTCTTAGACCAATCTACAAAAGATGTACTTGCAACGGTGCTGAGAGTACAGGACTTGCGAGATGTCGGCGTTACCCTCCACGTGTAGGCATTATTTTTTAGACTATTTCACGCTGCACTCATAGGGTAATGATAGACAACTACACTCCAATCGACCACCTATGTCTGATGTTCCTGCTGTCTATTTTGTAACACCAACTCTGGCTAATATCCGTCGAATCGCTGAGGACCTCGAGAAGAACATATACGAGCGGTATCATTTATCCTTTGTGGAGCCTCTTCCTCGGGCTTTGTTGGAAGAACTAGCTGCCACTGTCGCAAGAGATGGAACGGTTGACCTTGTTGACCAAGTATGTCCACCTCCCTCCCCTCACTTCGGCTCGCTTTAACCGCTATTGGATTATAGGTTCTAGACCAATATCTATCATTCCTAACACCATCGCCGTCTCTGTTCTCTCTTTTACCTCCACCGGAAGTAACGTCCACGCCGCCTGCATTGCCTAGCAGTCCCCCTCCACCCCAACATTCCACTTACACGCTGTTGAACTCACCTGCAACGACCGAACAACAGATTGAAGAAGAGTTGGAACGGATAGCGAACGGATTATTCTCCGTGATTGCCACCATAGGTTGGTTTACATGACTCTAGACTGCTACACATCTGACATACTGGTCCCTGTTTAAGGCCAAGTACCTTACATTCGTTCGCCGCGCTCGAATGCGGCCGAAATGATTGCTAAGAAATTGGATACTAAAATTAGAGATGCAATTCTGACTACGGCTCGGTCAACTACTGGTACAGGACTATTTGCACAAGATTCCAGTGGACTTAACGCGCTTCAGAGACCCGGTACGCTACTACTGCATAGCCTGCACTTTGAATATAACTCTAAGATCTTCCGCCTTGGCGCTGATTCAATATCCAGTACTTCTTATTTTAGACAGGAACATCGATCTTGTCCCCATGATTTCGCACGGGTGGACATATCAGGCCTTAGTTCATGACTGCCTAGACATGAAATTGAATCGAGTGGTTGTCGTAAGTATCTCTGACGCCATCCAATGAAACGACCGTTAGATTTATCGTTCTATCCAGACAACACCCCAAAAGCGATCGTATGATCTCGATTCAAAGGATTTCTTCTGGGCTAAGAACGCCGTAAACCCGTTCCCACAGGTTGCGGAGGATATCGATGCTGAGCTTAATCGATATAAGCAAGATGCAGCAGATATTACACGTTCAACGGGGGTGAGCGATATTGGTGATGTTACACAAATGTAGGCTTTCTGTTATAAACCCGATATCCGAGGCTTATTTTTTCCGCGAATTGTAGGGATCTATCCAGCAACGCTGCACATTTGAAAGCCGCCATAACTCAGCTACCAGAATTGACTGCTAGAAAAGCCACCTTAGACACTCATATGAATATTGCCACCGCTCTTCTTGAACAAATTAAGAAAAGGGGTCTTGATGAGTTATTTAGCGTCGAGGAAGCCTCAACAAAGCAGGTGTGCTTGCCGCTCTCGTTCGCAACTTTATGATCTTAAAGCTGATGTCAAGTAGACCACACAAACTATTTTGGAGACTTTACGACATCCAAAACCAGAGGTTTCACCGACCACTGCTGATAAATTACGACTAGTAATATCCTTTTACCTCTCTGTACCTGATAACGCTATCTCCAAAGAAGATATTGCTGAATTAGAAAAGGAATTGAAGGCTGCCGGGGCTAATATCGCAGCTTTCGAATACGTCCGACGGTAAGTCATCAAAGTTGCCTAATGAGATGGAATTGTCTTCTGATGCTTATAATCGCAGCACCCGAGAAATCAGCCGCATGACTGCTCCCGGATCCGTTGGAACAGCCACTCCCGTTACTCAACCTCCCGGCGGCGAGCTTTTCCGTGGATTTAGCGCATTGGGTAACAGGGTACGGGACCGACGACCTATATACATCTCACATTATGTTGATTCCTCCTCAGCTCACAGACCGTCTGAAAGAAGGGGGGCTAGAAAACCTGATATCAGGCGTCAAAAATTTCCTTCCTACTAACAAACTGCTCACGGTCACTCGTCTCACGGAAGCGTTGATGGATAGCGCGTCTGCATCAACCCAATCTTTGCAAGAGACGGATGACTATATTTTCCTTGACCCTCGTGCACCTCGTACAGGAAACTACGGCCCTGGCGGCGGTGCTGGACAGCAGCAGCAAAAGGCACGACGTATGGCTTTTGCTGACGGGATAGTGTTTGTTGTGGGCGGGGCAGGTTATGTAGAGTACGGAAATCTGGAGGAATGGGCGAGGCGCACAGGAAAGCGAGTGACGTACGGTGGATCAGAAATTCTTGATCCTGGAGGATTTCTGGATATTTTGGAGAGGCTGGGACAGCAGAAGTGATTTATCTGGCACTTGACGTTCTCCGCGTAATATATACCTCCTCACGTGTATGGACAGCTAGAAATCGTAAGGGTGTTATTTTATGTATACGGTTGTTCTCCGTGTGGCCTCCGAAGATATGCAGTGAAACCCAATATCACTTTGATGACACAAATCCGGTGGCCACGCACTAATCCGGTGAAAGTATATAGATGTACTCTGTGTACAAGACTCGAACCCCTCTTGAATTAAAAAATTGAATATAATATGTTTTAAAATTTGAAACAAATGAGGTGAATGTCTAATTAAGTATTTGGGGACTACAAGTCGCAGCATCATTTACGGAGAGAAGAAATCGCTGGTGACAGTATTTTTGAGGGATTCGGTCTGGTAGCTAAATAATCCCAGCACGGACCCGGCCCCACCTTTTGAGCAATAGATTCATCCAACAGGTTCATCCAACTCCAACATGTTGGCTTTTCGAAGCATCGGCTACCTTGTGAGCCGACTATCCTGCCCAAAAGTAAACAATAAAATATAGCGTCCATAGCTACGCCCTTATTAGATTCACTCAATCTCTCACGCCCACCATCACACCGATATAATATATTAAATTATATTGTAATTGTGATTAAATACCGATTAATACCTATGTTTTTTTTTTTGGCTGAGGGGTATGTCAAATTCCCCTGCGAACCAAGTCGGAATATCACAGGTTATGGGTTTTCTGAGGTATGGTCTAAGAAAGGTTTGACTGTAATAGCACAACAAAGGTCTCGAAATTATGTGCCTATAGTATCCTACGTGCGCACTGGCAGAGAGTTATAATTAGAATTGATCATATGGGATATCGTAAATATTGCGTTGCGACTAATAACTGGGACACAGCTGCATTCCGGCTAATGCAAATGGCCTAAAGTTTCCAGAATTCTCCGTTGCCTCCCATGTTTCCATATCAATGCCACGTGAAATATTCAACACATATGATCTGTTAGATGGTTTTAGCTTTAATAAAGTCGAATCCTTTTTTTTTCCCCGCTTCCGTCCACTTAGCCGTCGTATCTTCCCCGCTTAGTTCCCTAAAAATATGTCACAAGATATCAGACGTTGCGGTTCAATAAAATATGTACCTCATTTCTATCCCCATCTCTTGGCCTCTTGGAGCCAACACGAGCGGGCTGAATGTCTTCCATCTCAACATCGCCACCTATATCAACATCGCGGATAGGAGTCCTCCAAGCGGTGATACGGCCCTCTTCATCACCTGTGACCAGGACGCCGCTCTACATGGAGTGTATCAGGAGGGATCGTTACTGTCGGAGACTTGGACTTGATGACGTACAAAACGATCCCATATTACGGAACGCACGACGGCGTCGGAGTGTCCCCCTTCCAGTATACCTTTAATGGACCATGTGTGGCGGGCATCGGAAGATTCTGGGACTGATGCAACCGCTACATCTCCGCTAATTATGTGTGATAGGTTTATCCGATTACACTACTCGTGACAAACTCACGAATTGGATCCTAAGAGGAGCGTCAGTCCGGACGCGCCAAAAGGCCCTGGAGCTATATAGGAGTCATAAGCATCTATCAGATAATCTGTCGTCCACCGGCCCGTTAGGGAGGGTTGTCGTATATTTCCAAAGTCGGAAAGAAGGTCAAGCTTGAACAATTGTCAACTGGTGATCAGAAAATAGCAAGGGGATTCTGTAAATTGAATTACATTATCACTCCATAATCCAAAAGTTTCCATATCACTTGCGGCCCAGACACCATAATCGGTGGGGCTTCCGCGAGAATACCACCCTGCGCGGGAGATGCTGCACCCCCAATTTGCAACTTCCTGTATTGCCTCATCCTCATCTGGTTCTGCAGCACTCGAAGTGCTAAGAAGGCCATCCGTGCTGGCTGAAAGGAGGACGTGTGACATCGTAGGATGAAAATGCAGTGTTGTTATATCGTCTGAATGCGTCGAAGAGTGGGTATGAAGAGGTTTTGATGGATTTCGTGGATCCCTGAAAATGGCCAATGAGATTGTAGTCGGAGAGATATAACACAAGTGATGAGGAGACATATGCCAACGTCATATTGAGTGAGCCACTTCTTAAATAAATCTCACAACAATGGATTGGCGCATCCCTAACAACTGCCTTTGGGCCAAAAAATCACGCCCAAATTGATGGCTTTGCCAATTAACTTTTGCGGCATGAATAAAACTAACCAGTAAAATATTGATGCGTCGTCTGACTGGAGATCGGTCCCTGCTGCGAGCATATTTCCATCGGATGAGAGATCAAATGAGAGAATGTTACGATTCTTTGGCGCATGAACTATTCAGAGTTTACATATAACCACAGAAAAAGTCGACCGACTAACACTCTACTACAGAAACACCTTTGCGCTCGTCCCAGACTTTAATGCCTCCGTTTTGCTCATGGGCACTCATTAGGCTTGAACGACCCGAAAAATTCGGAACAACGCGCATAGAGGTTGGAACACTCCCATCGGATACTGATAGTGTTTTACTATGAGCTAATCCTGTGGAAGAAAGAGAATACAAAAGAATTGCATTTCCTTGTGCAGATTCGGTAGATTTAGTGGCAAGTGCAGCGTAGTTTGACGAGACGGTGAGGGCTAGAGATACAATATATGAGCCATGGCTAACGATAGTAGAGGAGGAGGTAAGAGTCTTGAGGTTGAGACCAGCCTGGAGAGAAACAGACATGAATGAAGAAAGGTACTGCTTAGATAAGTGTCGGAGTTTAGAAATTGATGTGATGCAATATCTGGGAAACTGAGCAGGCCCTCACCCTTGTCGCTTAGAACCTCTCCTCCGTCCACCGCGCCCCTACCTCTTCTTCGTCTTCTCCATTTTTCACAGATACCTTGCGATATTCCTGGCACGCCAGCTCGTCGCCCTCACGTTCTTTACCCAACCTTCTCTGTTCAATAATGCGTGAGTACGCCAGTGCGCCAGCGCAGCGGTGTAATTCGCTTTCTCACCATCATTCAACAGGAACCTTTCGTTTGCCTCCTGTCGACACAACTGGATACGTCTCATGTCCAATAGGTCCTTTGGTTCGCATGCTCAAATGCTCTGTATCTAACGTTTTTCTCCCCAGATACACCGCTTTCAGACTTCGATCACAAGTCTCCACTGCCATGTATCATCGTCACCCCGTCCTCAGCGACTGAATATCATATCGCATTTCACCATAAAGATTCCCCGTTAAAGTATAGCAAGTTTGCTGTTCAGCAGGAGCAACAGGGGGAGCGGCAACAGCAGTCCCGCTTTCGTCGCCCCTTCTTTACTGCCATCAACTCACTCGTTGACAGCCCCCCCGCCCTTCCCCACTCTTTTGAGACTACAATCCACCGATTTCCAAACAAACTTCGCGTGCGTACCGCACTGATCCTCGCCATCCCTATATTTATTATGGCTTGCCACCTTCTCGCAACGATGCTTCTGCGACATGTCGGGCTAGGACACTCCCTTTTTAGAGGGACCCTGTCTAGAGGCGGATTCTCCACTGCCGCTGCTGCTCACCTTCGCGCCCAGAGGGACGCCCAGCCGCAACCAGAAACCACCATTCCCGAAATTTCGCCGGGCGCCGTCCGCATACCCACAGCTGATCACCTGAATCAGGCAGCCGATTTGCAACCCATTGCTGCGTTAAACTGATGACATACAAGGTGATCACTACTGTTTTTTGACGGAGTTGGACATTTTATTGGCCTAGAAATACCATTTTTCCGGTTTGCACTACTTTATGCTCTTTTCGCTACCTTTATCATACCTTTGTTAGCTGTTTCGTTTATCAAGTGTTATAACTACCTCAGGCCATCTTATTGTCATTTGATATGCGAACATGATAAGTGATTAGCCGGAATGTGTAGTAATATGGGACTTCCCGTTGTGTAGTGTGATTCTCCACTAACGACTTTGGGAATGATGTGTTGGGGGTAGACAGTGCGCGCCTAGTTGAATCAAAGATGATGGAAATAACATCACTATATTTAACGCCGGGCTGACATAATATTTTTTATCTGTGTTTCCAAACGAGCAACTAACATCACACGATAGTTGAGTGAGGTATCGGGAATTAGAATATTGAGAGGAGACGATACGCTGATATGTTCAAGTACTATTTGAGCGTCATAGTTGCGGACCCAAAACCAGTAATAATACCTATTGAGTCCATCTTGTTCCCGGACTTTGGACTGATGTGAGACTGGATGGTGATTGACCGCCCTGCTGACTCTATTCATGAGTATAGGGTAGTGGCTCAGTTACTCGGGACGGCATATATCAATGGGACAACCCATGTCAAAAAATATGAACAATTATTAAAGGGAGGGCAACTCCCGCATTGTAAATACCAATTATCTAACTACAATGTAAGGTCCTTGATAAACATCCAAATACCCTGTCGCAGAAACCCCCCAATAATTCATTTGCCGCCTTCTGCGGGAAGTCGAGACAAAACAGCCTTGCCCGACTCTATCCATTCCGGTTTGACGAGCTTTTCCTTGTCGGCGTAATACAGTCGGTATACAAGCTTTATTGTGCTCTCGCTCACACCAGCCACGCCGCATATATCCCTTGCGGACTTCGGATGACCAAGTAGATGTGACGTGAAATATATAGCACCTCCCGCAATCGAAACGGGGCTTCGTCCGTCGGCGATACCATGCTTCCGTGCCTCGGCCACAACGTCAGCAGTAATTCCTTGAACATTCGCCGGGAGGTCAAGATGATTACAATAACGGATTAGGAGTTTGTCTGGTCCTCCGACATTCCGTGGGGCCTCCTTAGATCCTCCCGATCCTGACGCGCCGGGTGTAAGGTTAAAGGCTTGTTCTAACACCTTATAACATTGCCCAATGGTCTTTTTGGGTACGCGAGTAAGTTGGCAGATTTCACGGAATGTGCGGGGAACATGGGCTTGACGGCATGCGATGAAAATACAAGCAGCGATAATCGCGTCGAGACTCTTCCCTCGAAGTAACTTTTCCTCATCAGCGCGCTTGTATAGTTGTTTCGCTATGTCGCTTATGGTTTTAGGGAGGGACCATGAATCGCACATACTGGATATATCGCGGAAAGCAGTGATAAGACTCCGAGCCGAATTTGCTCCGGATGCTCGCGAAGCCGCCCGTTGTAATTCACGGGACATGCCTGAATTCCCATCCTTGAAGCTAATCACAGTATCTAGCTGTTCAACACCCTCCATTAGAGGGTCCGAAGCAGCTCCAACACGTGAGGGGTCGTCACCCTCGTCGTTTGCAAAGGTCTAGTGAAGCTAGGGTAAAACACAGTTAACTCAATCACCATCGGCAGAACTTACACGCCCTAAGTCAAAGTAAGTACATAAAACAAGCACGAAAGGGAAAGCAAGGATACTCACATTCGCTTCTAGTATCAACGATACGGTCTCCCAATACGAGGCCACAACCGCCACAGACCAAATCACCACTCCCGAATTCCTCAACAATGTTGGGATTGGGATCTCTGCATTCTGGGCAAATCAATCGCACTGACAAATCGGGCCCGAAGGATGGTTTTTGTGGCTGGTTAGGCACAGCGAGAGGGAATGCTTGGGCGAACGACATGGCGAGAATGGGTGCTGTTTTGGAGGGGGTTTTCGCTTATGCGAGCCCAAGTGGACTGCAAGATCAAGATGGACTCACAATTATTTTGGAAAGAGTGTAGAAATCAAAGAGAAGATTGGGGGACTGTGGCGGTCGACCACAACGAACTGTAGGAGTCGAATGACTAATACTCGGTGCTTTGTCTGTTACGGTCACGTGATAGGAGCCGAATAATTGGGTTCGAAGATATGAGAACTTGATAGAAAGTTCGAGCGAGCTATAGTACTTGTATTACGATCACTGGGCGTGTACGCAATTTCATGACACTCGGACAAGCATGATAAAAGACTCAGAGGAATTGTTGTTCTACAATTAATTTGTGGATCATAGATTCATAATTACGGCTAGCATTTACTTAATCATTTGAGATAGATAGTTATGCAATTTCATAATCAAAACAGTTTAGAGAACAGCGCCAAAACAAAAGAGAACTAGACCGAAACACTAGCTTTGCATAGAATGTGTGCATGTATGTGGTTTGGGAGAATTGTTGTCATGATAGAATGGGAAAAAATTGCGTGCAGATACGAGCAAAATACCAAGCAAGAGAAAAGAAAAGAAAAATCGTTCATGATAGAAACATCCGTGTCTAATAATACCCTCCTGGGTAGGGTTCCTGCCCATATGAGTTGTACTGTTGGGGCTGGCCAACATCCACACCAGGATAATGTTGTGCGTATCCGTATGGGTTATTCCTACCCGCAGCTATCGGATAATAATATGTTGCTTGCTGATACATAGCTTGTTGCTGTCGCTGAGCATCATCAAATGACTGTTGCGCCTCTCCGGCGTAATAATCCATAGCTTGTGCATGACCCTGCACATGCGTTGCTGGTGTGAACGGTTCGGCGTCGGCAGCTAGCCTGGAGCCAGGAAGTCGTCCTTGGCTAGCCACACGAGCATGATTGACGTCCATCTCCCTGTCTTTGTCTTCGCCGTCCGGAGCACGTATCTCAATCCGACTGCTTTGCCGCGGTAAAGAAAACAGAGGCGGAAAGCCTGGGGGTGACATAGACATGGGGGAGGCATGTGGAACGAAATGAACGCTACCATGATGACCATGATGCAGTGGCATTGGTTGAGGGTTGTACATTGTGATTTGCATGGGTTGCGGGGGTGGCGGCGGCGGAGTTTGTAAATACACCGCGCGACCAGTTGCAATCTCGTATGTCATACCATTCTCGGCATATGCAATCCCAAGAGGCAAAGGAAGCCCTTGAGTGGTGTACGAGTAAGGGGAGCCATACGATGCTGATGGTTGGAAAGGCGGCGGGAAAGTCTGGAGGGGAGGCGGGGGAGGCTGTGAATGTGTAAGCTCGACCTGGTCCGCTTGTTCCACTCCCCCTTCAGGTGAATAATGCTCCTCTACGTTCCCGACAGGTGAGGACCAGTTTTCTAACTGTTGGCTTGTCGGCGGGATCTTGACAATCGAACCGGTACTCCAGCCCGAGTATTCCTGAGGCTCGGGAAGCACAGCAGAATGCGTAGGCTGCGGTGCGCTTAATGGAGCCAGGTTTAGAGTGGTGACTTCGTCAGTTGCTGGGACTTCCCGTTGCTTTCCCAAACTCTTCGGAGAAGGGAGCTTTACCACAATCGAATTGGGCGGGAGAGGCTCATTAGATACCGGCTCCTTTGGTGCACTTGCAGGGACTTCTTCCAACAACAATCTGATAATGACATGTTGATCCTGTACCGACGAGGCTCCAGGGAGCTTGATACGAACGCCCTGGCCAAGACCTTGAGCGGGAATTGGCTTCAGATCCGCCTCGGAATAGAGGTAGCCATCAAACTGTTTAGTCCAAACCCGCTCGGGTTTCATGGCGAACCAGGGACGCACGTTGTTACCAAATGCTAGGATATCTGGTTCGGCAGGTTCAACAGCTGTTCGCATTCGCGCAGGACGGACTTTAGGTTGCTGCACGCGTGGTGGGCGGGGACTGGTGGCACGTCTTGTAGACGAGAACCCGTCGTCAAAGCTGAATTGCCCTTTACCCCGGCCACCGCCGCGAGAATTTCTGCCTCTACCACGAGTGGAAGAGCCTTGGGTCCAATCATCGTTCTCCCTCGGTGCTTTGCGTCGGTTTCTCCCTTGGTTGAAACCAGAACCAGTGCTGTAATTCATCGCTGCACCCCATCCATCATTCGATGCACCTGTAACCTCCTTAGGTCCATTAGTTTCCTCTGTTGATTCTTCCCAAGTAAGTGCCTCGGTACTCGGAGCAGCCCAATCAATTACATCGTTACTCGTAGCCCAATCAACCGCATCATTACTTGGAGCAGCCCAATCAATTGCATCGTTACTCGGAGTAGCCCAATCAACCGCATCATTACTTGGAGCAGCCCAATCAACTGCATCGTTACTTGGAGCAGTCCATTCATCGGTGCCCATGTTTGGTGCTGGTGCGGCCTCAATATTAGCGCCGCGAGCTTTGTTCTTTGGGTTTTTCTTTTTCTGTGGCGGTCCAGACGAGGTACCCTGTCCCCAGCCATCGTTGGTTGAAGTGAATGCTCCATCATTGGTTGAGGTGGAAGTACCATCGTTGGCTGAGGCGAAAGCGTCATCCTTTGTTGAAGCGACAGCATAATTGTTGGCCGAGTTTGAGACTTCATCATTGCCCAGAGCAACACCCTCATCGTTGGTCGTCGCTCCCCACTCATCCTCGGTCGTCTGAATTCCGGTAACCTGAAACTCCGACGTGTCGTTGTTCAAGGCGAGATCGGAAGGTTCACCCTTGGGGGAAACCACAGAGCCAGTATCCCAAAGAATAGGTTCGTCATTCTCAGTCGGGGCAGCCCAGTCCGCAGCTCCCCCCCAATCCATATCAGGTTCAGGGGATGAAAGTTTAACAGCCAACGAACTAGGGAAATCGTCCTCCACTGCATCGAGTGAGCCGTGTTTCCAATCACTTTTGGGAGCACGGCCCTTGCGCGGAAGATCAGATTCGGTCGCATCAAAAAGATCGTGTTTCCAGACGTCTCCGCTTTGACCGCCACCTCGGGCGCGCGATGTGTCTGCTCGTCTTTCATCCTGCTCAGCACCAAACCTATCATGCTTCCAGGGACCATCATCTGCATCATCTGGCGGGCCGCTAACATTGTTGAAGCCTCCACGACCTCGACCCCGTCCACCCCCGAAGCCACCACGTCCACGACCTGCACCACTTCCCTGCCATTTGCCTCGCCACCAACCGCTCAACGACCGTAGATTCTTGTCAAGAAGGCGGTCATCGTGAGACCAGAACTGACCCACTGTAGGCACGTAAGCAGGGTCGCTGTTTAATTTCTGAAGATAAGCGTGTCGGGCAAATCCTGTGTTGCGTTTGGACGAGGATGCGTCTTCGGGTGCTTTATCGCGAGACTGACTTCGCTTGCGCTGAGGCTGTGATAAACGGGGTGAAGGATATGACTCGTCCTCCTCCGGTTGAGGGGTAGAACCTTCTGGAACAGAAAAATCGGCAAAGTCGACGATTGGCAAGTCGGCCTGCCCATTCTCCTTCTCATCCGTGACCAAGTCAGACCAGTCCTGTCGTTTGGGAAATAGAGATTCTGTAATGTCTGGGAGTGCTATTGGCGAACTACTACCTTGAGCGACATGCAACGGATCCGCAGGACTGGGGGCGCGTGATCTATACTTCGGTTCATCTTCAGTCTCAGAATCAGAAAGGGACTGCGACTCGAGACTAGTTGCAACGGTATCGGTGTCTGAGTCAGACCGAGGCTCACGAACAACCTCTGAATCCGAGTCCGTCTCATTCAGCCTCCCCCTTGCTCGCCTCCTAGCCACTACTCTTGGCTTCATTGTGTGAGCCATCGAGGTAGAAGGACTTGAGTTTGATTCTACATCATCTTTAACCTGGCTTGGTTGCTTGACAGGAACAGAAATGCGGGCTGGAGGAGGCATGAAGACTAATAAAGGAGTCAGCACGAAGGAAAAACGATGAGAGGGGATAAGAAAGTGACCTTTATGGGATTAGTTAACTGAATATTTGACTGGGTATCGAATGTTGAACGTCTACAAGCGATGCAATGATAGAAAATGAGTATGCGACGAGCGTAGGTAGGTGGCGTCGTGGTTTGTGTTATGGCGCAAGCCGGGACAAGGACTCGGCCATAGCGGACAATGAAAGTCGGAGTTCGACCTCGGGTTTGTCACTTTCACCCTCTTTCACTGCACAGCTTCATAAAACATGCATGTTCACAGCCAGACTAATTCAGCAGTATAAAGTGTACAGCAACAGCATTCATTACTCGGAATCGGATTCCAGGTCAATTTCTGGCATCTCCTCATCCTCATCGCTATTTTGATCATCGGTTATCCCATATCCCCCCATGGATGTAGAAGTGAACATTGATGGTTGTACCGGTTCTTTAGCCTGGATGGTCCCAGCCCAATTCTGTTCATGGCTTATGGGATCCTCATGAGATGATACTGGCGGCACTTTCGTACCTGGGTGAGGTGGCTGGGGTTCTGTTACTGCCGGGGATTCAAGACTTGCGGTGGGACCCGGTGACTTCATTGTCTGTGGAGGGATAAACGATGAAACAGAAGCGTTTGTGGTGGCCGACCATGTTAGTGGCTCCGATTGCACATCAGCTCGTGAAACTATTTCTGTCTCGGCAGGCGCTTTGGACTCTAATCTGGCTTCGGTGCATTCCATTGTGCCAACATTAAGGGCCTCCTCTGTTGCTTTGTCTTCCTTGATATTACCTGTCCTGAATAATGACAATGCTTCGATGGGAGGCTGGGTGCGCAATAACGGTGGGAGTCGAGGGTGCAAGAGTATTTCAACTTCCCGTTTGACCTGAAGACCGGAATATTGGTCATTAAACATTAACATAGGTCAATACTTCAAGTGTTATGGGTATCCATACCGTTGCATTGCCATCCAACGACCAGTTAATTGCACTGACAACTAACCCCACAGCGCTATTGACCCAGCCAGATGATCCCGCGAGAACATGTTTGTTGCATATCGCTTGAACTTCGCCATACACTTGCCCGTGAAAGGAAATATCTCGCGAGAGCGTGGAAGGGGGATGCCGTGGCAGCTCATGTAGCAAGGTAACTACTAATCGTCCAGCAAGGGTTCGTACAGTCTCCGAAAGGTGAGGATTGGGAAGCAAATGGTCCAAAGCTAAACACCAATTAGGTTCGTATCGAATGATACATAACGGCCCTTACCTCTCAAAGCAAGGAGGATAATTTCTCCGTCTATAGGAGCTGGACACAATACGCCGCGTCCCATTTTAAACACCTCGTCACCTTCATATCCACGGCCACGTTTCTTTCCTTTTTTGCTGGTGGCTGCTGAATTTTCATCGATCTGTTGCTGCACATCTACCTTGTACGATAAAAGAGCCGTGAGCTGAGGAAGCAACGTCTTGACGAGTCTTGTCGGAGGAATGGGAGAGTGCAATGCGTATGTGTTGGATAGAAGGACAGGAAGAATGCGTAGAAATGGGGCACGATGGGACCTAGAATTAACGTTGTGATTAGGAAATGTGATTCGGTAGCCAATGACATACTTGGGTAAAGAAGGGCTCTCTAAGTGGTGCGTAATATGAGCAACCAGGCGAGATAAATGCGGGTTCAGGTGTTGGCGTAACCTGTTGCTAGTTAGTGAATAGATATCGAATGTAAACTCAGGCATCTGACGTTTGAGCCATTTGAGATATCAATATGCATGCGAGTTTCCAAATATCGGGTATAATTGAAATCTCTAACGCCCGGCGACTCGTATCGAAATGACCATCAATCTGTACATTGACGTGAGCAGGCAATAAACCCTTTGACGCAGAAACCTACTGCATCTTCGGGTGAGCATCGTAGGAGAGCGAGTGTCAGACTATTGAGCTCTCCAATACAAACGGGAACGGGACGAGCCGTAGTTGCGCTGGAGAAGACAAATTAGATTCATGACTTGCCACGTTATAAGTTGTAAGATACCGCAGCAGCTCAGTTATAAGACTGATTGAACAATTGAGTCTGTCCAGGCACAAGGGAATAGCAAGCATTGGGTCTGTTGGAGGTGGATCGAAAGTAGGTTTCACAGATAGATTTGTACGTGGGGCTGCAAAATATCAGTATCTAATAAATTAGGCTGTGGCAATTGCTCACGCAATGAGAATGTCGAGCGTAGTGTCCCAAATGCTGACCACGCCTGGGCAATGGCTGTATCAAGGCTTTTCCGCCAGAGTGGTGCTGCGCCTACTTTGCCACCTGTAAAATGGAGTACGGTATGTAATGCACATGCGTCTGTGATAACTGCGTTTGGAGTTGGAGTGACAGACGATCCCGAGAGGAGACGCAGCGAGAAAGAAAACATATTTGTGTATAATTGCCGATGCAATGTAGGATAGAGGGGTATTAACCGTGCGAGTGAGACCATGCCAATGTGCTGTCAACGTTTATCAAAGAGGCAGGATAACGATGGGCAAATACATACTCTTATTTCAGCATCTTCGCTCTTTTCTGCAAGGTCAAGAAGTGCTGCACTGAACTTTGGTACATTCGGGGTGACTAACTGCCTTTGAAATTGAGGCATGGAAATAGCTTCAGTAAATATGTGTTCAATAAGTCTTATACAAGCCTTGTAAGTAGGAGGAGCCTCATTCCTCTATAGCAAAATAAATCAGAGAAAATATCACAATCAACATGACTTACAGATACGATGGGCAGCGCAACAGCAATCCAATTTTGAGCCGCCTCTACCATGACATTTTTACTCAAAATCGATGTCTGTAACGCAAGACATAAGCCCGCCCAGCGTGCTCCAGGATGTTTTGAATGGAGGAGCGAAGACAGTCTAGAAATCCATTTTTGAAGATGCGGCGAAGGAGAAAAGTGCGCTGAGGTCAATGAAGATATAAGATATGGAAGGGATAGTACGGCAGCCTGATCTGAGCCCACTTGGAGCTGAAGAATGATTTCCAAGGAATGCATAGTCAATTTCCAAAATGAGAAATTCAGTACCTCTGTGATTACAAATCAAACCACGTGACTTTCCACCCAGTGAGCAGTGCATGGCTACAGTTCACGACTTGACGACAAAACCTATTATCAAGCCATGAATCCAGAACCAGGGATGTTTCCACTGGATCCCAGTGTTGAGGAGGTACTGACCCTATCTACTTTCGAGGTGCGATTAGTGTGTGATTGCGAGTAAGTGCTAATGCCTGTTTCAGGATAAGTTCGATGTCAAGGACTTCGTTTCCTCCATTTCAGAGAAGCTAATATCACAGTCTAAGGCGACTCCCGGCCGTATGTGACCTACATGCTATAGCATTGAAGTCGTGCTGATTTGTGTGCCTTTAGCATTCGACCCGAAGCCATTTATTCGAACTTTCGAGTCTGCTGTAGACAAACTACTAGATATCCGGAAAAACCTCCAACGCCAAACTGATCTTCTGGAGCGAAGCGTTAAACCAGCAGAAAGAGATTATTCTAAGAAGATGACGGAGCTTGGTGGTGGCTTTGATGTATGTCATGTGTTGCGCAGTCTACAAACAATATCGATAGTCCACAGGCTGTAGGGAAATCTTTTACTAGTATGGAAGGGAAGATAAGCGAAGTTGGTCGAACTGCTGTCAGAATTGGTTAGTTGGGTTGTAACGTCCTTCATTTGCTGGAAGCTCAAGGACGTACAGGAGAACAGCTGGAATCTGTCCATATATCAAGGCAGCGTGCACAGGCTGCCTACGATCTAATAGATTACTACAACCATTTCTCGAAAGGTGATACCACACGACTAGATAATTTACAGAAAGAGGGCGGAAGAGATGGACGCCACCAAACTGCCATTATTTTGCGGCGATTGAGTATTGTTGCCAAGGAAGTGGATATGCCCAGCGCCGATAAAGTACGTGATGTATTTTCTGATATAACAGGTTGGACCTAAATCTGCTTCTCTGTCTCACCTTAAGACTCGTGAAAATATTGACAAATATTGCGAAAAGTTCGAGAAGAATATGCTCCGCTTGTTTGACAGATGTTATCGCAAAGGAGATCCAAAAATGATGAATGTGCGTGACGGCGTTATATGTGCGGGAACCATTCTCAATCTTCTTAACAGCACTGTGCACAGACGCTGCTTGATTTTAATGGAGGGGCATCCTGTGTGCAAATATATGTGAATCAACATGAGTTCTTCATCTCAAAAAACCAAGTTCAAGAATTGAGTGCTGTAGAAAGTGGCCAACTGTATGTGTTTTGTTATTATGGGTAATGCAGGCTGAATTGTTTTTTTAGATGGGAAACAATACCAGATCCAAATTCTAGCCCTCCTAAGAGCGAACCTGGCTTAGAGATATTGTTTGCCGAAATCCGAACGACAGTGGCGCAAGAGGCTCAAATTGTACAAGCTGTATTTCCTAATCCTCCTATGGTGCTACAAGTATTCTTACAAAGAGTATTTGCTCAGTCTGTAAGGTTTTCGCAGTTTAAAAACTGAAGTTCTGATGCTCAGCATACTTGACAGATCCAACAATATCTAGAGCTCCTTCTCAGCAAGGCGTCGAATATTTCGCAGCTCTCCTTTCTCCGCATGCTGCATCTCTCACATTCACAGACTTCAACATTAGTAGAATCGCTCAAGGCATACGATCTTTCGCATGTTACGGCCAGGTTAGCTTCGGATCGAGCTGTCACTGATGGATTAATCGCCAGCAATGCACCTGGAGCACCTGGCCAGGTCGTTTCTGTTTCGACGATGCTCGAAGCAGCCATAGAAGAACTGTTCATGCCATTTACGGAGGGTCAGAAATACCTTGAACGTGAAAGTAAAAATTTGGCAGAACTCTATAGTTCATACCTCTACCGCTTTACCCGCTATCATGTAAGTTTAAGGACTAGATGACTCTTACATTCGACAACATTACTTTACAGGAATCTATATCAAAATCGAAAACCTCCAATCTGCTCAACCGAGTTGTCAACCAGATTGCGGCATCTAGTGCCTCTTCCACTCCAGGGACAGCGACTACGACTGCGCAAGCAGCGGCTGCGTTTATGAAGTTCAGCGGGCTCGGCGCCGCAGCCATTAACGAGCGAGAGAAGGAGAAGGAGAAGACTGGCGAAGAGGCTCCACGTGAAGAAGACGGCAGACTAAGTATTGATGTAGCGGAGAAAATGCTTCGATGGCATGCGGAGGCTATTGGGCGATGCGTAGAGCTCAGCTCAACATCTGATGTGTGAGTCTGGAGGTTGCCCAAGGGACTCATTTCATCTAATAGTTATTCAGACCCAAAAACGCATTTGCACTCCTACGAGTACTCTCTGAGGCCTTGGGCCGCTCTTATGTGGAAGCAGCGTTGGAAACGTGAGTGATTTGAAGGGATATACAATTACTTAAGAAGAATATTTTTACAGATCACTCACACGTTTGGAAACTCGTGACCCAAAGCTCGAGCCCGATCTTTCCCCATTATCCACACTACGGACGGCCGATATGGTCTGCCATCTGTGGCAGCAATATGTGAACATTGCTCTAATGCCGTTATCCAGCTCGTCTGTCACGATTAGACGTGAGATGGTAATATTCAACAACCAGACTATAAGCCGCGTCGAAGGATGTGCCAATGCTCTGCTTCAACGGGTCACAGACAGTGTGATCTCGTGGCTGACTGTTCAATTAAATAAACAGAAACGAAATGACTTTAAACCCCGGAACGATGACCTGTCGTTTGCTCGTGTTAACACTGAACCCTGTGAAGCATGCTGCGAAACAATGGAGAAGGTCAGAGATGCGGCCAAGCTGAACCTGACAGGTAAAAATCTAGAGGTGTTCCTTACGGAAGTCGGAGTAACGTTTCACACGTCAGTCCACTTTTTTACATTTATTTGTCATATTGCCAAAGTTAATGACAGGTTGCTACTCGATCACCTCAAGAGATTTCCTGTCAGTGCCACAGGCGGTCTTATGCTAGCCAAGTACGTCTTTTTTTAGCAATAGAACAATGCAATGCTCATGTGCTACGGAAAGGGATCTTAAATCATATCAAGACACTATCGCAACTTTCAACATGCCTGCGCTCTCAGAGCGATTCGAGTTCATTCGTCAGCTTGGGAACGTTTTCCTTATCCAGCCCGACATTCTTCGAACATATATCACTGAGAATTATCTAGGGAAAATCGAACCAGCGCTTTTGCGACCATACCTAGCTCAACGTGCTGAGTGGAATAAGGAAGAAAAGATGTTTGAAGGGTTGTTCGGTGATGAGGGTGAGAATGAGGGTAGAGGGTTCAAGGACCGTTTAGGAGTCTCCCGAATGATGAGGGAACTAGAAGCTTTGCGCATCGGTGATGGGGCTGGGTCCGGATTTAGTGCTGGGTTCAGTTTTAATAGTCTGAACACTCGCAGTCTAGGTATTTAGATATATGTATCTCTCGAACATACTGTACTTTTATACCCATTTTCTACTGAAGAAAGGTATTGACAATTTGGCATAAAACACTTCATACCGGGTGGTGTGAAAATTGAACTGTGGGATAGCCATTTTTGACAGCTCGAAACCATCATCGCTTTGATCGGCCTCTGTTTCCGCCCGTCTTGCCGCCTCGGGGCCTTCCCGGCAATGACGCACTACCCTTTCCCCTATTCACAGATCGAATAGCTTTCCGGACATTCAAGATATCACCATCTCCTTCACCAGTATGTTTCGACCGTTTGGGGTTACCATCTAATTTAGATACCAGAGCCAATGATGCCTTTCGCTCAGCATCCGCAGGTACCTCGTTGGCGTCGAACTAAAAAAAGTAGGCGTGAGAACGCATTTCATTTTGTTAACTAGCCGAAATACCTTCCGCTTTACACCACGGAGCTTCGACTCCCCATTGAGCTTCTTGTCAAATCTAAAAGAGTTATGGGCGAAAAATCTAATTAAAAAGGCACTGCACTCACTTGCCCATACTAGCGGTACTGACACGGGTTGTTGCCAAAGTCCTTGCGATATCGCCTTTACGCTCCTCTTTTGATGGTGCTTTGGGACCTTGCTGCTCGAGATTCCGGGCTTTTTGCTTTTCATTCTTAGCCACACGTGCCTTCCGTTCATCTCGCGCGGCTTTGACAGGATCAAAGTCAGGGTCTAGCAAGGTGATCAGCTAAATTCGACTCGAAGGGAAAAAACCACTCCATACCGGCATTATCTGGCAATTCAGTAATCCACTGATCCTCCTTTTCACGGTTTTTGCCATCTTTGCCCCAACGATTGACCCATTCCTGTTTCTCTTCATCAAATACCTTTTTGTCTTTTCTAGTCTTTTGGATTCCTTTAGCGGCTGCAAACTGTTCCCATTTTGTCGGCGGTTTCGGCTTTGGCAACGGTTTCGAACGGGGTAGTAGTGTTGTTGTTGGAGGAAGCTTTGCTAATGGGCCATCGCCTGTTGCCTGTACAGGTAGGGCAAAAAGAGATGTTATGAGTACTTGGCAACCGTCTCGCGCAGTCGTTAACAACAATTCTTCACGGTTTTGTCTATAAGTTGTGTCATCAGACTGTGATATAATAACTACATATGATTTGCATACTCATAAGCTTCTTGGTCGACAAGATTGAGGTCGGTTACTGTAAGCAAGCCAGCATCCACTTCGAGGGGTATTTCTTTCTCGACAACTATGGATTTGCTGAACTATTGTCAACCGAACATTAATGAACCGTTTAAGAAGAGAACTGACTGTTTAGATTGTTCAATAGCAATTAACGAGGAGACATCCATGGCAAGAAGAAAGTTATACTGTCACGTGTGCTGTCACAACCACATCTTTCTCTACACAACCACTGGTACAGATGAATTAAACGGAGTAACTTATCTCAATCGCAGAGCACCATATTCACCTCTTCTGTTCTGCTGTAGTTTCCCCTACCATGTGGTTCCACGCTCGTCCCTGCACCAGATGCGCCTTTTCGGATCTATCTTCAGCTTCTAATCCCGATGACACTGACGTTTATCGAAGACAAACGATCTGTTACCCAGGCTCCGGTATTCAATGGTATATTCGCTTATCTTACTGCTGTGTACTTTATTTGGGCTTGCTCTCAAGTGTCTGAGGCACAAGTTGCCAGTTATGACATCGGGGGAGTGTCAAAAGCTGTCCGAAGCTGAGCCTCTTGAGTATGGCTATCATGTCCTGATTGTGGTGTGTATGATGGTATTCTGGACCCACACGGAGCAAACATAATGGCAAAATTTGTTGGATTAGGCGGTTTGTGTCAATGTCATGACCAGCCATTGACACTGCTTCAGCTAAGCCTGGGACCTCCGAGTGCAATCTCCGTCAGGCAACCTAGGCTCAGACGGATTCGCATATAAGATGCAGCAAACATGTAATTTCGGCATTCAATTTCTCGTGGTTGCTCATCCTCCAGTTGTAATAATGGTCATTTCTCACACCACTTTCCGTTTACCTGACTTCCTTTCCCAATGTCTCTTTCCTCTACATTATCACCCAAATGGCGATTTTATTGCAGAAGCATCCGATCAATGGTATCGTAATGCGTTCGATGTATTGTCCAAAGAACAAGAAAGACGCCTCTCCGTCCTCAAGGCGAGCAATGTCGCTGCATCGATATATGACGACGCCAGTGAACATCACTTACGTGTGGCCTGTGATCTCATGAATTTGATTCTGCTTTATGGGGATCTCACCGACGAAATTGGCGTTGTGAACAACAAAATGGCGGCAGATCTCATGATGAACGCTCTCTGGTTTCCAAACGCTTATAAGCCTACCCATGTCGAAGGAAAATGGCAGCCAAATCATGAACCCGCCGTGGGAAGGCTAGCTAGAGAGTGCGTTTATTTCATACTACGATTCACGATATTGTGGCTTAATCCCTTATCAGTTTGTGGAAACGTTGTGTGCAAGATTCAAAACCTGGCTTTCGAGATCGTTTTATAGAAAGTATGGCGCTCTTTGCCGATGCGCGACACGTGCAGGCCGATCATCGTGAAAAACACACCGTCCCCTCACTAGACGAATATATCGACATACGTCGGAATAGCAGTGGATTGAAACCCCTCATCGATATACTAGAGTACACCCTCCAAATCGACTTACCTAGCGATGTAATCAGTCACCCTACAATGGACTCTCTCAAAGAGTGCGTTAATGACTTTTGTACATGGTCCAATGTTCGTCATTCACTTCTTTTTTTTTCTTCTGCTCATCCTTCTTTCCAGGACATATTTTCCTTTAACAAGGAACAAGCTTGTGGAGATACATATAACATGGTTATCATTCTCATGGAAACTCATGCCCTAGAGCTTCAAGATGCCGTTGACTACGTCGGAGATATGTGCATTACTACCCTTGACAAATTCCGAGAATATAAGCAGGATTTGCCAAAATGGGGTACAGAAGTGGATAGGGATGTAGCCAGATTCATCCGCGGTCTTGAAAACTGGCTGATAGCATGCCTCCATTGGAGCTTTATCTCCGGCCGATACTTTGGGGCCCAAGGTCTCGTTGCGAGAGATACTCTCACAGTAGAACTCTTACCAAAAAAAAATCGTGTTAAAGGTGCCAAAGAAAAGGGTAAGTCGTCGTTATGCTAAGTCCAAGGTCCATATGAAACTAATTTATTTTGGGATCCAGCACATATTTAATTCGTCCAGTACTGTATCATTTTCAAACGTTTCAACAAAGGTTCCATATAGACAATGCAGTCTAACAGCTCAATTCATATATATATTAATTTATTCACTTTTTACTAATTGTTATGTGTTGGATTCCGAGTTGTAGTTTACTGATCGACTGGTCGATTAATATATGGTTAAATTCATGATTAGACTCGATCTTTCAGCTAGCCAGGTCCAGGTTTCTGTAGTGATGGTCATCCAGAGTGGTGACATTGGAGTAAGGTTATCTTGTAGATTGCCAATCCACAGATAATGCCACAAGAAGTACATGTGGGTACATATAGGTCTGAACCACACAACTAACAGTTGCAGGGACGAGGAAAAGCATGACTCTAAGGGACAAGGGAGGGCCAAACCATTGATGAAGGATTCTGGAGAGATTAACTCCTCAGAGAAGAAGACCCTTATGCTCAACACCAATGATATTAAAATCAAGTGGTCTGATCCCTGATCCTCTGGAATACAATGAATCTCAGTCAGGTGCTTTGGAATACATTTCAGACATTATGAACCTTTTGGAAATTTTGGAATCAATGAGCTCCTTACTTGCGAGTAGCTTTCCCATGATACCTGACTCCTACAGCGTGCGCGACAGATCGCTCCGTAGACATTTGGCCATATATCATAGAGCCCTCTTGTTTCCAATATGTAGTTATCGTGAAAGGAAGTGTTGAAATAAAATTGCCCAGCTAACAGAAACTCTCAGTGAGTAATGCCCTTTTAGCCTTGCCTACATTTATTTCTGGATACGACATTTGAGTCAAATCTGTTTCTGCTTATAATTAGCTATTAGGTGTTATCAGATAAGATTACTACTCCGAACGGTTAGCCGCCCTCCCACCTCTTCCCATTGGCAATCCCTGTGACCGCTGTCTGGGGACAGCATGCTTTTATTGCCAGCCTTGAGAGGGGCGATCTCCCCTCGAATACCTGCTATATCATTGGCATTTCCGTCTCAAAAACCTACCTATGCGCTATCTATCCGAACTTTTCGACCATCCACTCGTTATCTTGCGTTGCATCGGAAATATCAAAATCAAGCTTCTAAACCCCTTGATTCCAGACCACATTCCACAACAACACCTCCTCCGGAGCGTCTAGAACCCAATCCAAGTCCGCAGTCCAAACGCGAAATTTCTACAAAGGAACAACGCCGCAAAGATTGGGCCATTATTAAACGTTTATTGATCCATATTTGGCCTCCAAATGACTGGGGTGTGAAAGGGAGAGTCTTGTTTGGTCTGGGCCTTCTTGTATCAGGCAAGGTGTGACTACTGCCTCATGTATTAACGCAGAGATTAATTGAAGCCAGGTTTTAAACGTCCAAGTCCCATTCTTGTTTAAAGGGATAGTCGACGCGCTTAATGTACCAATAACATCAGACACTACGGTCTGGGTGCTTGCTGGTTCTTTGATCGCTGGATGTGGGTACCCTTGTATGGCATTTAATCAATTACCATAACACGAGTGACATATAGACGGTCTGGCCAGAATGGGTGCGACTCTATCCACAGAGTTACTAAACGCCGTGTTTGCAAGAGTCGGTCAATCTGCTGTGCGCCGAGTAGCCCGGGAGACTTTTGAGCATCTGCTCAATCTTGACATCAAGTTTCATCTTTCACGGCAGACTGGTGGTCTAACGAGAGCAATTGATCGGGGCACGAAGTGCGGCAATATCTCCTTTGCATACAAACATGTTAAAAAATTCCATTAGAGGTATCACTTTTATTCTCCAGGCAATAATATTCCGTGTAGTGCCAACCGCTCTAGAGATCTCAATGGTTTGCGGAATCTTAGCATGTCAAGTTTCTGCCTTTGAAAATTCATTTACTAATATTAAACCTGTCACAGACCTACCAATTTGGCTCCAGTTTTGCAGCAGTAGTCGTGGGTACGATGGCTGCATATACCTGGTTTACCATTCGTACGACATCCTGGCGGTATGTCGACTGAGATCACAACTTCACCCCTTGCGAGAGATACCTAAACCTATTCTAAATCATTTCGTCAGCACCCAGTTCCGTAGAGATGCGAACAAGGCAGATAACAAGGCAGCCACTGTCGCTGTGGACTCTCTGATCAACTACGAGGCAGTAAAAGTAGGTTTTTGTCTTCTATGGCGGATCGAGCATGAGTTTATAAGATTCTATGTAGCATTTTAACAACGAGAGTTATGAAATCGCACAGTACGACAAGCACCTGAAGGCATATGAGAAATCATCACTGAAGATTGCTACATCGCTTGCATTTCTCAACTCTGGGCAAAATGTAATCTTTACTACCGGATTGACACTAGTAATGCTTCTAGCCGCCCAAGGTGTTGTTAATGGTTAGTGTTTTCCCATTGTGCTCTGTCCATGTCTTGAAAGTTCAGCAGGGACCATGACGGTAGGCGACCTTGTGATGGCAAACCAGCTCCTGTTCCAGCTCTCGCTTCCCCTAAACTTCCTCGGAACGATATATCGTGAGATGAGGCAGAGCTTACTAGATATGGAAGTACTATTTAATCTCCAAACTCAGAATAGACCACTTCTTGTGAGTAGTGGCGTTATTCTGCCCCATTCGCTTATGTAGTTCGATGGTGCAGAGCTCGCCGAATGCAAAACCACTGGAGCTGCGTGGAGGCTCGATTCGCTTCGATAACGTCTCCTTTGGTTACCATGTTGATAGACCGATATTCCGTTCGCTTTCATTCACCGTTCCTGCGGGAAAGAAGGTCGCAATCGTCGGTCCTTCGGGATGCGGAAAGTCGACTGTCTTTAGGCTTCTTTTCCGTTTTTACCACCCTGTGTCTGGCCGCATTCTCATTGATGACCAGGATGTTACGCAGGTAACCCTTGAGAGTCTTCGACGCAATATAGGTGTAGTGCCGCAAGACACCCCCCTTTTTCATGCGGACGTCATGCACAACGTCAGGTATGGAAAGATAGACGCAACAGACGAGGAAGTTTACGAGGCCGCGAGAAAGGCTCGCGTACATGACACAGTGCAGAGCCTTCCGGATGGATACAAAACAACTGTAGGAGAGAGAGGCCTTATGATCTCGGGCGGGGAGAAGCAGCGATTGGCTGTTGCAAGAGTGTTACTAAAAGACCCTTCGATCTTATTCTTCGACGAGGCGGTGGGTTATCTTACTCTGCAACTATCATGCACTAACGGCTGCGAAGACCTCTGCGTTAGATGCCAAAACCGAGACCGAGTTGATGCACGAGATTAATACCATACTGCTTGACAAACACCGCACGAGCATCTTCATAGCTCACCGGTATGGATCATGTTGACCCCTAGCAAATCTGATAACTGAAATGACTTCCATAGATTAAGAACAATCGTGGAAGCTGGTAAATTCCGTCATTATTTTAAGACTACAAGTACTTAGCTAACCATGTGACAGACTTGATCATTGTGCTACGAGACGGCGGTGTAGAGGAGCAAGGCACTCATGAAGAACTTTTACGTAGTGGCGGCTTGTACGCAACGATGTGGCACGAGCAGTCCCTGGACACTGGCGCATCAGAAGACATTGCTAAGTTAGAAGAGGAGATACAAGTGCTTCGCGCTGAGCGAGAAGACGCTGTATTGGCTGAAGTTACGGATAGTCAAAGGGAATCTTGAAGGACAGGGGCGATGAATAGCCCCTATACACTTATTTATGAATCCCATTTGATTGATGTATGATTATTAGAATGGATATCATATTACTCTACACGGTCCTTTAACCACGTCAGCAAGCCCTTGGTACCTGCATCATCAAGGTCAGAACGACAGGTGACTACGAAGAGAAGTACCACAGACCTTCGCGTTCCCAGACCCGCCTTGCTGGTACCCGGAATGTGTTACCTTCTACTAATAGCACGTCCAGAGGAAGATATCCCAACATGGGCGGCAGCTTTGCGAGCTCATTATCCCGCAGATCCAACTCTTCCAACCTCCAAGCTTCTACTTGACCTTCGCTCTTGAGGACTTGTGCTACAGCCTCCAGCCCCATCAAGTCGGTGATCTTGTTCCCTCTTACCCGCAAGACTTTCAGTCCTCTTGTTTTACGTGCCGGATCTGGGATTAAAAGAGCTCTTATACCTGAAAGAGAGGTGAGTTTGTTGTCACATAGATCGAGTGTCGTAAGTGCGGGGAAAAGCGTAGGCAGGATATTGAATATGGGCTCTTTCCGGGACGCCGTAGTGAAATCAACACCAGTGATGTTGACTGAATCACCGAGTCCGCATGCGTCTAGACGCAGCTCCTCCAAGACCGGAAGCAGAGGCTCTGATTCTGTAATGTTTGCCGGTAACAAGAAGGAAGAGTCAAAGCGTCGGTTAGTAAGGATAAGGCACCGCAAGGTACGGGCAAATGGTTGAGAGACGATGGTAGGGAGTGGTAGTGTGGGTGCTGGTACCTTCGGATCAGAGCCATCACTGATAGCTGAAGGCGCGAGAGACCTTGCCCGACTGTGTGCGGGTGGCAATGACCGGGGCAGCGTCAGCGTGCACAGCGCAGAGTCATAGTATTGAGTCAAAGACGGGACCGAAGGAGATGTAGATGCCGATGGTGACACCGAGAGTGCATTGGATGTAGATGGCGGGGTAGTATCTGCCTGCGCTTGCGCTGCTCGAGCACGTCGGCGGCCACCTTCTGTCAGCAATCCCATTTCAGCTTCAACTTCCCAGCTCTCCTTCTGCAAAATATTATCTTTAGGTGGTGCTGATTGGATCGTAGTGTCAGGTTGCTGATGGCGTGAACGAGGCTTCTCCGCAGCTATCTCCCAAGCCTCTTTTTGAATTCGCGTGCCTAGAATAACACGCACTCCACCCTCTATCTCTTCGCCATCAAAGGAAACGGGTCGATTTTCAAAGATTTCACCGACAGACTCTGTCACTTGTGTCTTCCCAAGGTCCAGCAACTCTAAACTGGGGAATCCCGTGACAGATCCAAATGTTTCGTCGTTTACACTTGTATTCTCCATGAGCAACTGTTTTAATCTCCCCAATTGTGATAAAGCATGGATTAAAGTCTTTGCCGATCCAAGGGCGTTATTCCCGATGTCCACTTTAGTTAAATCTGATGGCAAATCTTCCACGGGGATGGATTCGGCATCCAGTTTGTTGTTAGCAGCGAAAAGCTGTCGGAGGCTCGGAAGTGGCTTGGAGGCACGATCAATGGTCGCAGGCGCGAAAAAGGATGTCGTTCTGGTCGGGGAAGTGATGGAGGGTGTGGAGATATTCAGGGGAAGTGCTGTCAATCGATTTGAGGAAACATCCAGTGTAGAGAGCAACGGAAGTGTCGCAATATCCACAGGGAGAGAAGTCAGCTGATTCATAGAAAGATCCAATACAACGAGGTTGACAAGTTCCGAGAAGCTATCTGGAATAACCGTTAGCTGGTTATTATGCAACTGCATCATCGTTAGGATGGGTGAATGCATATATTAGGACATATAAATGACCTACGCACGTCAAGGATTTTCAGAGAACCAAACAAGGATATTTCTGGTTGAATCTCCACAATAACATTATCTCGCAATTTAAGGAGTGTCAGGTCTGCAGCTTCAAACCAGGCGGTCTGAGCGCGTTCAACCGTTCTTCCTGAAAGCAGCTTTTCTTCGGCCTCTTTAGGAGCTATTTTAAGGGGCTCCGGTTTGATTCCAAGATGAACCTCAAAAAGTGCGTTTGGGATAGAGGCCAGGGCACGGGCGGTAAGATTAAGGCTTCCTGCGAAGAAGTCAATTGCATTTAAACGTGGGATGTCGGAAACGGACCTGAAGATCTTGCGCGCTCTATGCTATCTTTTATGCTCCAACGGCTCAAGTCTACCTCCTCATCTATCTGCAGTTGTGCTTTTCCCGGTATACTACCAACTAACGGCTCACAGTCGAACAGTTTTGATCCAGATTGCGCTTGCGCTTTTTTTGCTTCTGCTCGTTTTAGTGCAATTGCCTCACGGAGGCTCAACGCTGGCGCTGATGGTGATTTTGGAGGTGAAGGCGGGCGAGGAGGCGCCTTGGCAGGGGACCTGGCACGAGCTGCAGGACTCTTTGGAGGGGCCAAGGTAGACCCCCCCCGAGTGGAAGTAGTACGCGTGCGACTGG
Source organism: Hysterangium stoloniferum (assembly GCA_015178975.1). NCBI lineage: Eukaryota > Fungi > Basidiomycota > Agaricomycetes > Hysterangiales > Hysterangiaceae > Hysterangium > Hysterangium stoloniferum. Next base: position 301,279 of record WHVD01000078.1, read on the forward strand.
GGCTTGCAGTAGGTTTGGAGGGGGGTCCCCGCGGCGATGTAATCTTTCCTGAAGAATCTGTAGTCGTCGCAGATACAGAGGCGGACGCAGTAGAACTTCCGCGTGTGGAACTCGCCTTCACAGTGCTTGTGCTTTGCGTAACAGGACGCGTTGCAGGAATCCTGCTCCGGGGAGGAGTTGAAGTAGACGAGGGTATTCCTGTTCTATGCTGTGTCGTCATGTTAAAAGATGTCCCGCAACTTTTCAAGGAGCTAGCTAAGACTGTTCAAGAAGCCGTTCGGAGCTCAAAACGGTTGACCTCGGCAGTAATAATAAGGAACGTCACAGTTACTTTAAACATCCATCAGACTTTGGGGTCAGACTAACAAATAAAGGACCTTAAAAAGACGTCGCAGTTGCTTTAAACATCCATAGACTTTGGTCAGACTAACAAATATCCCGTTGATTAATTGGGTATTGCCAGCGAACGGCGCCTTGACTTGCTACGTACACAACCGAGTGTTGATCAAGTGTCCCATGGGATGTAGCGCATAGACATACTTGTCGCATTCTTGACAACAAATCTCAGAGAGGATTATCTATTCCTGGTCCTCACCTTTTTAAAGTTTGATCGACCCATGTCCGGCATGAAGCTGATCAAACAAATAGTGCATCAAGAAGCCGCTTATTCTGCATGGCGTAGTCGATAGCCATACTTCTAATCCGGATATCATCCGGATTACTTGCATGGTCCTCGTTGTCTAAATACTATCTATAAACCCCATCGTGGGTGCTTTGATACCCTTCCCACCAGTCTGGGAAGGTTGCAGTACAGGGCTCACGCATCATAGTTTCAATGTGACATGACAATTGAAACAGCGAACATGAAAAACCTCAAGTTAGGAGCATAGTTACGCTTTACTGGACATAGTGTACCTGTACCCACAGGGGATTATACTAGCGTAACATATCAGGTTTAGATCTTATATAACCGGCGGCTTTACCTCGGGGAAAATCCCGCCAGCAGGAAGATCAATTGGTAATATATTTATTCACCCTCACCAAAACCGAACCGCAGCACTTCATGGGTCTATATTTAGCATTAACCCTTGGACAACACACCACGCTGGTACCACTTATAATTGTAATGGCTATCGTTATTACTGAATGATGTTTGTGGAGTAGTATTTGTCACTGATAGAATATGGGTTTAGGGAGGCAATTAACATCAAGTGTTACATGCGTGCATTATAATTTTAGCACGCTGTGCCATTTTTAGAAAGATAAGTATAGATTTTGATTTAAATTTGGAGCGCCCAAAGCAGTGTATTGTAAGTATCGAAGCAGATCCAAGGTCTATAATCCCCGCCATAAAAGCCTATAATTATATGAATGCGGGTGAACCACGGCGTCCCGTGTATATATAAAGTCCCACTCTAAACGAACCGGATGTGCTATTTGCTGCTAAAGCTTTTCCCTCAGTTTTCAAGTCGCCATTGTCTCCCTTCCCCTCGGGTATGGGTAAGTTAACATGCCTCCGTTCTATCACCCTCGGTAAGAAGTTCGCAATCTTGGTCTTCTGAAATGTAGGCTAAGGTCAAATTGCAATAGTGATCGTGGTGGCTATTTGTGTCATTGTGTTGGGGATCAACGCCAACTTCCTTAGTCTCCCTGCCAATCCGAATCGCGGCGACGACGACGACGACGACAGTGACGACGATCATGAACTTCTACGACATATATTACAATCTGCGGGTACGGGAGTCGCAATTGCAGCCCTGGTGAGTCCATGTGCATATTCAACCACCAAACTGCGATTTACTCTTTGATAAGACGCTTCTTACTGTTGGCCCCATGTGAGCTTTTATATTGTTTACGTTCGTTCCCGTGATATAACTCACAACGCTGTAAAGAACCTTTCTAAATTTTGTCCGCAAGAGGTCAATGGCTTCTATGGTTCTCCTTGAAATTGGCTGGGTTTGTACGTTCTTCTATTGCTACACGAGCCTTCTGGAGAAATCGTCTAATATCATCTAAAGCAATCCTTATGATACTGTGGGCTGTAGTGGGAGGCCAGGCTTCGAGCACGGCTATATTTACTGATGGCTGTTCAAATGTTGATGGTATTTTCACACCCAAGTTCTAATTTCTTGAGCATATAATTTACGTCTGATTCACAGATGACCTGCAATCCACGTGCGTCCAATTTGTTGCGACACAGTCATTCTCTTGGCTACAATTTGCCGTATGTCAGTATACTCGTTTCATTGTTAAAGTGCACAAGAGGGATCTCACGGGGTCGTCATAGTACTGCTTTGGTTAGCCGTCGTCATGGTCGTGGCTGCAATGGCCCATAACCGTGGACATACCAGGGTCTGGATGTACCCATTTCAAGATGCCACCATACTGTGTCGTCCTAGTATTCCGAGGGACAGTTATGCCGAAGGAAAGGCTGCCATTCCCGAGCATGCAACTCCAGTATCACCAGCTCGTCCAGCATCGGTGCAACAAAACCCAATACAAGGCTATGATTTTGAAATGTATCGTCCAATGACACCGAGGGCTCCCAGCTTACATCGAAATGTTGAAGCTAATGGGGGACTCCAACATCACTATCCGACTCAGCCCCCGCAATATACGGCCTTTCCCCCGACTACATCACAGTCACAACAGAGGCTCAGCATGCTTTCACAGGCGTAGAACCACTGCTGATTCGATTTGGATGCCATATTTTCGGACTGCTGTTCTAATGGACAGGTATTACTTAAATCGCTTCGCGTAGATAGAATGTTCCGGAGCGTGATCTGCCTCCCGAGCCCTATTTATAATCATGGATGCGCGGGAGTCCGTGAGATGGAGTTGTTCTCAAGGTTTTAAAGCGTCGGTTCGTGGGCGGTCATATTTTGTACTGACAGGTACATCGGTCCTAGTCTGGCAATAAGCCAATCTTCTAATTAGTACAGAACATTCATAATATTAATTCAAGGTAGAAAGAAATGAATTGTTGATTTGATCGAAGGCACGGCTAGTAGAGGAAAAGTCGACATTTAACAGCGGTGTTATACTTAGCAGATGATTTACGGCCAATGATAGTGCTACACCTTGACAACATTTGACACGTCGCCGTGATTTGATATAATAATGACCCGGCGCCGCCTTGCAGAGACTATAAGGCGGAAGTTTCCATTTTGGATAAATAATTCATGTCATCGCCAGAGAATCAGGCGAAATTGAAGTAATGTCGCAAATATGTAAACTATTATCCGTATCCGTCGGAAAATATGCAAAAATCACTGGAATTTCTTTCTTTCTTACATAAATCATTAGCCCCTCACCTTGTAACTATTACATAAATCATTCGCTGCCTCACCTTCCGGTGTGACTGTGACTGATGTGGCGGGAGACGTAAGCAAGGGGCTTGGAAATCCCACAACTAACCATCCATGTCGTTTTCTTTTCCACCACGTCAGCAGCTTAATAACCTCGAGAGTGGTGCTAACTCGTCGTCATTTCCCTATCTTCAAATTAAACGAGAATGTCGGTTACTTGGGCCCACCGCGTTGGTGCGTCTTTCGATTCTAGGAGGCACCGAGCGATTCTAATGCGCAATTCTCCAGATAGTACAGGGCTTAATGGGAGCATTGGTTATTCTGTCTTTAGTATACAAGCGGCAGCGAGAGACACCCATGAGGCCATGGGCGATATGGTTTGTCTATTTTCCCACCTTGATAATAACCATGGTTAGACATTCACTCGAGGTCGTTCGACGTCTCGAAACAAGTTTTAGGACAGGCTTTCGTGCATGGACTCAATATCTTGATATCCGATCTTATAGCTGATGTTGCGCAAGGCAATCCTTGTGATTTGTATTTCCTCAATATATTGGTCGATACCACGATGGGTGAGGTCATATTTCATTGCTAGGCGGCTTGACGGCAGACCACCCGTGCTATAGGTATAGGATACATATATTTGGTTTTAAACGGCATAGATGCGCTCTTTACCAATCGTTTACGATTAGAAGGCTTCAAATCGGGTGAATACGGGGATCCGCCCAGGTTGACATACTGGGCGCGCCAGGCATCTGTCTATGTTTTCACAATATTAACCATGAAGCTTCTGGTTGTTGGTTTATTTGCTGTCTGGCCAGGCATTTTCAACATTGCCGAGTTTCTTCTTAGTTGGACTGATAACAACATTAAGCTGCGGGTCATTTTGTGAGCATAATTTAGACCTTCTCCATCGCATATTAACACCATACAGCGTGATGGGACTTTTCCCTATCATCATGAATATTCTCCAGTTTTGGATCATTGATTCAATCGTGAAAGCATCCACATCAATATCTACTGCCACACTTATCAACGGCAACGATACTGATCGAGAACCTTTGTTCCACGATCCTGGGAGCGATTCTGATAATGACGAGACAGCTCGTGCTCAACGGAGATATGATATCGAGTCCCCACCAACTCCACAGCAGCCAAAATTAATTCAACCGCCAAAGGCGAATGAATCTGAGAACAAACCAAATGCCTCTGGTTCTTCATCGGTTATGACCACAAATTCATCTTCCATTCAACTTCATCCATACCCTCCTACCTCTGCCTTCATGCTTTCAGCGACTAGTAGTCCCGCTTCATCATCTTCCAGCATCTCGTCTTTAAGATCCAAAAAATCAAGAAGGCGTTCACCTCCTCCTCCAATACAGCAGCCACCTCCCTATATATCACAGGGTGTGGATTACATGATCTCCATGACCCCATCGCCGATGATGAATCGGTCTCACTCTATCTCACAAATAAATACCACTCCTTCGAAGCCACGCCAGCGGCGCACAGCTTCTCAAACACAGATGTATTCCGAGGCACCAGTCCAGTCAGATTCTCAAACATTGGCCGAATTGGCGCAAAATGACAACTGGGCTGGGAAAGTAGGGGAGAAGGAATTGACTGGGCGCCGATTACGTCTTGCGAAGGCAGGTCTTGAAGCGTGGGATGCTCAGACATCAGTAGAGGTATCATAGCTTGTCATCTGAGAAGCGAATGTCCGTGGTGTCCTGTGTCGCCGAGATTTGGGGTTGATGGTTCCGTCATTTCGGCGGGTGCCTGAACTGGAGATGGGATTTTTTACTGGGTCATTAGCTATACCATCATTTATATATAATTGGGACAACAGAATGGATGAGTTGTTAATCATGTTTTCTACTGTCACGGGGTCTCTTCCTTGTGTTTGGCTCGTGGGGACTTATCTGATGAGAACTTCATTATTGACTATGAATACATGTGAAATATTATATGTAACATATTATAATGGGCGATGCCTATGAATGTATGTCTCATCCAACCCTTGCCGGCAATAATTCCACAGTTAATGTCCTCTTGATCTCTGACCCTTTCCTACCAAAGTAACGTCCTGATAGATAACTCCAATGAAGACATGCAACAAGCCAATTCTGGAGACCTGTTATATACCGGGCTACGTCTTTGTCGACCCTGGGGCCCCAGCTTGGCAACTGTTTTTCATATTCGCAGAAGCTGCGCATAGACTGCATGCACATATCACCCACATAATCTACTGCGCTTTGCACATCTAACCCTTGAGTTTGCATGACGATTATGACCATATTATAGGTATCCCCCGAGGCATATTCTTTCTTGAAAGAAAACACATCCTGATTGTCAAATTAGCGAGTGATGGCGCGCATATGGGATGGACGTTACACACATTGGACCAGGTGCAAAAGTCATTTACGCACTCCTTGAGAGACTGCATGACGGGGTGTTCCGCGACGTCGTCGGGCAAGTCTATTTGCAGCGTGTATTCGAGGAAGTCAATGAGCGGCTTGAGCCCGCTGCTGTCGCGGCGGATGTCGATGTACTCGTCCAACGACGGAATTGTGCCATGCTGTCGGTGGAGCGACTGTGCGTTTCTGGCGTGCAGGAAAAGCCCGATGCTCTCCAAGAATCGCGCTTGGAAGTTGGGCCCAGCATCTTTGCTGCAGCGTTTCCACAGGCTGTGGGGCGGGAAAGCGTGAGCTCTCGTGCGCCGCTGAACGGATGTAGTCATCACTCACTCTCTCGACAGTCGTGCCGCCGTTGGTTCTCGCGCTGGGTCCAGGACTGCGTCGTCGTGCGATGGGTGGTAAGTTTCAGGGAACCAAAGTGCATTCATCATGGCGTTGGCAGTGGACTCGGTCTGCCGGCTGTCCATGCCATCTGTGAGGTCTCCATAAAAGAATATGATATTCATCAGATCGCAGCTTGCGCGCAGATGCTTGTCATGGGACTCGGTGTATACAAGCGCGGACAATTTCCCCGCCATGAGAACAGATAGATGGCGTTCTTGAATCTCGGTGAAGTGGTCGAAGCCTTCGCGATACCAACTGTCGGATTCGGCGGACATGGCGTCGCCATTAGGATGTGCACTGAGGGGGAAGGGGCATTGGGCGATGAAGTCTGGGATTTTGAATGTTGTCATTGTGATGTGGAGTCGGGAGTGCGCTCGCGGGGGGAAATATAAATGGGCTTGGATGTTGTTGAGAGCTAGCCTATGGCCATCCTCTTTTATAAGTCGTCGTACAGCTTGCTAAATTTACTTGCATCGTTCCGTTCAAGAGATACCCAGTAATCGCTTAGGTCGACATGTGGAACCACACGAGATCGGTGGCTTGGACATCCCTTTCACTCATGCTTCCGATGCCCCCGCGAAACTTTCTTTTAAAGAACAAAGCCTAATTTAACCCCCTCGAGAGTCGACCCTAGGCATCGTGTAGTACAAACACACACTAAGATTTTAAAATGCGATTGAGAACTGGAAATAATCCCCGTGAATTGATCAGGTGAATATTATGATATAATCTTTTTAGATTCGTTACAGGTTTATTTCAGGCATTGGCAAAATGCACTACGGGGATTCTTTGCCGATTGAATTTGGGAATTTTCAAACTCCGTGACTGAAGATTCGGCTGTTAGCCACGGAAGATGTACAATCCGAACTCTTGTGCCACAATGTGCCATACATAGTACGTCATGCAGATGCTAGTGATCACCGGCTATTGGATTACCGAAATCCTATTTTTGGATTACTCAATCCTTCCCTCCGTGCATCTTCTTTTTTACTTTTATATATTAAAAATAAAAATAAATGAAGTGGTCGTCAAGTGGGTTCGCCTCAGACTTTGGCGATCTGGGAGTAAAGAATAAAATTCTCGGAGACCAGCTGCGGCCAATCTAATCAAGTGCTAACGCGGGGTAGGCACTATTTTATGGCTGCAGTTCAGCACGAGATAAGAAGATTTTCAGCTTCAATTTTAAGTAACATTTTGATCTCCGAATGCCCGTTGAAAAGCCTTCATTCGAAACATAAATCTCTCAACGAGCACTCGTGACAACATAATGTTTTGAAGCGTTCTACGATGGAAAATTCAGAGCTAAGTGCTGTGCTATTGATTCTTGATTGATGTAGTTAGATTGTCAATGAGGTATATCATAACTAGCACACGGTCTTCCATTCCCGTCCTACAAGCTTCAAAATCATTACTCGGATGTCGCTCGTGCCATTGGATTTACTGGTGCTTTATATTTTATATTTAATTGAAGGGAAAAAAAGGGAATGCCATAAGTAATATGTAGCTCTATACCATATTTTCTGAACATAATGACGCTATAACAATGACACAGAATGATTTTTTGTTCGACACTTCAAGTAATAATAACCCAAAAACGTACAAGCTGGATTCCTAACTATCGGAAAACGCAATTGATTGAGAGACGGTACGTAATTTTATAGGGTCGTTATATCTCCTAGATTCACTTTCAATATGAAAGGTATCATCTCAACTAATTCTACGATCCTTCCCTGATATTCGTGACGAGAATGAACTTTCCCAGATGGTACCTCTCAAACAAGGGATCTGGCACTTTAAAGTTAGACTCAAACGATCAAGCAAAACATATGTCGCTCGTTGGACTACTCGTAAAAGAGTAAAACGTTTACAGGCGCACAGTGAGAAGTGATTCTTGAAGACAGAGAGCCCAACTGTTGATGTGCTCTCGTGGGTGTGCTCGGCGGACAAAAAGTGGGTCAACTATCATGATGGATTAGATAGTACTCACCCGTCCACATCCTCCATATAATATGCTTGACAACGGTCGAGTAAGTAACTGGCGGGTGTGGTCCATTCTCAATGTGACAGAAATCAGACATGATAAGGGCATTCCAACCTCAAGATCCATTAACTTCGACTCAGCACCCCATGTCCATGTGCAACTGTTGTGTAGTGTATCAAAGCGTGAATCGCCAATTTGTAGATTAGAGCCATCTTTGAAATGCATGGCGGGTATCTCTCGCACATACGCACTTTGAATACCGTAACCACACCACCAACACCCACAATTCAGACTCGTCAGAACCAACTAGCAAAGATTTTCACACTAGGTAACTACAAGTTGTGGTTGAAATAATATTCCTAAGATAATGTTCCATGGTGTACATGCACCATGGAACATTATCTTAAGAATATTATTTCAACCACAACTTGTAGTTCTGCACAATTAACTATACAGTATAGTGCAATGGTCAACTATCAAAACCACATTGAAACGGAGAAACTTATGTCCTCGCTCCGCATCGCATGCCACCAGCCTGGAGGGATATACAGTAGATCTCCCGGCTCAATTACTGCACAAAGCGCGGATGGCCGCACTACAGATTCAAATGCAGGGAAGTCTGTCGTATTCGCCGAGAAGACATCAACACGAGACGTGTTACTGAGCATGGTGGTTGTCACGGCAGGCGTCTCCACGGGGGCATGGTCGGACGCTGAGAACGTGCGCGCTGCGTGAGGGGCGGAGGAGTCGGAGAAGGAATACATTCCATGCTGCAGATCGGGAGGAGCAAGCCAAACGGTCTTGCGGCCAACGACTTGGCCTGCATTGCACCATAAGGGTAAGATATTGGTGTTTACTGCACAAACGTACCATAACAATTGAAATAAGGATCCTAGATGAAACGGGCCCATCAATCTCAAGTAAATTGCATTGTAAGAGAGAATACCGTATGAGCCGGAGAAACTGTTCCTCTTGGCCCAAGCCAAGCATTGATGACTACTTGCTCGTCGTTTTCTGGGGGTCGATAATTTGGGAAAGAAGAAGGCGGGAGAGGCGAGGAGTAAACGTAATCGGGGATTATTATATCAGAACGTAAAGCGGGGAATTGGGTGAGGAGAGAATGTTGTGCAAGATACAATATACCATGATGGGGATTCTCAGCGGGATGGCCATTAGATGCATCGCTCGGTTCCGAGAGCATTCCTATTCCTGCCAAAAACTCTTCCCAAGGGAGCATACTCTGCTTCCAGTCTGCCGTCCTATAATCACCACCTATTTCAACGGGAACAATCCTACCTCTGCCTGCAACCCGCATTAAATATTCTGGGGAACCCCAAGGATGTTCTCGTAACGCAGGCCAATCATTAATAAACCCCGACAATATAAATGGGGAACACGATTGGCTAAGAAAATTAGTAAGAGAAGGTGGCGCGATTCGTGGAATAGCATTCGCGGCTAAATCTTGTATTTCCAAAGGCTGGGAAGTCGGGCTTGGGACATTGAAAGGGACGCATCTATCCATCCACGGGAGGTACAGCGTCTGTATTCGTTCGATTGTGTCGAAAATATCATCCAAGCGACCGCCCCCCGCTGCGCCCGCAACGACAATAGCCATATCTAACCGAGCAACGGCTTGTTTCCATTTTTCTATGTCGTTGCCCAAATCAGGGTCACGCAAATCAACTAGTGAGTGGATGAGACGGGCATCTGTGTAAAGGCGCCTGGTATACAGTGAGACGGTTGTGTGCTCCGCCACTTCATTTTTGATGTTTTGTTCAGAAAGTACTTCGAGACGTTCCAAAGTGACACGGGCGTCAGCCGGTGTAACACTGGGGTGAGACACTTGACAAAGCTGCGAGAAATATGGATGACCAGTAAGGGCCATTTCTAGTCAACAAAATCAGCAGATGTATTTCGAGGATAATTTCCCAAGGTAACTCACCTGTAGTCGAAAGTTGACGGCCCAATAATTGGGCGTGGATCTCCCCAAGCTTTTCTAAAGCCCAAGCACGACTTGAGTCAACAGACATTGCCAACTGAAAGTATAGTCTGATATATAAATTCTCAAGACAAGTATTAGTCTATCTCTTGACTAACTGGAGCATACGATTCACTTCCAAGTTTCAAAGATTGTTCCAAGATGCCGCGTGTTGAAGGCGGGGCGCCTATTATGCCAGTTTCTCACACAATTTCAACAGTGTTGGAACAGACTAATGAAGTTAGTCCGTGTTCTTTGTAATGGAAATGTTTTCCTTTTAAGCTCCACGATCGTGGAGTCAGCTCCTGTCACCTTTGTCTCTTGCCACCATCGTCTGAGTGGGGGAGCCCAAATACCCACTCTGACGTGGGAATATTATGTTTGGTCACACCATCAAATAAAATTCATTTTCACCACAAGTACAGCACAAAGTGCACTGAAGATCGGCCTTATTGTACTCTGTAATGCTCTGCAATATGACAATGTCGAAGTGGTTGCAGTCAACAAGTAAGTAGTTGTCTTCTGTATGGATTCAAATTTAGCTGAACATTGCTTTAGCCCTTTCCTCGACCCCGAGTATGTTGTAAGTCCATTACCTGCAAATCATTCGAAGCATTCCTTCAAAAACAACCAGCTACTTGTTCAAATACAACTCTGTTAGAATTAAGCTCGCGAGAACAGAGAGCAATAAGGTTCCGTTTGTCTATTTGGCCGTAAGGCAAACAAATAACTAGATACATGGACTCTAGGCTACTTATATGTATCTGCTAAACAAAAGGAATACTAAAATAGAGAACAAAAGGGGAGAACAAAAGGGGAGAGACAAAAGGCTTGACAATGGTGCGCGCAAACCTTTGATTACATAAGCGGAATGAACGTGTAATCAGCTTGATAAATTCCAACAAACTCAACCCACAGTCACTTCAAGGGTGAGGTTGCACTAAAGGATGGCTGCCTCATTGTGAACGGAAAGAGCATCATTATCTTTGCAGAGTGCAATCCCAGCAATATTCCATGGGGCAAAGTTGGCACTGATTAGGTTGTAGAGTCTACTGTGAGTTGCCATGGTAAAATTTTCCATTTCGATGGTGGACTAAGCAATGTTTGTGTTGTGTATTTTTAAGGTTTTTATTATTTTTTACAATTGCCCAAAATGAAATTCTTAACAAAGGCTCTTAAATGTATTTATATGGTGATTATAAAACTGTACAATATTGTCTTGATTTATCTTGAAATTATGCAATTTATTTTGTATTTTTATCTTATAAATTGAGTGAGCTACAGAATTTCTATCTTTTATTCTTTTTTGATTAACATGTCATTCACCTGGCAACTCAACACTTATGCACAACACACAAGAATATATATTGTCATGAAATGTGACAATTGTTACAATTGTCATGAATATGATAAATTGTCACGAACCCGATACTTGTCACAAATGCAACTAGCCATCACAAATGGCTGACAGTCACAAGTACCACATACATGATGTGTGTGCAGAAACTTTGTGACATGTGGGAATATTACATCAGCATATATGCTACAATAAAGGTAGTGGAAACTCCTGCAGTATTTCAGAAGGAAATAGGTATATACAAGTAGATTGTTATGACCAGAATTCCTGCCAGACTCTGTGCACTAACTTATGTGCACCTGCACCCTATACACACCAATTGTCAGTTTACCAGAAAACCCGCCAGACTCTGTATGTCAGACCTGTCCACGTTCAACTTTGTTACTTCATGTATCAGTCACCAGAATACCTGCCAGACTCTGTCCCTGTCTATCTCCAACCCTGTCCCACACATCAGTCACTGGACCCTGGTCAGCCCTCTAACTGAGCCCCATTCCCATTATAGTCAAATGACCTGTCACAATTTGGACTCCACTCCTGCCCTGTTTCCCATTATGGTTTTATGACCTGTCATGATTTGGACTCTGCTCCATTCCGTCCCATTCTTAACACCAAGTTTGGTGTTTATTTATCTCGTTTTATGTTTGTTAGTTTAGTTTTCATTATTACTGGATTTGGTATGTTATTCATTCCACAGTCTATATAGTCTGGCAGATGTTGTACATACAATCCAGTCAGAAAATCAGCTTAGATTCTCCCCAGTAATCTTAGTATGTTTTCCACTCTAAATTCCTCTTTGAAACACACTGCTCTTATTCGTCAGAGCCCATGGGCTCTGACGCATCTATCACTCGGCCTCTGACTTATCAATCTCGACTCCCTGACCTCTTGACCCACAAACCCCACCTGGACTCCTGGGATTCCCATCTGCCCATTTGAAATTGGACAAGATGATCTAGTGAGGGTGCAGCCTATAAGCTGAAGCCAAGTCCTACCAGCTTTCCCACAGGTTTCTCTGGAAACCCTCCGTGTACGCACCTTAACAGTATTTTCTGACTAAGACTCGCAGATTGTTCAATATGCCACCAAGAAGAAAAGCACACATACAGGAATCATTACCTGGACCATCGACTCTTCATTCCCCACTTACTTTGTATACCAGCCAGACACTCACAAACCAGCTGGAAGCCATGGAAGAAGCCTGTATCAAAGAAGTCCCGGAAAACCAGGACAAATCCGAGCACAAGGACGAGTCTGTGGCTCCCAACAAGGGCAAGGGTGTCGAAAATTCCCCATCTAATGACCAACCACCACTTTCAGATCCTGCTTCCGAGTATTTAGCAATCACTTTAGAAAGGTTGATGAATCATATGCTTGGAGAAGGCAAAAAGAAGGATCTGGAACCTCTGCAGTCAAAAGTCAATGCTCTGGAACCCTTCATGGGTTCCAACTCAAACAAACTTTCCACTTTCCTCATGCAATGTCACTTCAATTTCCATGATCGATCTGCTGCATTCTCCATGGACTCCTGAAAAGTCAACTATGCACTTTCATACTTGTTGGGATCTGCATTGAAATAGTTTGAACTGGCTTTTAGCGGACTTTCTGAGGAAGAGCCACTTTGGCTTGAAGATTGGGATGCTTTTGTTGAGGAGCTAGAAACCAACTTTGGCCCATATGATCTGACCGGAGAAGCCAGAACAGTCTCACTAATCTTTGTATGAAGGACATGCAGCACATCATGGACTATATTGTCCAATTCAATAATCTTGCAGCTTGTTGTCAGTGGGACAATCCTGCTCTCTGCCACCAATTCTATGCTGGTCTGCTGTCCCACCTTAAAGACAGAGTCTCAAAAGGAGGAGATGGCAAGCCAAAAACACTGTCCCATATGCATCTCAAGGCTCAAAACATGGATACATGCTATTGGGAACGTTGCATGGAAGTTGCCCATGAGACCTCCACAGACAAAGTGAACAAGTCCATGGCCAATAAAAACAACAACAACACTTCATCCACCAGCAACCAAAACTCCACGGAATCCAATAAGAAGAACAATAAAAATTCTTCTAACAACAACATCTGCCAGACTATATAGACTGTGGAATGAATAACATACCAAATCCAGTAATAATGAAAACTAAACTAGCAAACATGAAATGAGATAAATAAACACCAGCAACCAAAACTCCACGCAATCCGACAAGAAGAATGATAAAAAGTCTTCTAACAACAACAACAACAACAACAAAGGTCAACAGTCTAGCAAGCAAACCAGAAAACCTAACCTCACAGGCAAGCTCGGACCTGATGGCAAATTGACCCCACAAGAAAGGCAACGTTGAATGGACAATAATCTTTATCTCTTGTGTGGGAAACCCAGTCATTGAGTTCCGGAATGTCCACTGGCAAAAGCAAACTCTGCAAAAGGTCAAACAGCCAAGACTTCCTCCACAGAGTTTGAAACTCCGTCAAAGGACAAACCAGCTTCTGACTTGAAAAAAGAGTAAGCAACCCTGCATACTCCATGCAGGTTGGGGGTTGTGTTGCCTCTCCACACATTTGTAATGTATTAGCCTTATTTTAATACTATTTTCTGAAAAAGGAGTCCAATGCTCAGTCAAAATGTGCAAATACTCAATTCACTGCAAGGTAAAATAATTTAAGTATTTGATATTAATCAGTGGCAGCCTTAGTAGACTTAGAACCCCTGAAGTCAAGAGTTTACTTGAATATATGCACCCTACTCCACTGCACCCTTAGTTGGTCACCCACTAGCTGAGGATTCCTTAGACTTTTCTCTTCAGATTCCCTCTGCTAGGTAAGTAATACTGTATTCTACATGTACGCATACATCAAGCATATCAGAGAAAATGTTGTTGATAAAACACTGAAAAACAGACAGAGCATTGGTGAGTCCAAAGGGCATCACCAACCACTCAAAGGCCCCATAATGGGTTCTAAAAGTGGTTTTCCATTTGTTGTTCACAGATATCCGGACCAAATGGTAGGCATGTTTAAGTTCTATTTTGGTGTAAATCTGGGCATTCCATGGAGCATCAAGCAGATCAGATATAAGTGGAAGTGGATACTTATCCTTTTTTGTGATAGCATTGAGTCCTCTGAAATCAACACATTGTTATGACCGTGTTGCAACCCAACGGTCCCCAAGATTATTGCCACTTATTGACGATTCAAGTCATCGCTCAAGTCCTCACATCGGAAGCCGTCGGTTCCCCGACACTGACGTATACTTTCGCGGTGATCAAACTCTGTTTATGCCCCCGTCAAAATATACTCATACTATCTGGTTAAACTCTGATACATCCCTTTTCATTATGATGATCTGTTCTACTCTATGTTTCACATATGTCTAAATATACATGTAACTCTCGGACTTTTTCCTTTTCTCATAATTCCGCTCTCGGTTAATGTATGGCCTCCGAACTAATCATAACCTTCCTGTTTCTAGTCAAGCTTATTTGTCAATACCGCTTTCCACTCTTCTCCTAGTTAGTGTTTGTTAGACACCTGATACTTGTATATGAACTCGCTGTAGTTGTAGTTACTAGGCAATCAGAATATCGACTCAGAATACCCTCTTATGTCTATAGAAGTCTCATACTAAGTACACCACTATCCGCCTTCACGTGCACTCACCCACTCTCGGTCCCTGACCCCCTTGGCCCAACACCCGACTTATCCTTTGTTTCCGATCGGTAGCTTTGCCGAGAGGTATTCGTTAGGACTAGTCTTCACCTGCCCAAAATTTAAGGACACCTGACAGATAACTGTGAGGGTGCAGCACATAAGCTGAATCCAAGTCCTTCTGATTGGTCCCCGTCGGCCCACCGACATTAGTCAGTTTTCAGTTCTTAACAGTTTTACCACAATGAACCTGTGGTAAAAGCATACTCCTCACAGCCATGAGGGGTAATAACATAGGCGGGGGCTCTGATAATGAGATGATGAGGGTTTCTGTCACAACAGTCACAGTCACAATATTGTCACAAAATATTCAAGGTAATTTTTGACAACTTTTTGACTTTGACTAGACTCTTTGACTTTGACTGGACTCTTTGACTTTGACTGGACTCTTTGACTTTGACTGGACTCTTTGACTTTGACTGGACTCTTTGACTTTGACTGGACTCTTTTGACTTTGACTGGACTCTTATTTGACTTTCTTTGACAATCTTGAATATCTTTGACATGTCTCATTTCGATGTCACAAATGATTTCATTATTAAATTATAACATAGTCATAGGTAAATGATGGAAAGTGTTTAAGTTCCAAATATTGGGTGGAATTCCCAGTGGATATTCTGGACAAGTCCCAGTACATGTCCACAGAGTTCCCAGGGATTAGTTTGGGGAGTATTGGAATATTACCAGAGAGTACAGATTGGACTTGGCTTCAGCTTATGTGCTGCACCCTCATGCACTCACTCGGATGTCCATATCTCAGAGGGCAGATATATCTGGAGTGTTTACAAATACTCAGAGTTCCCAGGGGCTCCAGATGTCTGGAGTCCAGAAAGAATACAGGAGAAGGTTAACTAAGTTGAGATTAAAACTAAAGAGTAAGTATATGACTATGAAAGATTATATAGATGTTCCAATTATTGTACTACAAGTCTAGGAGTATTATAAGACTTATTTGGAACTGTTTCCAAACTAAGAATAATATAATAACAGGTCAGATAAATGAGGATACAAGGATGGGGACAGATCAGGGAATAAGAGCAAGAACAATAAACAAACAAAAGAACATCTGTCAACCAGTCAGTTACCAAATGTGAAACAAAGGAAGCGAGTTGGAATATCCATGGACATCTGATACTATCCAGAAATGGATCCTAACACTATAATGACTAAGTGTGCATATTTCCAGGAAAGCCACAGGTTCCAGGTAAGTCAGAACATTGGCATAGAGAGGTGACAAGGATGATCTGGTGAAGGTTGGGCCACAGACCAAAGTATCTAGAACAAACACCAGGAGTCCAGCCAGAGTCTGATCCAGGAAATGACCCAGGACACTTGGAGATACTAACTGGGGAAAGATGGAGTCTGATGGGTCCCAGGTTGTAACAGGAGGTGTCTAGTCAAGGGCAGAATACCAGAATGGGATATGAAGGGTACTTGAGGGATAAGGGATGGGTTCTGGTGGATTCTGGATCTTGATACTAGTCCAGAAGATATTTTGGAACTGATATGATTTCTGGGAAATACTCTGTGGAGTCTCTGGGAATGGATCTTCATAAAAGGACTATGATAGGAGCAATGGAAGTCAGTCAGAAAATCTCGACTATCATCTGTATGGTAGTTTCTGTATTAGTAATCCATGTCTCATACTGTCATAACTTTTTGACATTACATCAGTGAGCCTTTGCATCTAGTATTACATAGCCTCTCACTTTATCAACAGGACAAAGTAATACTTCATTGAATGAGGCTTCCAAATTCAATAAATAGAATATTATTCAATTAGTATTCAACTTTGTCAAGTAGAAATCTGATTCATGTCAGTTTCTTGGTGAAATGCAAGGTGCAGGGGTCCAAAAATGACAGGATCCCAACACTGTCAACCACTCTGGATCTTTGAACCATCATGGCTTATACTACACTACTTGACTTTGTCAGCTCATTGCTGCCATGTTCCTAATATTGAACCATAATGGCTATCCAGTATGCCAATTTCACCATTGTCACCTATGTTCCTATGATAATCCAGTGGCTCTTTGAAGACATTGCTTTTCTGTCTTCCCTTTCCTCATCCTGCAGGATGTTAAGCTCTGGGATTATGAGTAGGATCTGGTGGGAAACCTGTGGATAATGTGGTGTGCAGGTAGGACTTGGCTTCAACTTATATGCTGTGCCCTTGCAATATTGTTATGTCCAATTTCAAAAGAAGCAAAATGGAAAGTCTGGGAAGTCTGAAAGGACAAGGGGATAGTGATGGGAAGTCTGGAGACTCTCAGGTGGAAAACCCATGGGTTCTGAGGTTATGAATAGAGAGTTAACTGATGCAAGATATGGGGGTAACTTAGTTGATTTTCTGATTGGATTGCAAATACAAATTTGTCTAGTATTAAGTGCTGTGTCGGGAACTTATTCTGGAACTATTGGAAAGTCACCAGAAAGTCAGAAACTATCAGATAGGGTCAGGATGTTGGCTTCAGCTTATGTGCTGCACCTCTATGCAAACACTCAAAGTCCTTAATTTCAGAGGTGAGACTTATGATGGAAGATATGGATATTCAGTGTTCTGAAGAGTTCCAAATATTGAGCATACAGAAAGATGGAAGAGGGAATAAGAAACTAAGTTGATATCAGATCTGAAGTAAAGTACAAATTCATGGAAACTAATATAAGTCTTCTCATTATTGTACTACAAACTAAGACCATAATAAGATGGAAATGGGAGTATTCTGAAACAGGAATACAATAAGACATATTGGGGAACAATATTCTGAAATGGGAATATAATAGGCAAACAAGTGAATACTTGTCAACAGACAAATTACCAAATGCAGAACAAGGGAAGAACGTGGAAGATACTGTAACTATGATGTTCCGTAGTTGGAGGTCAGAAGTTGGAAGTTGGAGGTTGGAAGTTGAGGTTGGAAGTCAGATATTGAAACATCTGGGAATGGGATGTAACATCTAGTTTATATAGACAAGTTGTACTATAATCCTAGCAGAATGGATAAATAAACAAATGGGTGGAAAATGAGGAATGGGGAGGGGAGGCTGAAGTCTGGGGAAAATCTGAGATAAATCCAGGGATATACACATGTCATGAACATACAAGCTCAAATTCCAATAATATTCAACTTGACTTCTGACTCAACTATTTTTCAACAATCTCAAATATCTCTGAATTGTCTCAGTTTGACATCATTGATGATTTCACTTTGATATCATACATATTATCATCATAGGTTAATGATATATAGTATAAAAGGGCAATGATAGGAACAAAGGAAGTCAGTCAGAAAACTTGTACCATAATTATATTATTAACTGTGTTATATAATCATTGAACTTTTCTGAGACCTTCTTCAACTTAATTATTCATGAGCCTCTGTGTCCTATCTTTGCCTCACACTTTATCAACAGAATGAATTAATACTTTGTCGAATGAGGCATCTGTATTTGGTTTTCTAGAATATATTACAATTATTATTCAACTTAATTGAAGGAAATTTGTTTTGTGTCAGTGTTTTCTGACTACCAACTGTTGATGAAGTATAGGATACTCTGAGCACACACCACAAATCCAATTCATTTCATATCCCCTTCATCATCATTCCCACAACCACATTATCTGGACTTGTCATGTCAAGTGGTATTTGGACTCAATCAGCTGAAGTAATACAATCCTAAGATTGACTAGCGATCTGGCCATTACATCATTCAAACCTACTTTGACAATCTTCGAGAAGTCCAAATCCAATTCAATTGTCAATCAAGACTTTATTGGAAAAAGAGGCATGCTTCGATCTGGGCAAGCCAAATCTTTTATTTCCAAGAAGATTTACAAGAAATCAAAATCTGAGACTTTTCAATTCTTCTACCACACAATTATCTTCCAACTTCTTTTTTCCAACTTTCAAAGATTTCTGACTTTCAAAGGTTACTGATTTTGGAAGATTTCCAACTTTTAAATTTTTCAATTTTTCAAAGATTTCGACTTTTCCGAAATTTTCGACTTTTCGACTTTTCAACTATTTCAACTTTTGAAGATTTCAAACTTTAAAATTTCCAATTTTCAAGTATTTCCGACTTTGAAATATTTCCAACTATTGAAGGTTTTCAATTTTCAAAAATTTCCAACTTTTTGATTTTCTTGATCAAATCAATATTCAAGTGAAATCTGGGACTATTAATTCAATTACAATTCGACCTTGTGGGCTCAGTCATAAAAGGGGAATACTGTGATTGTCAGGGGACAATCTCAAGTTTTCTAAATTCATCCCTGACCTTCCTTAATATAGTCTCATAAGTCAAGGATAAGAGTACTTTGTTTTTATCACATTTTCAAACTCAGCTGCACCTTTAGTTAGTCACTCACCGAGGATTCCTTAGACTTTTCTCTTCGGATTCCCTCTGCTAGGTAAGTAATAATGTACATTGTATGTATATAATAGATAGGTATAAAGCTTACTTCAGATTCCCTCTGCTAGTGCCCCAACTCAGTCATAGTGCGAGTCAGTGTGGTCTAGAGAGTTGCCCTTACAGTGATGAACATACAAGCTCAAATTCTGATAATATTCAATTCAACTTTTGTTTGACATTCCTTCAACTTTTTGACTCAACTTTTTGACTCAACTTCCAACTCAACTTTTTGACTCAACTTCCAACTCAACTTCTGACTCAACTTCTGACTCAACTTCTGACTTAACTTCCAACTCAACTTCCAACTCAACTTCAGACTTGACTATTTTTTAACAATCTCAAATATCTTCGACAATCACTAAAGGCATCCCAAGATTTTTGAAGTTTGAAAATCTTCCAAAAATCCTAATATTTGGCCAAATTTTCTAAGAATTCTTTGAATTGACAAATTGTTTGAAAATTTTTAAGTTTTAGTAGGATTTTCCAAAGTGGAAAATCATATCTGAAAACCTTAAAATTTTGTGTCAAGAAACTCTGACTAAAAATGTTTCCTTAGATTTTGTTAGGGTATGTACATGGTGGGTTTCTGGGAAAACCCACAGGAAATCCAGTAGGACTTGGCTTCAGCTTATAGGCTGTGCCTTAGCAAGATCATGTTGTCCAATTTCAGACAGGCAGATGGGAATCCCAGGGAGTCCGGGTGGGGTTCATGGGTCAAGGGGTTGTAGGTTGGAGGTTGTGGGTTGAGAGGTCGGGGAGTCGAGATAAATAAGAGAGATAGATGCATCAGAGCCCATGGGCTCCAACTAGCAAGAGCAGTGTAATTCAAAGAGGAGTGTAGATGTTATGACTGTGTCATAACTGTGTCACAATCTGATGGCCCCCGAGAATACTACAGTCTATCGATGTTCCAAGTTATTGATCAAGTCATCATTTCGGCAATCTTCGGAACACCGATGCTGACGTATACCTTCATGGCAATCAAACCCCATTTACGCCCCTGTCAAAATATACTCGTACCATCTGGTTATGCTTTGATACGTCCCTTTTCATTATGATGATCCATTTTACTCTATGTTTCACATATGCCCATATATACTTGTAGCCCATGGACTATTCCCTTTTCTCGTAATCCCACTCTCGGCTAAATCTCAGCTTCCGATCTTATCGTAACCTTCCAGTTTCTAGTTAAGTCTATTTGTCAAATAGTGTTTCCGCTCTTCCCTTAGTTAGTAGTTTCTAGATGCTGATAACTCTTATATAGACCTGCTGTAAATGTAGTTACTGGACAATCAGAATATCAACTTAGATCAACTTAGATCAACTTAGATCAACTTAGATCAACTTAGATCAACTTAGATCAACTTAGATCAACTTAGATCAACTTAGATCAACTTAGATCAACTTAGATACCCCTCTAATTTCCAACTCCATTATCTATTCACGACCACCATATTCCAACTCCATCCGATTTACAATTCAACTTACATTTACGACTTCAACCTCTAATCTCCAACTCTCTCAGTCTCCAACTCTCTCAGTCTCCGACTCTCTCAGTCTCTGACTCTCTCAGTCTCTGACTCTCTCAGTCTCTGACTCTCTCAGTCTCTGACTCTCTCAGTCTCCGACTCTCTCAGTCTCCGACTCTCTCAGTCTCCGACTCTCTCAGTCTCCGACTCTCTCAGTCTCCGACTCTCTCAGTCTCCGACTCTCTCAGTCTCCGACTCTCTCAGTCTCCGACTCTCTCAGTCTCCGACTCTCTCAGTCTCCGACTCTCTCAGTCTCCGACTCTCTCAGTCTCCGACTCTCTCAGTCTCCGACTCTCTCAGTCTCCGACTCTCTCAGTCTCCGACTCTCTCAGTCTCCGACTCTCTCAGTCTCCGACTCTCTCAGTCTCCGACTCTCTCAGTCTCCGACTCTCTCAGTCTCCGACTCTCTCAGTCTCCGACTCTCTCAGTCTCCGACTCTCTCAGTCTCCGACTCTCTCAGTCTCCGACTCTCTCAGTCTCCGACTCTCTCAGTCTCCGACTCTCTCAGTCTCCGACTCTCTCAGTTCCGACTCTCAGTTCACTCTTGGTCTCTGACCCCTCAGCCCAACCCTTGACTTATCCTTTGGTTTCCGATCGGTAGTTTACTGAGTGGTTTACTCGACAGGACTAGTTTCCACCTGCCCGAAATTTAAGGACACCCGACAGTAACTTGTGAGGGTGCAGCACATAAGCTGAAGCCAAGTCCTTCCGATCGGTTCCCGTCGGCCTACTGACATCCATCAGTTTCTGTTCTTAACAGTAGAGCAGAAAATGTATTAGATTACTGGGGGGAATCTAAGCTGATTTTCTGACTGGATTGTATGTACAACATCTGCCAGACTATATAGACCATGGAATGAATAACATACCAAATCCAGTAATAATGAAACAAAACTAGCAAAACATAAAATGAGAATAGTAAACACTTTGGTGTTAGGAATGGGACAGAATGGAGCAGAGTCTGAATTGTGACAAATCATAAACCATAACAGGAAATGGAGTGGGAGCGGAGTCCGAATCATGACAGGTCATTTGACTAAAATGGGAATGGGGCTCAGTTAGAGAGATGACGGGTTTTCTGAGCGGGGTCCGGTGACTGATGCGTGGGATGAGGTTGGACATAGCCAGGGACAGTGTCCAGCGGGTATTCCGGTGACTGATACACAACATAACAAAGTCAAATGTGGATAAGTCTGATGTATGGAGTCTGGTGGGAATTCCAGTTAACTGACAATCGGTGTGTATAGGGCATGGGTGCATACATATAAGTTAATGCCCAGAGTCCAGCAGGAATTCCGGTCGTAACAGATTTCCTGATACAAATATTTAAAATTTTCAGATATGATTTTCCAGGGTGGAAAATCCTACTAAAACTTAAAGTTTTTAAGCAATTTATAAGTTCAAAGAATTATTAGAAAATTTGGCCAAATAGTAGGATTTTCAGAAGATTCTTGAACTCCAAAAACTTTGGGATGTCTCCAGTGAATCTCGAACATCTTTGACTTGTCTCAGTTTGACATCATTGATGATTTCACTTTGATATCATATTATCATCATAGGTAAATGATATATAGTATACATAAAAGGGCAATGACAGGAACAAAGGAAATCAGTCAGAAGACCCATACCATAATTATATTATTAACTGTATTATATAATTGTCAAACTTTTCTGAGACTGTCACGAATTGATTATTCTTCAATAAAGTCGAATAATATTCTACTGATCAAACTTGAAAGTCTCATTCAACGAAGTATATATTCGCCCTGTCAATGAAGTAAGAGGCTATTACCAGTCATGAGAACTCACAGAAGTATTTGTCGAAGAAGTTACGACAAGTTAGATTATTAATATCACTAATTTACAGATATTTTGACTGACTTCCCTCACTCCTTTTGTGGCCCTTTTCTGCTTTTCTTCATATCATTATGACTATATTATGATCTAATAATGAAATCATTCATGACATCGAAATGAGACATGTTGAAAGAGATTCAATGTTGTCGAATATTACCTTTGAATGTTTGTGACAATATTGTGACTTATGATGGTTGTGACAGAGACCTTCAACTTAATTATTCATGAGTCTCTGTGTCCTATCTTTGCCTCACACTTTATCAACAGGACAAATTAATACTTTGTTGAACAAGGCATCTGTATTCAACATTATTGAATATTCTTCAATTGTTTATTTGACTTTATTGAGTAAAATCCAATTCATGTCAGTTCCTGCTACTACATCTCACATTTGGTAGTATTTACATTAGTTCAAAGATTTATGTATGCCTGTGAGTACATAGACACTTGTGGGCATGCACACCATAGTTTTATGTACATTAGCATGCATAGTTAGAACTTAGACATTTTTAACCCCATATCCACAACTTGCCCAGACACCCTTTTTAGTGTCCTGCAAGTTGTGACTGGGTACTGTCTCAGCCATCTTGAATGGCTTCAACTTGAACTTGCAATTACTATCTAGCTTCATACTGAATAGTCAAAGCTTGAACTACATATAACTGTTAATGGTCATGCAGACTCACAGAGGGTTTCTGGAGAAACCTGCAGATAATCCAGTAGGCCTTAGCTTCAGCTTATAGGTTGCACCTTCATGAGATTGTGGTGTCCAATTTCAAACAGGTGGATGGAAAACCTGGGGAGTCCAGGAGTAGTTGATAGGTCAATAGGTCAAACAGTCAATAGGTCAGTAGGCCAGTCAGAAGGGCCCACAGGCTCTGATGAGGTCAATAGCATTGTGTTTTGAAGATGAGAGATGGGGATAGAGCAGGATATATGCTACGTTACTGGGGGAGAACTAAGTTGATTTTCTGACTGGATTGTATGTACAACATTAGCTAGACTATATAGACTGTGGAATGTATGCAATGCCAAATCTGGTAATAATAAATATCAAAACAAGTAATCATGAAATGAGATGAGTAAACACCAAACTAGGTGTTAGGGATGGAATGGAACAGAAGCAGTGTGCAAAACAGAACAGGTCATATGACCATAATGGAAATGGGGCTCAGTTAGAGAGCTGACAGGTTGTCTGGATAGAGTCCAGTGACTGGTGCATGAGACAGAGTCAGATATAGATAGGTTTGATGTCTACGGGTCCAGGTGGGCACTCCAGTTGTGACTGTACTTTGGGTACCATATAGAGGGTCAGGTGCATATAGGGTGGGGTTTGGGTGCTGGTGGGTTTTCTGGTTAACTGTAACCTGGTGGGTATAGAGAGTCAGGTGCATGTAGGATGGGTGGGTTTTCTGGTCCTAACATTTGTTCACTGTGGACTTATTGGACTTGTCCAACAGGTGTCTTTCAGGCAACTTCTGCTCCATGTTCACAATAGTGTGCATCTGCATTTTGAGCTTTGAGGTGCATCCAGGAAAATGTCTTGGGTTTGCCATCCTTGCCTTTGGAGACTTCATCCTTGAGGGTGGAAGGCAAACTGGAGTAAAACTGATAGTGGAGTGTGGAATTGCCCCAATGACAATGCACTGCAAGGTTATTGAATTGGACTATATACATAGTCTGTGATGTGCTGATTGTCCTTCATGTGAAGATTAGTGAGGCTATTCTTGGCTTCTCTGATCAGGTCATATGGGCCAAAATTAGTTTCCGGTTCTTCAACAAATGCATTCCAATTTTCAAGCCAGGTTCACTCTTCCTCAGTAAGTCTGCTATGTAAAAGTCAGTTCAAACCATTTCAATGTGGATCCCAAGAGGCAAGAGTGTGTGTAGTTGAGTCTTCAGGAGTCCATGGAAAAGTGGCAGGTTGATCACAGAAGTGAAAGTGACACTGCATGAGGAAGGTGGACAGTTTGTTGGGGTTGGAACCCATGAAGGGTTCTTGAGCATTGACTTTTGACCATGGGGGTTCTTGATCTTTCTTCTTTCTTTCTTTGAGCAGGTGAGTCATAAATTTATCTACTGTATAGTACCTGCTAAAAATTCAGAAGTGGGATTTTTGAGATGCAGTTGTTCTGTAGTTGGGAGGTTTTCAACACCCTTACCCTTGTCAGGGGCCACAGACTCCTCCTTGTGCTCAGAGCCATCCAGATTCTCCAGTACTTCTTCAGTGTGAGATTCACCCATGGTGTCTGGGTTGTTTCTCAATGTCTGGGTGGTGTACAAAACAAGTGGTGACCAGAGTACAGAGGACTCTGGTTGTTTGGATGGTTTCTTTCTTGGAGGCATGATTGAGACAATCTGTGAGATCTGATCAGAAAATACTGTTAAGTGTGGGGCTTATGGGTGGGTCTCTGGGGGAAATCCATGGAAGTTCTTGGGAAGGACTTGGCTTCAGCTTATGTGCTGTGCCCTGGCAAGATCAGGTTGTCCAACTTCAGACAGGAGTGGACTGGAAACCCATGGGTTCCAAGAATATGCTGAGACAAATTACTAGAGGGATACTAAGTTGATTTTCTCATCAGATTGTATGTACAGATAGCTATTGACTATATAGACTTATAGACTATTGTACTACTGATTCAGAGATACAAAAAAGACATAACAAGCATACAACAAAACAATAAACCAGATGTCAAATGGGCAAGGATGGATTGAGAACAAAGGGACCAGTCAGAGTCCAGTGACTGGTCCATATGATATAGAGAGTTGAGTACATATGTATATGTAGGATGGGTTCTGGGTCCCAGCAGGTTTCCTGGTCCTAACATCCTCATCCCATGCAATGATGCTGCCAACATCTCAACCTCCCCTTCTTGCTTAGATTTCAACAACCCCAACCAAATGTACCTGACCCATCATTTGGATGTGACAAAAGGCTTACAGACAGACATTGGGTTTCCACTATATGTATATGTAAGCTTGAAGAATTGCCACAAAGCCACCACCACAATGCAAAGCTGGAGGGCATACAGTAATAGAGTCATTCCAGAGCAAGCATGCAAATTGGGCCCAGGCTATCTTACAGCTAGGAGGTTCCTATCAAGAGGCTTGAGGAGGAGTTTCCAATGTCCTTCAAAACTTCATCTGACATAGCTCTTCAAACTGGGGGGCACTGTGAGGGGTACCCCCTCTAGAAAATATAATCATTCATTGTATTATATTTCTGTTACATAAGCATTCTGTCACGAACCGATTATTCTTCAATAAAGTCAAATAAAATTCTACTAATCGAACTTGGAAGCCTCGTTTGATGAAGTATATATTCACCCTGTCGATGAAGTAAGAGGCTATTACCAGTCATGAGAACTCATGGAAGTACTTGTCGAAGAAGTTACGACAAGATAGATTGCTATATCGCTAATATACAGATATTTCGACTGACTTCCCTCGCTCCTTTCGTAGCCCTTTTATGCTTTTCTTCATATCGTTATGACTATGTTATGAACTAATAATGAAATCATACATGACATTGAAATGAGACATGTCGAAAGAGATTTGATGGTGTCAAATAATGTTCGGGTTTGTCAAGTCAAATTCGATGTGTTGAAGAGTTGTTGAATATTACCTTTGATCGTGTGTGATGGTTTTGTGACTTGTGATGGTTGTGACACATTCCCTGCAATGAACACTATACCAACTGGGGTAAAAGAGCCACTTTGCCAGGCTATCTGATATAGGTTGCAGGCACTATATAACACTTGATATATCACATATGTATATTCACCAACTGTTAGGATACACACACAGGGTGGGTTTCTGGAGAAACCCACGGGATATCTGGTAGGACTTGGCTTCAGCTTATAGGCTGCACCCTTGCTAGATTGTGTTGTCCAATTTCAAACAGGCAGACGGGGATCCTGGGGAGTCCGGGTGGGGTTCGTGGGTCGTAGGTCGTGAGTTGGGGGTCGTGGGTCGTAAGTCGGAGGTCGTGGGTTGTGAGTCAAGATAGTTGGGAGAGATAGATGCGCCGGAGCCCGTGGGCTCTGACTAGTGAGAGTGGTGTGAATCAAGTAAGGTTTTAGAGAGGAAAATGTTATTAGATTACTGGGGGGAATCTAAGCTAATTTTCTGACTGGATTGTATGTACAACATCTGCCAGTTTATATAGACCGTGGAATGCATGACATACCAAATCCAGTAATGATGAAAACAAAACTAACAAAACATAAAACGGGAATAGTAAACACCAAATTGGTGTTAGGAACAGGACGGAACGGAGTGGAGTCCAAATCATGACAAAGCATAACCCATAACAGGAAACGGAGTGGGAGTGGAGTCCTAAATCATGACAGGTCATTTGACTAAAATGGGAATGGGGCTTGATTAGAGTGGTGATGGGATTCTGAGTGGAGTCTGGTGACTGATGCGTGGGATGAAGACAGACATAGACAGAGATGGAGTCCAGGGGAAGTCCAGTGACTGATATGTGTTGTAATGAGGTTGAACGTAACAAGTCTTGACATAATGGAGTCCGGGCGGGAAATCCTATAAACAGACAATTGGTGCTTGTAGTGCGTGGGGGCATACAGGTTAGTGCCCGGAGTCCGGCGGGATTGTCCGGTCGTAACACCAACCTACAGTAGGCAACAAAACCCTTACAATGTTTGGCACTTTTTGAAAGACATGGCTATTCCTCCAGAAGTAAATTCTGTAAATTGCTGAAAATATTATGTAATATACTTCAACATCATACCTCCAGAAATCCACAGCCACAAGGCACCATGTCCTTATTTGGTAAGTCCACATCACACACAAACCAATAGCTCATTGTAAGGGTTTTGTTGCACACTATTTTGAGACTATTATTACAAGAAATTAGTATTTAGTATGGCCCCCCTTTGCTCTAATCACTGCTGCAAGTCTTCTAGGCATACTCTCAATAAGCTTCTGACACTCCTCCTTTGGAATTTCTTCCCACACCTTCTGCATCCTATCCCACAGTTTATGTACTCTATTTGCAGGCTGTTCATACTCCCCCAGCTTCTTTTTGACATAATTCCACAGATGTTCAATAGGATTCATGTCAGGAGATTGTGCAGGCCACTTGAGGACTGTAACATCATGGTCAGTGAACCATTTCTGGGCCTTTTTGCTGTGGTGTGTTTGGGGTCATTGTCTTGTTGAAACACAATGTCGGCCACTGTTTTGTTGTACTATTTGAGGGTTTGCTGGAGTTCATCATCCAGGATCTCCACATAAAGCTCAGCATCCATCCTCCCATCAATTTTGGTTGCAAACCTAATCCCATCCCAGCCCATGCATCCCCACATCATCAGGTTTCCTCCTCCAAGCTTGACTGTTCCCTCTACTAACCTATCATTTAACCCCTCACCCACATTTTTCCACACATTTTTCCTTCCATCTGATCCCAGCCTATTAATCTTAGTCTCATCAGACCATATGATTCTCTTCCAGTCCTCCAGGGTCCATTCCAAATGCCTTTCTGCAAACTCCAATTGAGATTTCCAATAATGAGGTTTGAGAAGTGGCCTTTTTCTCTTTACCACAGCCCTCATGCCTATGGTTTTGAGGTTGTGACGCACTGTTTGTGAAGTAATAGGAGTGTTGATGATGTCTATAAGTTTCTTGGTTGCCTGTGTGGGATTATCAACCTTCCCATGCAAATTATTCTTCTAGCATAGGCAATATTGGCTGTGGTAAGCTTTGTAGGACTGCCACCAGAGCATTTGGGGAGGTCAGGGTGATGCTCAGGGCAAATATGACTAATGGTGGCACTGCTGAGATGAGTTTGGTAACATATTTGAGCTCCAGAAATGCAAGAGTCAAGTAGAGTAAGAACATGTTGGATTTGGCTAGAGGAGAGCTTTTTCGTTGTGAGTAGGGTGATTGTGGGATTCCAACTGGTTGCTTTCATCTTATATACATTGAGGAAGAGTGGTCACATGACTTTGTTGAACTTTATAGACAAAGTCATGTGACTAGGACCCATTTTGAACTTTAAAAATGTGTGCAACAAAACCCTTACAATGAGCTATTGGTTTGTGTGTGATGTGGACTTACCAAATAAGGATGTGGTGCCTTGTGGATGTGCATTCCTGGAAGGTATGATGTTGAAGTATATTACATAATATTTTTGGCATTTTACAGAATTTATTTCTGGAGGAATAGCCATGTCTTTCAAAAGGTACAAAACATTGTAAGAGTTTTGTTGATGCCAGACTTATGTATTCTAGCACCAGTAGTTAGAACTCAGACACTGTTTTACCCATAACCACGACTTACCCAGACACCCATTTAGTGTCCTGTAAGTTGTGATTGGGGTATCATCTCAACCATCACAGATGGACTTTAACTATCAGCACAATCAGAGTGTCGAAACTCAAACAGTTATTGTTATGACCCATTCCCGGATGTTTCAATATCCGACTTCCGATCTCTGACTTCCAACTTCCAACTTCCAACTTCCAACTTCTGATCTCTGACTTCCGACTTCCGACTTCCGATCTCCGACTACGGAACATCATAGTTACCGTATCATCCGCATCCTCCCTTGTTCCGCATTTGGTAATTTGTCCATTGACAAGTATTCACTTGTTTGTTTGTTGTATTCCCATTTCGGAATATTGTCTCCCTAATATGTCTTATTGTATTTCCGTTTTAAGAATATTTCCGTTTCCGTCTTATTATGGTCTTAGTTTGTAGTACAATAACGAGTAGACTATATTAGTTTCCGCGAATTTGTACTTTACTTTAGATCTGATATCGACTTAGTTTCTTATTCCTCCTCCCGTCTTTCTGTACGCTCGATATTCGGAACTCTTAGGAACTCTGAATATCCGTATCTTCCATTGTAGTCTTATTTCCGAAATTAAGGACTTTGAGCGTTTGCGTAGAGGTGCAGCACATAAGCTGAAGCCGACGTCCTGACCCTATCCACTAGTTCCCGACTTCCCGGTGACTTTCCAATAGTTCCAGAATAAGTTCCCGACACGGCACTTAACAGTTATCTCAATCTGCATGGACTATATCCATGCTACTCTGTTATTTGACTCTCTCATTATTCTCTTCAACACTTGAGCAGTCATTCAGAATTGTACTTCACAGTCAATTCTCCTTTATTTGTCTTAGCTCTCTATTCTACTTTAGATAGCTAATTCTCTCAATCATATTGAACTAGACAGTCAATACGTGTTTGGTCTATATCAGACTTAGATCGTCAATACATCATTGTGTCGTACCTAAATGGTCGATATTCTTTGTATATAGAACACTTAGAACTTCCACCATTCTTCACAACATGTCCTCACATCATTCCATTCCTTCTTGCAAACCATCTCTTATCTTCACTTCACTTCATTGGATCTATTCTAGTGGGAATTGTACTGTTAAGGTCTATTCCATCTCCTTTTATCTCAGTTGCCTCCAGCAACTGTGAGTTGCTTATGGAGACTACTATTTCTCTTATACTTGTATTGCACTTGATAATCAATACATCCATATCACACCTAGAGGGTTGATACTCTTCATACATATGTATATTGAACAATTATGTTATGACCCGTTCCCAGATGTTTCAATATCTGACTTCCAACTTCCAACCTCCGACTATGGAACATCATAGTTACCGTATCTTCTGCATTCTTCCCTTGTTCCACATTTGGTAATTTGTCTGTTGACAAGTATTCACTCATTTGTTTTATTATATTCCCATTTCAAAATATTGTCTCCCCAATTCATCTTGTTGTATTCCCATTTCAGAATACTTCCATTTCCATCTTATTGTGGTCTTAGTTTGTAGTACAATAACGAGAAGACTTATATTAGTTTCCACGAATTTGTACTTTACTTTAGATCTGATATCAACTTGGTTTCTTATTCCCTCTTCCATCTTTCTGTACACTCGATATTCAGAACTCTTTGGAACTCTGAATATCCGTATCTTCCATCATAAGTCTCACCTTTGAAATTAAGGACTTTTGAGCATTTGCATAGAGGTGCAGCATATAAGCTGAAGCCAACATCCTGACCCTATCCAATAGTTCCTGACTTCCCGGTGACTTTCCAATAGTTCCAGAATAAGTTCCCGACATGGCACTTAACAGTATATCAGATCTCAATTCTGCAACTCTGTCACAAACGTATAAACTCAAATTTCAATAATATTCAATTTAATATTTCTTCGACATTTCTTCGACATTTCTTCGACATTTCTTCGACATTTCTTCGACATTTCTTTGACATTCCGACTCAATTTCGGACTCGACTTCTGACTCGACTATTCTTCGACAATATCTTCGACAATCTCGAATATCTTCGACTTGTCTCAGGTTGACATCATTGATGATTTCACTTTGATATCATATTATCATCATAGGTAAATGATATATAGTATATAAGGGCAATGATAGGAATGAAGGAAGTCAGTCAGAAAACCTGTACTATATTATATATTTACTGTTTTATATAATTGTCGAACTTTTCTGAGCCTACTTTCGACTTATTTATTTGTGAGCCTCTGTGTCGTGAGCCTCTGTGTCGTGAGCCTCTGTGTCCTATCTTTGCCTCATGCTTTATCAACAGGACGAATTAATACTTTGTCGAATGCGGCATCTTTATTCAATATTGTTGAATATTCTTCGATTGTTTATTCGACTTTATTAAGTAAAATTCAATTTGTGACAAACTTGCTCATCATGGGTCCCAAATGCAAAGCTGCCAAAGGACCATCTCAACTTCAATCCCTGTTGCAACTTTAGACCACCCAACCCAAAACCCCAAATCAGCTGACAACATCAGCTTCCATCGAAGAAGTTACTGAAGAAGTTACCGAGGATCTCAATGCTCCCAACACTTCCAACAATGAAGTAGAAGAACAGCTGGCAACATCGAAAAAGAAATCTTCCGATGAACCGACTGAACTGTTGTTTGTCAACTCCATTGTGAAATTTGCTGACTATTTGAAATCTGCTGAGGAAAGCAAAGAATCATCCCACACCAGAGTCAAAGAACCTAAACCATTTACTAGCAAGGATCTGAAAAAATTGAAGAATTTCCTTCTCCAATGCCATTTCAGTTTCCATGATCGACCTGCTGCATTTAAGTCCGACAATCAAAAAGTCAATTTCACACACTCTTATCTCAAGGATACCACTCAGGATTGGTTTGAACCCGGACTATTTAGAATATCCGATGAGACACACATACGGCTCGATGACTGGAACACATTTGTGGAAGAACTGGAAACTAATTTTGGACCTTACGATCAATCCGGTGAAGCAGAAAATGAATTAATGATGCTCAAGATGAAGGACAATCAACGAGTCTCCGATTATCTTGTCAAGTTCAATACCCTCACCACATGATGTGGATGGGATGATTCTGCCCTTGGCACCATTTTTATATGGGACTTCCGTCATGCCTTAAAGATGAGATTTGCAAAGATGGGAAGCCGAAAACTCTCCAACTCATGTGGATTAAAGCTCAGACATCCGATGCCTGTTATTGGGAATGAAAAGCCGAGGTCTCCTGAGAGAATCTGATGGAACATTCTCAGAACAACAAGGCGTCAACTAGCAAGTCTTCCAGCAATAACTCAGGCAATAACACCAGCAACTCATACTGGCAAATCAAATTCTGATCAGAAAAAGGACAAGAAATCCAACAAGGATAAACAGTCAACTTCCGACAAACCCAACATTTCCCATTTGTTGGGCACCGATGGTAAACTCACCCCGAAGGAGAAACAATGATGCATGGATAATGACCTCTGCCTTTTCTGTGGGAAAGGTGGACACAAGGTTTCTGACTGTACTGTTAAGTCTAACTCTTCCATGGCCCATGTGGCAACTTCCACTATGACTACAACTTCCAAGGAAAAACCCACCATGGAGTCAAAAAAAGTAAGCAACCCTCCAGAATCTGCATGGACAGAGGGTTGCATTGACTCTCTCTGGGTTTCCAAGATTATCTGTCTCAACATGTCCGCTCTCTTGAATCCTGACTCATTATTTGTAAAACTCATCTCTGACCTTCTTGGAAATTTAGTGTTCCAAGCTCTGATAGATTCTGGCTCCACACACTGTTTTGTAGATACCACCTTTGCCATGAAACTTTTACGACCCATTCCTGGATGTTCCAATATCCGACTTCTTACCTCTGACTACAGAACATCATAGTTACCATATCTTCCGCATTCTTCCCTTGTTCCACATTTGGTAATTTGTCCGTTGACAAGTATTCACTCATTTGTCTATTATATTCCCATTTCGGAATATTGTCTCCCTGATATGTCTTATTGTATTCTGTTTTAGGATACTCCTATTTCTGTCTTATTGTAATGTATTCAGGGGATTCTCTTAGATAGCTCAATATATGCTATAGTGTCACAGAGCTTCAACAATAGAATAAGCAAAGGTCCAGTAATTTAAATACTGATAGATTAATGAGCTGCGCTATTAAGCTTAAACAACTCAAATCAATGCTTATTTTGATTATTGAAAGGTTCAATATAACTGTGTATGACTCTTTTAGCAAATAAAAGAACTATTCCTTGAGAATAGGGGCTGGAAGCTGAATATATGCGCAGTAACTTGGCAGAGACTTGATATAAGAGCTTCGGATTCTTGTATGCTTATTTGTAACTATTAATAGTTATTTAACAAGGTGTTAAATAATTTATTAATAGAGAAAATAATATGTATTGGATTATCTGAGTGCTTGTACTTGATTAATTCAATAAACTTAGGGCTGGGCCTTGAATAATCTAGTATTGGCAGGGAATTTCAGTAAGGATACTTAGATACTTATTAGGTTTATTATGTAATTAATAAGCCTAAAGGGTAGCTGTGAGGCTGGGGGAACTTAGATGATTAGCTAAGTTCAAGAGTTGCTGACAAAGATTCAAGATGCTGCAAGTGTAGGTGCTTGCAGTTAGTGTATCAGACTAAGGCTATTATTGTCCTTAGGATGATTAGATAAGCTGGTGCTGTGCTGCAAATATGTGTGTGATAAGATTGGTTTTATTGGAAACTTGGCCCTCCTTATATACATTTTGACAACTCAATGATTAGCTAATTATTTAGTTTATGAGGTCATTAGTTAGATCATAATGACCTCATATTCTACTCATTATTTACCCTTTGTTTATCATGTGATTCCCTTCTCTGAGACAAGGGTTCTAACCTCTTGCTTGAACATGAAGGTTCAAGGCCGCGGTCCCGGGACAGAAGCAAATGATGAGTCGGCGGGATCAAATAATGACTCGGGTAGTCACATTTGTGACTTGTGTGACTCGGGTGGTCACATCCGTGACTTGTGTGACATCCCGACACCGGAGGCTTATCTAATAAGTCACATGACTCCAAAAATGCGCAAACTGGGCTGCAGCAAGGTGCCAAAAGGTAATAACTAAGTAAATAAAATATAAATAATTAGTTAAAAATTATAATAAATTAACTAAGATATAATAGCATAATATGAGTTCATATATGCTATTATTATGCGAAGTTAAAAGGAATAGAGCCTATATTTCACAATAAAAATATAATAAAAATACAATAAATTCGAAAGAATATTAAATAATCCACAGAAAATTAAGAAGATATTATGATATGATGCTGATACATCACACTTATTATGGTCTTAGTTTGTAGTACAATAACAAGAAGACTTATATTAGTTTCTGTGAATTTGTACTTTACTTTAGATCTGATATCGACTTAGTTTCTTATTCCCTCTTCCATCTTTCTGTATGCTCGATATTTGGAACTCTTTGGAACTCTGAATATCTGTATATTCCATCATAAGTCTTACCTCTGAAACTAAGGACTTTAAGTGTTTGCATAGAGGCACAGCACATAAGCTGAAGCCAACATCCTAACCCTATCCGATAGTTTCCAACTTCCCGGTGACTTTCCGATAGTTCTGGAATAAGTTCCCGACACAACACTTAACAGAAACATAATCTGAAACTCCATTCTGTTCCCACAATTTCTTTGCATCTGTTTGATGGCACTAGCAATACGGCAATTACCCAAGCCTGCAACATGTCTATCCAGTTCCCATGTGGAACATCCCAGACAGTTACTTTTTTCATAACACAGTTGGACTCTAGCTGTTCGGTAGTTCTTGGATACAACTGGCTCACCCGATATAATCCGTTGATTGATTGGGTATTGGGCAGTATTAATTTCCAAATTCCCAACACTTCCATTCCTCCTGCAGCATCTTTTCCGGCCAGAGCCTTTTTGGGCTCGACAGCACCTCCAGCTTCTACCAAAACCTCCAAGCCTCCAAAAATCTCTCTCATCAACACTTCAGCATTTGTTAGGGTGAGCTGTATAGATCACAGTGTTTTTCAATCAGCTTAAAAGTTGATGAAGCATCTGGATGTTTTGTGACTCCAGAATTATCCGAGCTAAAAGCTGGCCTGGAAGGAGTTCCCAAAAAATACCATGATTTTGCAGATATTTTCAGTAAGCAAAAAGCTGACTGGCTTGCACCACATAGGCCCTAGGACTTAAAAATTGATATTGAGCCCAGTTCAAACCCTCCATTAGGACCTATTTACCCGTTATCCCAATTGGAACTTTCATCTATTCGGGAGTTCTTGGATGAACATCTGTTGATAGGCTTTATCCATCCCTCAAAGTCTCTGTATGGAGCACCCGTCCTTTTCATCAGAAAGAAGGATGGTTCCCTTCGACTCTGTGTCGATTTCAGAGGATTAAATTCCATCACACAGAAAGATAAGTACCCACTTCCACTTGTTACCGACTTACTCGATGCCCCACAGAAAGCTCAGATCTACACCAAAATAGACCTCAAACATGCCTATCATTTGGTCTGAATTGCTGAGGGCAATGAATGGAAAACTGCTTTTCAGACTCGCTATGGATCCTTTGAATGGTTGGTTATGCCATTTGGCCTTACCAATGCCCCTTCCACTTTTCAATGTTTTGTTAACAATATATTTTCCAACATGCTTGATGTATGTGTTATAGTCTATTTGGATGACATTTTGGTATTTTCCGAGGATCCCACTCTTCATGATGAACAAGTCCACCATGAAGTCTTCCAAAGACTCCGAAAACACGGTCTTTTCACCAACAGTAAAAAATGCTACTTTGACATGGATTCTATTGAATACTTAGGTTTCATTATCGGACCCAAGGGTCTCCGTATGGACAAAACCAAGGTTCAAGTTGTCCATGACTGGCCCAAACCATGGAAAGTCAAAGACATTCAGTCATTTTTAGGTTTTGCAAACTTTTACTGTCGTTTCATTTGGAATTACTTGGATATTACAATACCACTTACTCGTCTTACCCATAAATCTCAACCATGGGTCTTTGATGACAAATGCCACTCTGCTTTCCAGACTTTGAAAAATGCTTTCACTTCCATCCTGATTCTTTCTCATTGGAAACCTGACATTCTGATTATTGTGGAAACTGATGCTTTCAATTATACAATTGCCCAATTCTTTCCATTCAAGATTCCGACAGTGAAATTCATCTGGTCACATTCCTTTCTCGGACACTGAAAGTGTCCGAACTCAACTACAACGTTCATGATAAGGAACTTTTGGCAATTTTTGAAGCTTTCAAACATTGGTGTCATTACCTCAAAGGTTCTGCAACTCCCGTTGACATTGTTACTGATCACAAAAATCTCGAATATTTTTCTACCACTAAACCTTTGACCTGCCGGCAAGCCTGCTGGTCCAAATTCCTTTCCACTTTCAACATGATTATCCGTTTCTGACGATTATCCATTTCTGACCTGGATGTCTTGGTGGAAAACCAGATGCCATGACTCAACAATGGGATGTCTATCCTAAAGAGGGGGAAAGTAACTATGCTGTTGTTAATCTGCATAACTTGAAACCAGTTTTTACAACACAGCAACTTTCCACATCTATTCGAGCAACTATCCAATTATGCATAGCATTATGATTATGGACATTGAGCAATTACATCAAGATATCCTTTCTGCACTCACTTCCGACCTGGCTCTCAAGCCACACCTAGAAATTCCCAATAATCCCAACCAACCCTGATGGTCACAAGACTCTCTAGGTTTTATCCATCTCAATGGACATATCTACATTCCAGATTCCAATAATCTCCGACTCCGCATACTTCAGTACAAACATGATCATCCAATCTCCAGACATTATGGCATTAACAATACTCTTGGTATAATCTGTAGAGAATATACTTGGTCCAACCTCCAAGATTTCATAACCCAGTTCTGTAAGTCATGCACCACCTGATT
Source organism: Hysterangium stoloniferum (assembly GCA_015178975.1). NCBI lineage: Eukaryota > Fungi > Basidiomycota > Agaricomycetes > Hysterangiales > Hysterangiaceae > Hysterangium > Hysterangium stoloniferum. The sequence continues at coordinate 338,509 of WHVD01000078.1, forward strand.
ATGCTCTAAAACCCAGAGACATAAGCTGTATGGCCTTCTCAAGCAACTTCCAATACTGGAAAAACCCTGGAACTCAATTTCCATGGATTTTATTGAACAACTTCCAACTTCCGAAGGCTTTACATCCATTCTAGTTGTTGTGGATCGATTCTTGAAACAAGGCATTTTCATACCCACTCACGATACAATCACATCCTTACAATTAGTGGAACTTTTCATTATTCACGTATTTTCCAAACATGGTGTTCCATCTCATGTAACTTCCAATTGAGGCTCCAAGTTCATCTCCCATTTCTTCCAGGCCCTCAGAAATGCCCTCGACATGAAACTACACTTCACCTTGGGATATCACCTGGAAGGTGATGGACAAATGGAACATGTTAATCAAATATTGGAACAATATCTCCACATCCATTGCAACTATCAACAGGACAACTGGAAATCCCTTCTTCCGATCACGGAATTCACCTACAATAACTCTCTGAATGCAACTACCAGCATCCCTCCCTTTTTTGCCAACAAAGGCTATAATCCAAATCTCACAGTACATTCTGAATGAGATTTGGCTTCTATCCGTGCTCAAGAATTTATTACCGATCTCGACGAGTTACATCAAGAACTTCAGAAAGCTATTTCTTCTGCCCAGGAATATTATCAACATTTTCATGGACAAAAACAGGATCCCACCTCCTAATTTTAAAATTGGTGATCAGGTTTTTGTAAAAGCTCAATTCTTCTGTACCACCTGACCTTCTAAAAAACTTGCTGAGAAATTCTTAGGCCCTTTTGAAATTATAGCACAAGCCAGTTCACTTTCATGGACTCTCTGACTTCCCAATAGTATGCAAGCAGTCCACCCCATTTTCCACATTTCCATGTTAGAACCTTGTGTTCCTAACAATATCCCGGAACATACTCAACCTCCACCCCCTCCAGTCATCATTGACGGAGAACCAGAATTTGAAGTTTCCGAGATCTTGGATTCAAAAATCGACAATCGCTGACGTACTTGTAAATTGCTCTATCTAGTCAAATGGGCAGATTATGAAGGTACCGATGAGGAAACTTCATGGATATTGGCCAAGGAACTTGGACACGCTATGGAAATTGTTACCAACCTCCACACAGCTTATCTGAGCAAACCCAGACCTTTATCATCACTCTGACCTTTTTCCATTTTCTTTCTGTTCAGTTTCTGATACTTCCTATATCACACTCGTTTTGAAATCATACAAGTCAAAAATATATATTTGCAACTACTTCAAAGTCTCTGACACCCCAAATCCTCCTTCCACCTCTACTCCTGTATCATCCACAACCTCTGCACTTTCCACCATATCCTGCACTTCATCATCCTCACTTTCTGGCCCCTTTCCTGACTCCCACCGTTTCTCGACACATTCCACCAACAAATCATTTGGCTGTTCCCTTGCCTTATCGGAAAACCTCTCAGAAACTGCAATAACGCCGATGCTAACCATTACCTTCTCCAGAAATTCATTTTGCCTTCAGAAATTCCAGGTCAACGAACAGAAACCTTTTTCCTGGATATCATTATGGCGCTCCAGTGCATCCCACATTTTCATAAGTTCCGTCCCGATAAAAACTAATGCTAATGCATCTACAGTGTCCTTGAGGAGCTCAATGCCAGTGCTATCTGTATTCGGCACTTCAGTTTCCACAATCTTGGCCGTTCCCAGATTTTCCACATTGTCAGTTTTCTGAGCCTTCTCACCTTTCAGAACCCTCTTCACAGCGAGAGTTCACAGAAGTTTGAGAGCCACACAGGATAGCAAGTTCCACCCCATTTTACCTTCTGTTTCCAACATGTCATGTTCCAAATTGAACATCAATAACATGGACTGTTGTGGATGACTTCCATCTGTTCCGGAGCTTTGACCTTTGTTTCTGTTTCAGAAATTAATCAACTTCTGACCTTTTACAAAGTCACTTGCTTTGGGACTCAAAGGCCCAGCCTCTCCCTCTACCTCCACCTCCACAGCTTTTTGCTGTATCCAATAGTTATTGGATGAAAATACAGAAACTTATTGCTTAAACTTACCTTTCCCTCCCTTATCTCCTTTCTCTTTTCCACTGCCTCAGACTCCCACTGTTTTCTCTCTGCCTCTTCCTTCTTCCTCACCATCTTCCGCATCCATGCCTCCTTTTCTGCCTTCACCCGCTCCAACTCCCATTTTTCTGCCTCTTCAGCCTCCTTCAACTCCCACATCAACACCTTTTCCTCCTCCTCCTCTTGTCATCACTTCATCTCCTCAATCCTCTGTCATTTTCATTGAAGTTCTTCAACCTTTGACATTTTTTGAAGCACAGTAATTTCAGTGTCTGAATCTTCCGGGGTAGTGATGAACAATGGCCAATGAATTGACATGCAAGTTGTGGATAAAGAAACAAAATCATTAATTCGAATATTTGGAGGTTTTTATACTCAGACCAGCAGCTGAAACTCTCACCTCCAGAATTGTGTAAATTTCACAACACATAACAATCAGCCGTCACTTCAATCACTCAGTACCTTATCGCCTCTATGGGACTTCAGCCTAACAGGGGGGTAGTGTTATGACCTGTTCTAAGATGTTTCAATATCCAACCTCCGACTTCTGAACCTCTGACTATGGAACATCATAGTTACCGTATCTTCTGCATTCTTCCCTTGTTCTGCATTTGGTAATTTGTCTGTTGACAAGTATTCACTCATTTGTTTTACTATATTCCCATTTTGGAATATTGTCTCCCCAATTCGTCTTGTTGTATTCCCATTTCAGAATACTTCCATTTCTGTCTTATTGTGGTCTTAGTTTGTAGTACAATAACGAGAAGACTTATATTAGTTTCCACAAATTTGTACTTTACTTTAGATCTGATATCAACTTAGTTTCTTATTCCCTCTTCTGTCTTTCTGTATGCTCGATATTCGGAACTCTTTGGAACTCTGAATATCCATATCTTCCATCGTAAGTCTCACCTTTGAAATTAAGAACTTTTGAGTGTTTGCATAGAGGTGCAGCACATAAGCTGAAGCCAATGTCCTGACCCTATCCGATAGTTCCTGACTTCCCGGTGACTTTCCAATAGTTCCAGAATAAGTTCCCAACACGGCACTTAACAAGTTAGAATTTCAATGACTCTTCACAGGGAGTGTTAGGATTAGGTGACATTTGCTCAGAAGCATGACAATGGGACTGTAGAGGACTGGAAGAGGTCATTTGGTCAGATGGATACAAACACTGCTGGAATAAGCCTAGGAGAGCCACTTGGGGGATAGGAAGGTGGAGACCAAGTGAAAACAAGAATGTAATTAGATTCACTACAAGAAGCTCCAGATACTAAGAGGTATGAGGAATGAAGTCACAGCAAGGCTGAGGATCAAGGAAGAGATATAGCAATATAAACAATACATATTCCAGAGAGACTGAAAGTATTATAATGCAAGCTTCAAAGAAAGGGGGGAGGGGGAGGGGAGGTTTCTAAGTTGATATTGAAACTGGAGAATAGTAATGTACAAGAAAATTATACTATAACAGCAAAAAAGAGAAAAGGTACAAAACATGGATATGGAATGACAGGAACAGAATGGACATAAATAGGATGGAGAGAATGGAGGGATAAATGGAAGAAATGGATACCTGAAAAATCAAATGACTTGGCAAAATAAATATGACAGAAATGGAAGACTGGTGCAGTTGGGATACATGGTTAATGCAGGGACAAGTAGAAGTGGCTTTGGATGGGAATCACATGTTAGAGAGTATCAGGACATCACTGTAAGAGACACCATGATTGGGAAAGCTGATGTTGGGAAGCCAAAGGACATTAAAAGGAATGAGTATGCAGATGAGAAGGGCCTTAAATAATACCTAACAGATAGCAGGATCAGCACCATTAGCTAAGAGGAGCTGGACTACATCTAAATGACCATTTCTGGTTGCAAGTATCAGGGCAGTGCCTTCAGAGGTCTGGACATTGGGATCAGCCCCCTTGGCTAAGAGGAGCTGGACTACATTTAAATGACCATCTATTGCTGCAAACATCAGGGCAGTGCCTGTGGAGTTCTGGACATTGGGATCAGCTCCCTCAGCTAAGAGGAGCTGGACTACACCTAAATGGCCATCTATTGCTGCAAGCATCAGAGCAGTGCCATTAGAGGTCTGGAGATTGGGATCAGCACCAGTACTTAAGAGGAGCTGGACTACATCTAAATGACCATGTATTGCTGCAAATATTAGGACAGTGCCTTCAGATGTCTGCACATTGGGATTAGCCCCCTTGGCTAAGAGGAGTTGGACTACATCTAAATTACCATCTTTTGCTGCAGCCATCAGGGCAGTGCCTTTCGAGGTCTGGACATTGGGATCAGCATCATTGGCTAAGAGGAGCTGAACTACATCTAAATGACCATGTCTTGCTGCAAGCATTAGGGCAGTGCCTTCAGAGGTGTGGACATTAGGATCAGCTCCCTTGGCTAAGAGTTGCTGGACTACATATGAATGATCATTCCTTGCTGCAAGCATCAGGGCAGTGCCTCTAGAGGTGTGGACATTGGGATTAGCTCCATTGGCTAAGAGGAGTTGGACTACCTCTGAATGACTATTTTGTGCTGCAAACATCAAGGCAGTTCCTTCAGATACCTGGGGATTGGGGTCAGCTCCTTTGGCTAAGAGGAGAAGGATGATTGCTAAATGGCCATTCATAGCTGCAAACATCAGGGCAGTCCCTTCAAAAACCTGGACATTGGTATCAGCTCCCTGGTCTAAGAGGAGCTGGGCTACATCTAATTTGCCATTTCTTGCTGCAAACATCAGGGCAGTGGCTTTAGAGGTCTGGACATTGGGATCAGCATCATTGGCTAACAGGAGCTGAATTACATGTAAATGCCCATTTCTTACTGCAAACATTAATGCAGTGCCTTCAGAGGTCTGGACATTGGGATCAGCACCCTTGGCTAAGAGTTGTTGGACTATATCTGAATGACCATTTTGTGCTGCAAGCATCAAGGCAGTGCCTTCAGAGGTGTGGACATTTGGATCAGCACCATTGGCTAATAGGAGCTGGACAACATTCAAATGACCAACCATTGCTCCAAACATCATGGCAGTGCCTTGAGAGGCCTGCACATTGGGATCAGCACCATTGGCTAACAGGAGCTGGACAACATTCAAATGGCCAGCTATTGCTGCAAACATCAGGGCAGTGCCTTGAGAGGCCTGCACATTGGGATCAGCATCATTGGCTAACAGGAGCTGGACAATACTCAAATGACCAGCTATTGCTGCAACCATCAGGGCAGTGCCTTGAGAGGCCTGCATGTTTGGATCAGCTCCCTTGTTGAAGAGAAACTGGAATACAACATGGTCAACTATTGTGGGACCTATTAGGGCAGTGCCTGCTGAGATCTGGACATTGGTGTCAGCTCCCATGTATATAGGGGGATGGAGTACACCTAAAAGACAAACTATTGTTGTAGAAAATAGGGCAGTGTCCTCAGAGGCCTGCACATCAGGAGCAGCACCATTTGCTAAGAGGAGCTGAACTATCTCTAAATGACCATTTGTTGCTGCAGCCATCAGGGCAGTGCCATGAGAGGTGCAGACATTGGGATCAGCCCCCTTGGCTAAGAGAAGCTGGACTACATTAGAATAACCATGTCTTGCTGCAAGCATCAGTGCAGTGCCTTCAGAGGTCTGAACATTGGGATCAACACCTTTGGCTAAGAGGAGCTGGACTACATCTAAATAACCACCTCTTGCTGCAAGTGTCAGGGAAGTGTCCTCAGGAGCCTGGACATTGGGATCAGCCCCCTTGGCTAAGAGAAGCTGGACTACATTAGAATGACCATTTCTTGCAGCAAGCATTAGTGCAGTGCCTTTAGAGGTCTGGACATCAAGATCAACAACTTTGGCTAAGAGGAGCTGGACTGCATCTGAATGACCACCTCCTGCTGCAAGTGTCAGGGCAGTCCCTTCAGAAACCTGAACATTGGGATCAACACCTTTGGCTAAGAGGAGCTGGACTACATCTAAATAACCACCTCTTGCTGCAAGTGTCAGGGCAGTGTCCTCAGAAGCCTGGACATTGGGATCAGCCCCCTTGGCTAAGAGAAGCTGGACTACATTAAAATGACCATTCCTTGCGGCAAGCATTAGTGCAGTGCCTTTAGAGGTCTGGACATCAAGATCAACAACTTTGGCTAAGAGGAGCTGGACTGCATCTGAATGACCACCTTCTGCTGCAAGTGTCAGGGCAGTCCCTTCAGAAACCTGAACATTGGGATCAACACCTTTGGCTAAGAGGAGCTGGACTACATCTAAATAACCACCTCTTGCTGCAAGTGTCAGGGCAGTGTCTTCAGAAGCTTGAACATTGTGATCAGCCCCCTTGGCTAAGAGAAGCTGGACTACATTAGAATGACCATTTCTTGCAGCAAGTATTAGTGCAGTGCCTTCAGAGGTCTGGACATCAATATCAACACCTTTGGCTAAGAAAAGCTGGACTACATCTGAATGACCACCTCTTGCTGCAAGTGTCAGGGCAGTCCCTTCAGAAGCCTGAACATTGGGATCAACATCTTTGGCTAAGAGGAGCTGGACTAAACCTAAATCACCATCTGTTGCCACAGCCATCAGGGCAGTGCCTTCAGAGTCCTGGACATTGGGATCAGCACCATTGGCTAGGAGGAGCTGGACTATATTAGAATGACTATGTCTTGCAGCAAGCATCAGTGCAGTGCCTTTAGAGGTCTGGACATCAAGATCAACACCTTTGGCTAAGAGGAGCTGGACTACATCTAAATAACCACTTCTTGCTGCAAGTGTCAGGGCAGTGTCCTCAGAAGCCTGGACATTGGGATCAGCCCCCTTGGCTAAGAGAAGCTGGACTACATTAGAATGACCATTTCTTGCAGCAAGCATTAGTGCAGTGCCTTTAGAGGTCTGGACATCAAGATCAACACCTTTGGCTAAGAGGAGCTGGACTACATCTGAATGGCCACCTCTTGCAGCAAGTGCCAGAGCAGTGCCTTCAAAAACCTGGGTATGGGGATCAGCCCCCTTGGATAGGAGGAGCTGGACTATATCCAAATGACCAGCTCTTGCTGCAAATATCAGGGCAGTGCCTGCAGAGTCCTGGACATTGGGATCAGCTCCCTCAGCTAAGAGGAGCTGGACTACACCTAAATGGCCATCTATTGCTGCAAGCATTAGAGCAGTGCCTTTAGAGGTCTGGATATTGGGATCAGCACCAGTACCTAAGAGAAGCTGGACTATATCTAAATGACCATATATTGCTGCAAAAATTAGGACAGTGCTTTCAGATGGCACATTGGGATTAGCCCCCTTGGCTAAGAGAAGCTGGACTACATTAAAATGACCATTTATTGCAGCAAGTATTAGTGCAGTGCCTTTAGAGGTCTGGACATCAATATCAACACCTTTGGCTAAGAGGAGCTGGACTATATCTGAATGACCACTTCTTGCTGCAAGTGTCAGAGCAGTCCCTTCAGAAGCCTGAACATTGGGATCAACATCTTTGGCCAAGAGGAGCTGGACTATATCTAAATCACCATCTGTTGCTGCAGCCATCAGAGCAGTGCCTTCAGAGTCCTGGACATTGGGATCAGCACCATTGGCTAGGAGGAGCTGGACTATATTAGAATGACTATGTCTTGCAGCAAGCATCAGTGCAGTGCCTTTAGAGGTCTGGACATCAATATCAACACCTTTGGCTAAGAGGAGCTGGACTACATCTGAATGACCACCTCTTGCTGCAAGTGTCAGAGCAGTCCCTTCAGAAGCCTGAACACTGGGATCAATACCCCTGGCTAAAAGGAGCTGGACTATATCTAAATCACCATCTGCTGCTGCAGCCATCAGGGCAGTGCCTTCAGAGTCCTGGACATTGGGATCAGCACCATTGGCTAGGAGGAGCTGGACTATATTAGAATGACTATGTCTTGCAGCAAGCATCAGTGCAGTGCCTTTAGAGGTCTGGACATCAAGGTCAACACCTTTAACTAAGAGGAGCTCAACTACATCAAAATAACCACCTCTTGCTGCAAGTGTCAGGGCAGTGTCCTCAGAAGCCTGGACATTGGGATCAGCCCCCTTGGCTAAGAGAAGCTGGACTACATTAAAATGACCATTTCTTGCAGCAAGCATTAGTGCAGTGCCTTTAGAGGTCTGGACATCAAGATCAACAACTTTGGCTAAGAGGAGCTGGACTACATCTGAATGACCACCTCTTGCAGCAAGTGCCAGAGCAGTGCCTTCAGAGGTCTCAACATAGGGATCAGCACCATTGGCTAGGAGGAGCTGGACTACATCTAAATAACCCTCTATTCCTGCAAGCATCAGGGCAGTGTATCCAGAGTGCTGGATATTGGGATCAGCCCCTCTGGCTAAGAGTAGCCGGACTATATTTAGCCGGGCTACATCTGAATGATCATGCTTTACTGCAAACATCAAGGCTGTTCCTCTAGAGCTCTGGACATTGGGATCAGCATCCTTGTCCAACAATTGCTGAACTACATATGAATGACCATTTGATGCTGCTAACAGCAGGGCTGTTCCTTCAGAGGTCTGGACATTAGGATCAGCATCCTGGGCCAACAGTAACTGAACCACATATGAATGACCATTTGTTGCTGCTAACATCAAGGCTGTTCCTCTAGTGGTCTGGATATTGTGATCAGCATCATTCACTAAGAGAATATGGACTACATCTGAATGACCATTCAATGCTGCTAATATCAGTGGTGTTCCTTCAATGGTCTTGACATTAGGATCAGCACCCTTGACTAAGAGAACTTGGACAACCTCTGAGTGACCACTCATTGCTGCTAACATTAGGGCTGGACCCTCAGGGGTGTGAATATTGGAATCAGTAACCTCAGGTAAGAGCAGCTGGACTACATCTGAATGACCATTTATTATGGCTAATGTCAGGGCTGTTCCTTTAGCAGTCTGGGCATTGGGATCAGCATCCTTGGTTAACAGTAGCTGGACTATATCTGAATTCCCACACTCTGTGGCCAGCATTAGGGCTGTTCCCATAGGAGTCTGGATATTGGGATCAGCACTATTTGCCAACAGGAGTGGGACTATCTCCATATGTCTATGATTTATTGCAGTGACCAAGGCTGTTCCCTCAGGGATGTGGGCATTGGGATCAGCACCCTTGGCTAAGAGTTGCTGGACTACATCTGAATGACCATTTCTTACTGCAAATATCAGGGCAGTGCCTTCAGAGGTCTGTATATTGGGATTCACACCCTTGGCTAAGAGAAGTTGGACAATATCTAAATAACCATGGCTTGCTGCAATTATTAGGGCAGTGTCTTTAGAGGTCTTGACATGGGGATCTGCACCATTTGCTAACAGGAGGTGGGCAACATCCAAATGACCATTTTCCAATGCTATCATCATGGCTGACTTTCCCCATAGCTTGATATTTGGATCAGCACCATCTTCTAATAAAGCCCTGGATATATTATAAAGTCCATGACATGCTGCCATATACAATGGGTGTCTCAGCTTCCACCACATGCTATCTTCATATTTCATCCACAGTTCAAATTGCTGGCTTCTATCCTGAAAGAGCTTCATGATTAGATTGTGACACTTTCTCAAAGAATTCTGGCTGCCCAATTTTGCATGAAAAACCCAGTTTTTAGCACTATATTTGGCAAGAGGATGCTGCTTTGTCACAGCTGAAAGACTCCAATGTGATGGAATGATCCCATGTTGAAACTGAAGTAAATATATTATGCACATTTTGGTGATATTATCATGTGACAATTTCTCCTCAATATAGAAGTCTGTAACTTGCTGTCCCATTGAAGTTTTTGTCATAAGAAATTCCTTTACTGAAAAATGAGCCAATTTGATTGCATCTACATTATCAAGATTAGCAACTTAGCCCTTCCTCCAGCAATCAGTTATCCAATACCCACCATATGAATTAACAATGAGACCAGAGCAAACATTGAGAACATCACTGGAATCATCATATACATCTCCAGGATTGAAAGGGGATGCTTGACTACCAATTTCATAATTAGTATTTATTCCTGTGACTTGAACCAATTGTCCAATTCCCAGGGGCTCTACAGAAAAAGCCACCCATTGTAAGAACTTTAGCACATCTGCTTGCTGTCTTCCAGGAACCTTTTGGATCATCTTAGTATAAGTTTCATTGAGAGTAACTGGAAGTGTTTCAAGTTGTGCCTTCATGTGACCAGCACTGTAACAGGTGGAGAGTTCCTGCACCTGTAATGCAACCCATCTAAACCTGAAGTATACACAACCTTAGTGTTATACTTCATGGAAGGTATATGAATCACATACATTCCCTCAGCCTTTTCATTTAGTGTCCTAAAAATCTTTTCCTGAAGAGCTCTGTCTAAAGAGGCAAACCGCTTCACCTTCTCAAATCTATCATAGAGATAGATTGAGATGTCCGGGTTAACTCTTGTATTGTGCAATAGTAAAGATCGAGAACCAAGAGCATCTAACTCTGTTTGAATTGATGGCTCTGGACGGGTAGTTGCTAGAATATGCAGATTGTCTAATTTCTGAGCTAGTAAACTTTGAAGCCATTCAAGGAGCTTTGATCTTTCAGAACATTCATCCAAGGCATCTAAAACAATATACACATGTTTAAACCTCCCTACCAGATCACAGAATACACCTTGAAAAGCCTTCAAGGATGCCTGTTGAGTCCCATTGCCAAAGATTTGTAACAGAGGGCAAGGAATGTCAAAACACATTGCACAGAGCTGTTTAAGGAGAGATTTGATTAGTTTATGAAGGGATTGAAACTCCTCTCGGGAATCCCGTGAATCAAAAAAGAAATAGGCAATTGCATTCAACCTATAATCACCACAGTACTCTTGAAGGTTTTTGATTATAGAGGAACTGCCAGACTGTCAGCATGTCTGAAGAATGGAACAAAGCTACTCTCTCTCACCATAGAATTGTTTTGCCACAGCCAGCTGAAAAGTACCAAGTCAGATAAGGTCAATGCCTCACACCCAAACATACAACTTCCATATATCCAGAGAGATTCACCCCCAGTTTTTACCCATTGTGTAAACTGAGTACTGTTGAGAAACCATGATCCTGTTCCCTCAACATGCTGTTCTTGGGCAGCATTCAAATTGTTAGATGGATCTGGGGCACCAAGCCATGTGTACACTCTGTCACGAAGTTCTTGAGTGTCTAGACATTTTATACAGTGAATCCATTTGATACATTACAAGAGGTATGCAGGATGAACTTTACCTGGGTTGTTGGTCGACCACTTCGGCAAAATACCAGATGGTGCTTTTTCCACCATTCGTAGTAAGTTCCGAGCCAGTGTGAAATAATCATCATCCATTGAGCTGAACTGTACAAGACCCATATGATTCTTGTGAAGACCAAAGACCTCTGTGTTTGTTGAGCCCGGCACGATGGCAGAGAAAATAGGGACATGCTACAAGCGACTGTCAAAGAAAACCGGTGAGGGTAGCTAATCTACTTACCGTTGATGAACCACCTTGTACTTTAGTCGGGTATACCTCATAGCAAAATATTGTGTGATACCTAATACTGATGGCATTATATAGCATTAGCTGTTGTTGCAATGTCTCCGAATGCAGTCCCAAGTGCTTTAAAAGAGGGTCATTTATTAGAGAGTTGATTGAAAGGCACTTTAGCAGAGAATGAGTCCAGCTTGTAAGATCAATACCCTGATGTGGCGTGCCCAAGTAAATGACACCATAAGTTGAGCTTTCAACGGCCTTGTGCTCTGGGAGATGTTTGGCACCGGCTATGTGGGCATGGATCAGTGCCTATAATGTATGAGTCAGTCATCTGAAATGAGGCGATGTCATTCTTTCATACATTTTTCAGCATTATCCCACCAAAACTATGTGCGACGAAGATCAAAGGCCGTTGCTACAAGGGATAGGTTACCAAGCCCTAATATCAAGATAAACTACTCACATCAGTCTTTGTGTCGACTCTATAGTTGGATAAATGTGCAATGAAGTTGGTGGATAAGTCGTACAACCCTTGTTGAGATCTATTCTCGCCCCGAGTGCGTGCGTCATAGCCGTACGTTAGAATCCTCGCGTTAGGAATCAATCTTGGTAATAAATCTCGCAGCCAAAGGACGCCATTGGGAGCAGTGAAGGATGTCTCACGGTGTCCATCGAGGCCGTGAATGGCGACGATACTGAGAGGAATGTTTGTGAATGCGTAGTTGGGATTTTTTTCTCGGACTTACTCGACGGTTGGGGAATCACCTCCAGACACGAGCTCTTTGACCCCATAATCGAATGTTCCGCCAGATGGCATCAGTGATATAGAAGGTGATAAGACCGTAGACATATTTAACGGAGGTGAAAGCGTACTTAGATCGATGGTTAACTAGTAGTTGATGATGCGTGGGAACAAATGGAACATCTTCCTAACTGAGTTTGAAGATTTTAAGTTAGTTAAGTCTGGTGGTTCCATATGGAACCACAGCGGTATGCGACGACGACACTCGCTTACCAATATCACCACCCTCTGTTCGCACAAGAGACTCAACACACATCTACACATGCTTTCCGCCGCAAACTTTCCTCCTCTCAGCAGTTCCTCTCAGTCCCAGTCACAGTCTGCATCTTAAAAAAGAACGGGCCATTCCAAAAGTCACGTGCCCAGCAACATTACCGGTTCAAATTCGGAAACGAACGACGAGGGCTTTAGAGAGTTTCCTGGTGTCTTCACCCTATATACACCGGATGAACAAAGGTCAAACACACCTTATGATGGCTGTGGCTTCGGCCTTCACATGGTGTCCCGGACACGTTAACTACCATTATGTCATCACTTCAAGTCACCGCTGCACACCAACTTTGACGAGGTTGCATCAACATTTTCATACACATCGCCCGTTATCTAATAGGACTTCATGATTCCTTACAGCTGTCTGTAGAGAAGCTCACTGCGATCAGAGGTTGTATTGAATTCTGGTTACAACCGTGCATCGCGACATCACATCCTGCCTACCAAAACCATGACAGACAATATCGCCAGCGATAATCTCTCTTTTATATATACCTTATACGGCTTCTTGTGGATACAATCCACCAAGATGCATGGTCTCGAGATATTGCTGGAGTTGTACTGAAGGTTTTTTTGGACGACATAAACATGTATATAACATCACTGACATTTAATATTGATTGGAGACGTCATGTTTACTGTCTTGGAGTATTCATTCCTTGAAAACCTTTTTCACCGACAGCGCCCTTCTCACCGATCACATCAACGAGCTGAATGTGGTTCCTTCGTTCATTGAGCCCATCGTATGGTACGTTCACAATGTTTCACCTTCTCTTACATCCGCCCATGAAACTGTCGTGTGGTAAGAGCTGACTCTGAAACTGATAGCTGGATCTTCCAAGCCCAAATCCGCGTGTGCCACAGTGCGCAGCCTCGATCCCGTTGCCATTATCATGTTTCTCCTTCCAAACTGTGACACAATGCGTGGCTTGACCAATGACCAATACATCAGTGACCCGCTTGAACATTTATATTTCACCGCGCGTTCCTTCCTTTGTGTGGTCGCCACACCTTCCACTCGTGTGTTGGTACGGTCTAACTATAACCCCATATCAGTGTTATACGGAACATGGTTTCCCTGACAAAGATCTTGCACCATCAAATCGACACAATTCCTACTCACTTCTCTGGGATGATTCCGGCACATCTCAATCAAACCACGAGGAGGTCAATAGCGTCACCATTTAATTAATTCACTTTGCAGCCGCATGTGCAGATGGTACAAAGCTATATGATTTGAGCCAATGTAAGAGCGCATATAGTCACCTTTTACTATCACCGCGAGCTCGGTAGCTTGTCCTCGCACAATCAGTTGCTGGCTTAAATGAATTAATTGCCCATTCGCCCTTATGTGCAATCGCCACACTTTTCACTGTGTATCGGCAGTGTCAAAGTCTAACTTGGTGTTATAAGAGCTGAAGAATACACAAGACGACCCGCCGCGTGTAGAAGCCAATCCACGAGAAATCTCGTTTGTGCTGTGTTTCAATATTTCAGTCGCTAGGGTCACTCACTACATGCCCCCACAACAACTTATTTTACTCGCTATCTCGGCATTTCCCTTACTGCTCCTATTTATGTTGACCAGAGTTCATTCCACCGATTGCCATGTTCAAATTATTTCATTTCGAGCAATAGCAAAACAACCATTGGATTCAATCAAATATTTAAGAAGTCATTGACTAGTTGCGTGGACCTCTTGAAAGTTCTTGCCGCCCGTTCCTTCCTATGCCTGGTCGCCACACCCCCACCGGTGTGTCGGTAGCGTCGACGAATCCAATTACATCTTTGTTTTCCAGAACACAACCCCCGGAACATAACTATGAGGCCTCCATGCCAGTGCGTCAGTTGCCATAATGGTGCTAGCCAAGGAGACACCGCCAGATGTCAGTTTTGACTTTCGCAAGGACTCACAGGACTTTACAATCCTTAATCTACCTTGCCGTTGTCACATCGAAAAGCCACAGCAATGGATGAATAGTTTGAGCCTGGGGTAAAACAGTTCACTCAGCAAGGCAGACAATAATAGGACTAGTTGTACTTAATTATGACTCATTATGAATTGCAGGCACAATTTGTTCATAAGAACTCCGGACTCGCCAAAGTAGAGAATTATTGAACTTAGTTTCTCCTCATTCAAAGTCTGGAGAGAATCAAGATAGAATTGACCCAGAAGCGCATCATTTCGCCAGCTCGTAGACCAACTTTGTCTGATCGAAGCTCTTCTGCCCCTGCCTCCGGCCTCTTTTATGATAGACAGATTAACCCGGCTGATCAAAGATCTTGTGCACAGCACAGCCCCTCTTTTAAAAAATAATAATAACTACAAATCTCTTGTTGGTTGATGGTACAACTGTACTAAAGTTATAGCTTAGTCGTCAAAACGGAACAAATAATAAATAATAAATAATAATAGTCCTAAAATAATACTTGAGCTTTGCTCAGCCAACATATCTGTCCTCCTGCATCTGACCTCTTAACAAACCAAATTGTGGCTAACTGAATCTGTCTCATCCTCTCGCTCTGCTCTGATCACTGCTCTTCTGTCCCTGCCTCATCTTTTACTCCCATCAAAGATGAGGGATGCCTCCGCCTTATCAGGCTCACAAAACGTAAAAAAATACCGCTTGCTTAATTCCGATAGCGGGCATTGAATTAAACGATGACCATTGTTCTGGATACCATCCACTGCATTTACGCTATCCAAGTATATGTAACCTCTCAAATAACAGACAAGATATCAGAACAGATGGATTGGCGTGAAATATAGCGCTCCAGAATTCTGAAGTTGCTACATTATGCAGCGAAGAAATAATTGCGGTTACTCTGATCCTGATAGCTGAACTTTTCAACTCAGAACCCGGGTGTACCACGGTGCACAGCTTCAATACCATTCCCGTTTCTTTCCTTACACATTGGGATGCAAACCGTGGCTCAGTCAACGAAAAATCCATGATTGACTATAAAGGTCTAGTTCTTACCGCCCATTCCTTCCTATGTATGCGTCGTTGTCACACCTTTCACTGATGTGCCCATATCATCTAATCTAAACGTGATCTCAGTGTTGAAAAATATGGTTGGCTTGGGGAAGGTCTTGCTCGCTCAATTTAGCACAATCTATTATCATATCTCTTCATATCTCAACCAGACCAGCGGAATCATAGGACTATTGATCGTTTCTTAACTCGCGTGACCCTATGTTCAGGCCACATAGTAGTTTGATCTAATTTAAGAGCACATACAGCCACTTTTTCTTCGAGGGGTGCTCTAGAACTCATTGATGTCACACGTGTTGATTATACTGGTTGTGTGCTAGTCGTGGCTTGAACCACATCCGATTCATTAACGACAATCACCTCATATAGAATACCACTACTAAGTCTAATACGAGATTATATTTATAATCTGTTAATACAATCCCTGATGGATTTCCCAAAATTAAGAACATTAAGTTCGACACTTACCTACCTCAATAAAATCTACCTTGAGAACTCTGGACTTGCTCTTCGTCTTCCTCAGGTGCTCCACATAATTCAAGCTGTTTGATATGGCACCAACTTGAACAGCTGGGAAGCATCACTCTGGACTGCAATGCCACTCCTCCAATATCAAAAAGTGGTTTTGCTTTCAACTCTGATGCTCAATGATGCCAGAAATACTATACTATGGGGTGATAATTGATGGTGCTTGGTGAGAGCAGCATAATGTTTTAATGCAGATAACATCATCTCATGCTTGAAGATCTCTGCCCTGATCCATTCCTGAACCTGTTTGACATCCGGTTTATTATACTCCTGCATTTGTCCTTATTTCATATTGACCCTTGTTCCTAGCATGGTCAACCCTGCCTTGTTTCTTGTTCTCCCATTTTGTCTTTTTATCTCACTGAATTAGTACAATAATCTTTAGTTCTATATAGTTTAGCACATGTTTGTGCTTACAATCCAATCAGAAAATCAACTTAGCACCCACCTAGTATTCTATCTATTTGTCCTAGTAACTTTACACCAGTGTACATATTCCTGGAGCCTGTGGGCCCTCTGACCAAGACATAACATATTCTTGGGACCCCAGGTTTTCTGTCTCTACTCTTTTGTGTATCCCCAGACCTCATGGGTCTCCTATGTCCTCCTGTCTGAAATTGGACTCAACAATCATATGAGGGCACAGCACATAAGCTAAAGTCAAGCCCTATCTGTCCCACAACATCCATGGGTTTTCCCCAGACACCCACCTGTAAGCCCTGAGCTTAACAACTTGCTGCAGAATCTGCATGGGTGGTGACAGTTGACACTGGTGGTTCTGCATGTGTCATGAAGGTGCAATACTCCCCAGGTGCAGAGGTAGTAGGAGTCAAGGGGGCAGCAAGCACCATTGCTACATGTGTGTGGTTGGTTTTGAGGCATTGGTTAATGGTTTTGCTGAGCTGTGCCTGAATTGCTGTCAGTTGTGAGTCCCTTCTTCCTCCACTAATCTGGATATTGGCCTTCCATTTCCCTGCCAGATTTGGAATACCTGTCAATGATGTGCCAATATGCTTGCAGTTTGAGTTCGAGAAAACATCGGCAGAATGATTAGGTCTGCCTTGTATTGTTGCAAGGCCCTGGGATGGCTAGGGAGTCTGATTCCTGTGTTGATTGGATTAATTGACTTGACAAACCCTGTAGCATCATTATTGTGATTTATGGGAGAAGAATCTGCTTGTTCACCTTTTATTAACACCAAGAGTTGCAGCAAGGCATCCAAATACTTAGTGGCCCATCGGGAAAATCAAAGATTGACTTAAATGCACTTAATTTCTCCTTTATCATGCTTATTGTCCTTTAAGTAAAATAGGCATGAAATCAAGCAGAAGTTGTTTGTATGAGTGGGGTGTAAATATAGGATATCAACATTTTTTTCTATGCAGATAAACGGAGAGAATGTCAATGCGAGCGAGATATGACCCATGAAAAGCGGTTATAACAAAAAACAAAGCAGACCTGACAGCGGATGGCGCATGACGCCTCTAAAATTCCACCCCTCATTCTTCCTGCACAACAGACCATTAAGCCGCATACCTCGCAAGGAATCCCCGATGGAACCTTTCCAGCTTGCCAACATACTCCTCAACGCCATCACAGAGGCACGTCAAGCGATAATGGAACTCGCCTTCCATTTGCCCAAATCCAGACCCGGGTACAGTACAGATACCTGTCTCGTCCAACAACGCCAACGAATACAACGCATCGGGCTCCTTGCCAGCTTTCCGCGCAGCCTCGATAGCCTTCGGGGGAAGAACGATGCGCGGGAAGAGGTACAGCGCACCGGGAGAGTCGACACACGACACGCCCTCGAGAGCATTGAGCCGCTCAGCCATAATGCGCGTGCGGCTCGCGAGTGCGGCGTGAATAGCATCCGACTCGGCTTTCCAGACCGCATACGACGGCGCACCGACCTTGGGGGGCCGCACGAGGCAGTCGACGCCGATCTGGCCGGCGAGGGGGGGACAGAGTGTGACGCTGCGCATCTTGTAGATGAGCGCATTGATCTCGGGCGAGATGTTCGTCGTCTCGAAGTAGCCTCCGCGACGACCGCATTCTCCTGTGACGCCTTTCGAGATAGAGTGGAAGGAAACGAGAGGGACACGTGAGTTTAGGCTGCAGACCATCTTTTTGAAGGAGATGAATGGCTGTTCTGCACGGTGATGGAGGTTATCCTGGTATACTTCATCGGCAAGAAGGACGAGGGAATGCTTTTCCGCAATCTGTACAAGACGGGCTAGCGTAGCTTCTGTGAGGAGGGATCCTGTAGGGTTACCTGGATTAATCACGACAAGGCCTTTCGGCTTTGTACCCTCAGCAATGGCCTTCTCGACCGCCTGTTCGACGCTGTCGGGATCTGTGGACCATCCAGAACTTTCATCTAGGAAATAGGGAATAGGCGCGCCAGAGTATTGGGCAAGGGTTGCAGTGTAAAGGGGGTATTGAGGTATGGGGATGAGAATGCCATCCTTGCGCCCAGTGATAAGCATATTTATCAGAAGGGAAACACCTTCTGAAGCACCCGCTGTAAGGAATATATTATTGGGATCCGAAGGATATCCGTCACGGTCTATGGATTTCACAATAAATTCCATGCAATTCCGAATCAAAGGTCGGATAAATCGCACCTTGAATGAATTTTGCGACGTTTTTCCTTATAAAGGGTACGCCTTGGCTGTGAGAGTACGCTCCCACTGACCCGATCTCCTCACACAGCTCTTTAGCACGTTCTATGGCGTCTACCGGGAACAAGTCCTTGCCCGTCTCGATTAACGGTGGATATTCTGTTAAAGCGGCGACCTTTTGTTGTTTAGTGACACGTCAGCAACTTGAACCCCAAACGTAACACAGAAAAAAAGGCATCCCAACACACCTGTCGTGCAAATGTTATAGGTTTTTGATCGAGACCCTTTGCCTGAGGATTGCCAATATTAGCAGTAATGATTCTGTCGAATGGCAGGCCGTGATTTGGCTTGGAGAGTTGTTCACGATAGGTCTCTGCCTTGATGGCGAGCTCACCACGGACTGCATACTCGACGTTGAGAAGTGCAGGGTTGATATCAGATATCTGCAAAGGCATAGTCTTAAACGTTTGAGTATAGTGACGGCAGGAGGAGTGGAACAAGCGGCGAACAGTAGCTGCCATGCTATGCTACGGACCTCCTTAGGGATGACCGGGCTTCGCCGAAATCACGTGTGAGCCTCAGTATGCAGATTCCATAAATATTAATGTAACTGTTGAAACAAGGATGGCTAATGTACTTGTACTTGAGTAAACAACTCAATTATGATAAAGGTACTCTCCATATGATGTATTTTGTCAGCAACTCTAAGCGTTCCTACGTGCTTCCAATAATACTACCTCTGTTCTCACGGATATGACGTGCAGTCGAGAGCTAGGATTGTATGGAGACTCTGTCCAATACAGTTTCAAGTTTAGTTATCGGACCTGTACCTATCGATATATTTCAATTTCGTTTCTCTCCCAAGTTGAGAAGTAGAAGAGGCGTTGGGACTACTTAGGGATCGACTGCTTAACTGCCGACAACTACATGCCTCGAATCTTATCCTAGTTGAATTGTAATAAATTCAGCATGCCACCAGGGGGTTTTAGTGAGAGTGGGTACTTCCGCTTTGACCAGTGGCTCCCACCCCACACTATCTGCTGGCTCTCCGGCAGTACTACTGTTTACATGTGTACTTCCTCTATCAAAATTGAAGGGAGTGTTTTGGGCCAGAAAGTATAAAAAAAAAGAGTTGAAGAGGAGACCGAGAAAATACAGTGAACTAGGGAGACTGTAATGAAATATGCTACAGTAGGCTTTAGTTAAATAACACATCATGAAAGTAACAGTAGTTACATACCTCAGTCAATACACATAATGGTTCAACTGAGGTATGGGATAGCAACTGTAGCAGTTAAATAGGTTGTTGCTAATATAAGCTTCAACCATTAGTATACACATCAGGAACAACACGTCCTGGTATGGCTGTGTAAGCTTGACATAGACTTGACATAGGATTAGAGTGCAAGAGTGTCACGAATCGAATTTTACTCAATAAAGTCGAATAAACAATCAAAGAATATTCAACAATATCGAATAAAGATGCCTCATTCGATGAAGTATTAATTCGTCCTGTTGATAAAGCGTGAGGCAAAGATAGGACACAGAGGCTCATGAATAATTAAGTCAAAGAAGGACTCGGAAAAGTTTGACGATTATGTAATACAGTAATAATATAATATAATACAGGTTTTCTGACTTCCTTCGTTCCTATCATTGCCCTTATATACTATATATCATTTACCTATGATGATAATATGATATCAAAGTGAAATCATCAATGACATCAACCTGAGACAAGTCGAAGATATTTGAGATTGTCAAAGATATTGTTGAAGAATAGTCAAATCGGAAGTCAAATCGGAAGTTGAGTTGGAAATCGAGTCGGAAAGTTGAAGGAATGTCAAAGAAATATAATATTGAATATTATTGAAATTTGAGCTTGTACGTTCGTGACAAAGAGCCTATTTCAACAGAGACAATGAAGAAGAAGCTGAGCACAGTGCCTCTGGCAATACCATGATATACAAGTTTGACTGTTAAAACAGAAGGATAAAGTTACAAGAACTGCCACTTGCTGTTTTCGAGGAGACAATGGTCGATAGAATTTGCCCCTTGAATTAGGATATGGCTCGCAGCCAGAGACAAATACATTTTCAGGAATATAAGAAACTATGTCGGGAGGACAATACACAACTTGTGTCATTTGGGGAAATGGTAGTTGAGTATTGGAAATCAATCAAATTTTCAAGCATTTTCTGCATGGCAAAAGAGACTTACTGGAGGGTTTTTTGCAAGGTCTGGTTATGTGTGACAAGGTATTACAACTAGAATTGCTCAGTTGACATGAAAATGATAGTAAGTTGACTGAGGTACTGTGTATCGTACTGTAGGAGGATATCTGAAAACTATTAAGTATACCAAATTCTAATATACTCTAAAGACCATTTAAACATCTGGGATGTGATTCAAACATAATTTGGTTTTTAAAACTTTCAAAAAGTTTCAAACTCTCTCATACATTACAAACTAAAGAATCTTTCCAGACACAAGTAGACAATAAAAAAAATTAGTAGTTTGAAACACTAATACTTTTAAAAAATAGATACCTTTAGATAGTCCATTCCATGCATATGTATATCATTGGCACCTCTAAATACATATGTATTACTTCGGAATGGATCTGTTAATCTAAACAGATTTCTACTTGGTTTGACATACCCAGAATATATAGGGGGTTTTACTTAATAAAGACAGCTGTGGTATGAAAAATTTCCAATAATATTTTACATATTTTACATGGAAATAACTACATTACAACTTTTAAAAAACAAAGTACTAATAAAAGTATTAGTAGGCATCTGTAAAGGGAAGGAAATTATATACAATGGAATTCGTTAAATAACTATGGGTTGTATAAGATGTAATATGGAGAACTATTTCTGATGGTTGTTTTTTGATGATATAATTGTTTCAGAATAGATATCACTATTTAAAGATGGAGTTTTGTAAAAATAAGACTTTTATTAGTAAGTATTTGAGATTATAGTAATTATAAACACCCTCCGTAGGTATTTATGGTGAAAGAACAATATGAGCGTGAAACTATTAGTGTGAAACATCATTAATGTAACATAGAAGAAAAAAATGACTTGCGGATCACATGGGTATTTTAGGGTGTTGTTGAAACCCCTGATTGTATTACCTCATAGAAACATAGATATGAGCACACGTAGACACAGAGTGCAAAAAACTTTAAGTTTTTTTTTTCTCTTTCTGGTTTTCTCACTCTTTCTGGGGGCCAAAAAATGTTGAATTTCCAAACAAACTTTCAGGGCACCTGTGACCCATAACTGGGCTATAGGAAAGTGCTGTGACATGTTTCTTTTTCAAAATAAGTAGATACTTCATCAATTTTGTATTGGAAATCACCAAAATAAAATAATATTACATTAGATCATCAAAACATGAGAACTGCTACATCTAGTATGCAGTTTCCTGGTGAAATATACCTTGTGCAACACTTTACAGTGACCCAAAAAAGCGTCTGGATGTTTGGTGAAATTGGAAAGATGGGTTTACAGCTCCAGAAATAAAATAGATAAAATTCTGAATAAATCAGAGGTAAGAGGTATACATATGACCTACATGATGACATAATAATGACATCATAGCTTTCCTTATCAGGAAAGTAGGAAATTAATAATGGACATGGTGCATCTGGACACTTTTTTTGCTCTTGTAATTAATTACTAGTTTTTACCAGTTTCAGTATTTAGTGTACCCCCCCTTGGCCTTTAGTACTGCAGCAACCCTTCTAGGCATGCTCTTGATCAATTTAAGGCATTTCTCCCTTGGAATACCCTCCCATTCCACCTCCAC
The DNA here is from genome assembly GCA_015178975.1 of Hysterangium stoloniferum. Lineage (NCBI taxonomy): Eukaryota > Fungi > Basidiomycota > Agaricomycetes > Hysterangiales > Hysterangiaceae > Hysterangium > Hysterangium stoloniferum. Next base: position 361,087 of record WHVD01000078.1, read on the forward strand.
TCTCTCCCAGAGCTCCAATATGCTCTTGGGTGCCTCAGGGTATGTTCCTGTTACGACCGTGTTGCAACCCTATCGGCCCCGAGGTTATCGCCACTTATCAACGATTCAAGTTACTATTCGAGTCACCACTTCGGAAACCCTCGGCCCTGAAGCTGACGTATATTTTCGCGATGATCAAACTCCGTTTATGCCCACATCAAAATAACTCGTATTGTCTGGTTAAACTTTTGATACGTCCCTTTTACTATGTTGATCCGTTCAATCTTATGTTCACATATGCCTATCTATATTTGTAGTCCTTGAACTATTTCCTTTTATTGTAATTCCATTCTCAGTTATCATCGGCCTCCAAACTAATCATAAACCTCCCGTTCCTAGTCAAGCTTATTGTTAATACCATTTTCCGCCTTCCTCCCCGTTAGTATTTCCTAGATGCCTGTTACTTGTATATGAACTCGCTGTAGTTGTAGTTAATAGGCAATCAGAATATTGACTTAGAATCCCCCCATACGTCTGTAACAACCTCATACTAAGAATTTCCTCTTCTGCCTTCGCGTGCGCTCGCCCACTCCCGGCCCCGACCCCCTGGCCCAACACTCGACTTACCCTTCAGTCCCGATCGGTATCTCACCAAAAGGAACTCCCTGTTAGGATACACACACAGGCTGGGTTTCTGGAGAAACCCGCGGGATATCCGGTAGGACTTGGCTTCAGCTTATACTGCGCCCTTGCTAGATCGTGTTGTCCAATTTCTGACAGGCGGACGGGAATCCCGGGGAGTCCGGGCAGGGTTCGTGAGTCGTAAGTCGTAGGTTGTAGGTCGTGAGTCGTGAGTCGTGTTGGTTGAGAGAGATAGAATGCGCCGGAGCCCGTGGGCTCCGACTAGCTTAAGCGGTCTGATGAGAGTAAGGTTTAGAGAGGAAAATGCTATTAGATTACTGGGGGAATCTAAGCTAATTTTCTGACTGGATTGTATGTACAACATCTGCCAGTTTATATAGACCATGGAGTGAATGAACATACTAATCTGGTAATAATGAAAACGAAACTAACAAAACATAAACGGGAATAGTAAACACCAAATTTGGTGTTAGGAATGGAATGGAACGGAGCGGAGTCCGAATCGTGACAAAGCATAACCCATAACGGGAAACGGAGCGGGAGCGGAGTCCTAATCGTGACAGGTCATTTGACTAAAACGGGAACGGGGCTCGGTTAGAGTGGTGACGGGATTCTGAGCGGGATCCGGTGACTGATACGTGGGACGAAGACGGACATAGACAGAGACGGAGTCCAGGGGAAGTCCGGTGACTGATATGTGTCGTACTGAGGTCGAACGTAACGAGTCTTGACGTAACGGAGTCCGGGCAGGAAATCCTATAAACAGACGATTGGTGCTTGTAGCGTGTGGGGGCATACGAGTTAGTGCCTGGAGTCTGGCGGGATTGTCCAGTCGTAACACTCCCTAGGATTAGTCTTTGTCCGTCCGAAATTTAAGGACACCCTGTGGATATTTGTGAGGGCGCAGCACATAAGCTGAAGCCGAGTCCTTCCGATTGGTCCCTGTCGGCCACCGACATTAGTCAGTTTTCAGTACTTAACAGTATATTCTGATTTCACACTAGCATTTTCCACTTTAATCATGCCTCCAAGGAAAAATGCCAAGCCAAGCGGTGAAGCAGAATCTTCCACTCTCAAGTCTCCTTTCCTGTATACAGCCTGAGCTACTCAGAGAACCCCGCTACCAGAAACCTCTGAAGAATCTCACTTTGTGGAGATTACTGGCGATGCTGAAGAAGTAACTGAAGCAACCGAACCCAAAGCAACTGAAGAGATTAACAATCAACCAGTTCCGGAACTCGAACCCGAGGATGGCGACCAACCTGAGGCTAGTGGTTCCAAGTCCGCAAAAAAGAAACCAGCTCTCGACCCTGAAGAGACATGGGAATTGTTCTCAGGTACCCTAGGATCCCTTAACAAATTCCTTAAAAGCAATATCAAGGAAAAAGAACCTGGGCAAACCCAAGTCAACAAACCCAAACCATTCACTGGCTCAAACCCGAAGAAATTACTGACATTTCTTATGCAATGTCGATTCAATTTTCGGGACCGCCCGGCTGCATTCGCAATGGATGACCTAAAGGTAAACTTTGCACTCTCATACCTTAAGGATTCCGCAGCAGCCTGGTTTGAACCTGCATTCTCTGGCCTCACCTCCGAAGATCCCGATTGGCTTCACCATTGGGATGCCTTTGTAGAGGAACTTGAAACAAATTTCGGTCCCTATGACCAAACCGGCAATGCTGAAACTGCGCTTTCTAATCTCAAAATGAAAGACACCCAGCGCATCACCGACTACATCGTCCAGTTCAACAACCTCGCCGTGCGTTGCGACTGGGGCGATTTGGCCCTCTGATACCAGTTTTACTCCGGCCTCCCGTCTCGCCTCAAAGACGAAGTTTCCAAAGGAGAGACCGGCAAGCTGAAGACCCTCCCTCTCATGCGTCTGAAAGCCCAAAATGCAGATGCCCGATATTGGGAACGATGTTTGGAAATTAGTCGTGAAAACCCCTCAGACAAGAAATCGTCGGACAATAAAAATGCCAACAAGTCTGGTAATCAAAACACCAACAACAGTGGCAACTCAAATTCCGATAAGGAGTCCAAAAACAAAGGGGCAAACGACAAAAAAGGCAAGGGAAAACAGTCGAATAAGTCTCAAGACAAAGACAAACCTGACTTAACTGGCAAACTCGGCTCCGATGGCAAGCTTCTACCACAGGAAAAGCAATGCCGAATGGACAACAACCTTTGTTTGTTGTGTGCAGATCCAGGACACCGAGTCGCTGCCTGCCCAAAGGCCACAAAAGCCCGATCAGCCACTACAGCCACGACCTCCCAACCAGCTAAGCCGGCTGCTGAGTCGAAAAAAGATTAAGCAACTCTCTGGATTCCATGCGGTTGGAGAGTTGCGTTGAATCTCCTCGCACACCGGAAAATTGTCACCTTAACGCATCCGCCTTGTATGATCCTAATTCCTTGTTCATAAATCTTACTTCGGAACCTCTCGGGAGTCTCACCTTTCGAGCCTCATAGATTCAGGTTCAACCCATTGTTTTATAGATACAAGTTTTTCCCGAAAAAATCAGTTAAAAACCTATGCAATAGACCCAATTCTGCTTCGACTCTTTGATGGTACCTCAAACTCCGTAATCTCGCAAACCTGCAAACTCCGACTTCGGTTCCCATGTGGAACTTTTCAGACAGTTACGTTCTTTGTAACACAGTTGGACCCGAGTCGCTCCGTGGTTCTAGGACATAACTGGATCACCTGCTACAATCCATTGATTGATTGGGTATTGGGCAGTATCCATTTTCGAACCCCATCAGCACCCGATACGACTGGTCCATTTCTGCCTGTTTCAGCAAATATGGCCTCTACAGCACCGCTGGCCCTCGTGGCAAATCCGAGCTCTCCGCCGCCCGTCTCTCTAATAAATGCTGCAGCTTTTATGAGAGCCATCAAGTTGGATGGCTCCCGAGCATTTACAGTCAATCTCAAAGTTGACGAAGTCACCGGTCGCTTTGCATCCCGGTGGCTGAACTGATCGCAGATTTGGAAGGTGTTCCCAAAAAATACCATGAATTTGCAGATGTCTTCAGTAAACAAAAAGCCGATCGACTTGCCCCTCACAGGCCTTACAATTTGAAAATTGATATTGAAGATGGTTCACATCCGCCCCTAGGCCCAGTTTATCCTCTCTCACAGTCCGAATTATTGGCTATCCGAGATTTCTTGGATGAACATTTGGCTATAGGTTTTATCCGACCCTCAAAGTCTCCTTATGGAGCCCCTGTCCTATTCGTTCGGAAAAAAGACGATTCCCTTCGGCTTTGCGTTGACTTTTGAGGACTAAATGCGATCACTCGAAAAGATAAGTACCCGTTACCACTAATCTCCAATCTACTTGATGCCCCTTGGAAGGCCCGAATTTATACAAAGATAGATCTCAAGCACGCCTATCATTTGGTTCGGATCGCCGAAGGCGACGAATGGAAAACAGCTTTTCGCACTCGCTATGGCTCCTTTGAATGGTTAGTGATGCCTTTCGGCCTCACCAACGCTCCATCAGTCTTTCAACATTTTATCAACGACGTCTTTTCCGACCTCCTCGACGTTTTTGTCATTGTGTACTTAGACAACATCCTCATATTCTCCGAAGATCCTAGACTTCATGACAAACATGTTCGTGAAGTTCTCCGAAGACTCCGAAAACATGGTCTTTTTGTGAATGGTAAAAAATGTTCTTTTGATGTCGACACAGTTGAATACTTAGGTTTCATGATGGGACCTGACGGTCTCCACACGGACGACACTAAAATTCAAGTCATTCAAGATTGGCTGGAACCCCGAAAGGTTAAAGACATTCAGTCCTTTTTAGGCTTTGCCAATTTTTATCGTCGTTTCATTCACAACTACACAGTTAATCCGCATAATTGCAAGCCTATGTTTTCATCGGAACAACTGTCCGCGTCTATCCGAGCCACTTACCTCATTCATCCAGTCTTGCGAAGTGTTATCCTTATGGATGCCGAAAAGTTACATCAAGACATACTATCGGCAATTCCATTAGACCCAGTCACCAAAGCACACCTCGATAACCCATCCGACCCCGATCAACCCCGATGGTCATTAGACTCACAAGGTTTTATTAGATTTGACAATCGCATTTATGTACCGGACTCCGACACCCTTTGGCTGCGAATCCTACAGCATAAGCATGACCACCCAGTCTCGGGACATTTCGGCCTCAATAAGACCCTCTCACTCATTAGAAGAGAATATACATGGCCCGGCATCCGAGATTTCGTTAAGCACTATTGTAAATCTTGTACTACGTGTTTACGCTCTAAATCACAGTGACACAAACCATATGGCCTACTCAAACAATTACCGATACCGGAAAAACCCTGGAACTCAATTTCTATGGATTTCATTGAGCACCTACCGGCATCCAAAGGTCACACAGCAATCCTAGTTGTTGTGGATCAGCTTACGAAACAAAGTATTTTTATTCCAACATATGACACGATAACATCAGTACAGTTAGCCAAACTATTCATCACCCATGTATTTTCCAAGCATGGCGTTCCATCACATGTCACATCCGATTGTGGATCCAAGTTTGTCTCTCACTTCTTTAGGTCACTCGGAAAAGCACTAGACATGAAGTTACATTTCACTTCAGGCTATCACCCAGAAGGCGATGGCCAAACCGAATGCATGAATCAAACCTTGGAACAATACATCTGTGTCTATTGCAACTATCAACAAGACAATTGGAAATCACTACCACCGCTAGCCGAATTCGCATATAACAATGCACTGAATGCCACCACTGGCATTTCACCTTTCTTTGCAAATCAAGGCTACAACCCCAACATCGCAATCCACCCAGAACGCAATCCCGCATCCACCCATGCTCAAGACTTTGTTATAAACCTTGACGAGCTACATCAAGAACTTCGTAAAATTATCGCAATGGCTCAAGAACGATACCAACGGTCTGCAGATAAGAACCGACTTCTGCCCCCTGACTTCAAGATCGGAGACTGAGTATTCATTAAAGCTGAGTTCTTCCAAACTACTAGACCTTCTAAGAAGCTCTCTGAAAAATATTTAGGTCCTTTTGAAGTTATAGCACAAGCAGGCACGCTTTCATGGACGCGTCGGCTCCCCGACAACATGTGTGCAGTACACCCGGTATTTCATGTATCTATGTTAGGACCTTGTGTTCCTAACAGTATACCGGATCGCATACAACCACCACCTCCACCCATGATTATTGATGGGGAACCCGAATTCGAGATATCAGAGATCCTAGACTCAAAAATCGACAATCGCCGATGCTCATGCAAATTACTTTATTTGGTCAAATGGGCTGGCTATGAAGGTACAGATGAAGAAACTTCATGGATCCTAGCTACCAAGCTCGGTAATGTCTCGGAAATCGTTTTAGGGTTTCACTAAGCTTATCCGAACAAACCCGGTCCTCTCAATTTTTTATAAGTCTATCACACGGTATCCGACCTTTTCCTGACTATGCACTTATGATTTTCACGCTATGTTTTTGTTTGTTTTTAAAACCGATATATTTTTGCTATCTAAGTTTCTTCTTCTACAACTTCACCTTCCTCTCCGGCCTCTGAACCTCCCGCACTGACAGCCACCGATACCGCATCACCGACCTTTTCCGACACCCCAATCTCGTGCCCAATTCCATCGCAACTTGAGACTTCCAAGTATTGCTCAAGCTGACCTCCAAGAGACTCGATCACACTGGTCTGCTTCTCCAGCCCGACGCCCAAAAGCCACAACTGCTCGGTCATGAGCCCTTGTTGTCACAGTGTCTCGAATTGGAACCGAGTCATCTCCGAGAAGTATGTCCACATAAGGCGGTTTTGCTCTTCTAGAGCATCGGCCTGTCGCTCCTGGAACGATCCATCGGCCCCCGGGAAGACACATCCAAGCTTCTGATCGGCACACTCTTGACAAGTGCGGCCCCAACCATTGGCCCGAGGATGGCAAGTTCGACCCTGTTTCATGCACCGGTTGCACTTAGGGTCGTTTTCGGGCCCCGCCTTAGGGGCTTGTTTTTGTTTCTATAAGAAAATTGTTAGAAAGGTTTTCCTTTTAGAAAACCAAACCCACCTTGGGGCTCGATGGCCCCGGTGCATCCTCCTTGTCCTCCTCTTCCTCTTCGTCATCAGACTCCAAAGGCGTTGCAGCCTTGTGCTGAGATATGAGTCAGTTAAGGTTCACATAAACATCCGAGCCGACTTACCTTCCCCTCCCGTTTCTTTTTCGCCGTTTCCTCTCGCACCCGATCAGCCTCCTGCTGCTTTTTCTTCGCAAGCACCGCATCCCAGTGCTTGCGCGTGGCCTCTTTCTTCTCCTCAGCCTCGATGGCCGCCAACTCCTCCTTCTCCTTCTGCTCCTCCTCTTCACGCACCTTTTTCTTCTGCTTGAGTACACGATGACATTCCTGCGCGTTCGCTGGTCCACTCGGGACCGACATAGGAGCAACTGTTAGCCGAACCAGGAAAGGTTTCGATCCTGAACCCATGGTCATGGAAGTTAAGGGAAGAGAAGTGATTTTCAAGTGCCAGGACCCCTCAAATTTTTATATGTAAAATTTTGCCGAGTCACATGATGTTTTGACACACCCAGCCGTACCCGACAAGCTTTTATGTATGGGATCTAGATTTTCGGCCTCCTTGGGATTTCGGCCAAAAGGGGAGATACTGTTACGACTGTGTCGCAACCCTATCGGCCCCGAGGTTATCACCACTTATCAATGATTCAAGTTACTATTCGAGTCACCACTTCGGAAACCCTCGGCCCCGAAGCTGACGTATGTTTTCGCGATGATCAAACTCCGTTTATGCCCACGTCAAAATAACTCATATTGTCTGGTTAAACTTTTGATACGTCCCTTTTACTATGTTGATCTGTTCAATCTTATGTTTCACATATGCCTATCTATATTTGTAGTCCTTGAACTATTTCCTTTTATTGTAATTCCGTTCTCGGTTATCATCGGCCTCCGAACTAATCATAAACCTCCCATTCCTAGTCAAGCTTATTGTTAACACCGTTTTCCACCTTCCTCCCTATTTCCTAGACACCTGTTACTTGTATATGAACTCACTGTAGTTGTAGTTAATAGGCAATCAGAATATCGACTTAGAATCCCCCCATACGTCTGTAACAACCTCATACTAAGAATTTCCTCTTCCGCCTTCGCGTGCGCTCGCCCACTCCTGGCCCCGACCCCCTGGCCTGACACTCGACTTACCCTTCGGTCCTGATCGGTATCTCACCGAAAGGAACTCCTTAGGATTAGTCTTCGTCCGTCCGAAATTTAAGGACACCCTGCGGATATTTGTGAGGGCGCAGCACATAAGCTGAAGCCGAGTCCTTCTGATCGGTCCCTGTCGGCCACCGACATTATTACAGGACCGAAGGGTAAGTCGAGTGTCAGGCCAGGGGGTCAGGGCCAGGAGTGGGTGAGCGCACGCGAAGGCGGAAGAGGAAATTCTTAGTATGAGGTTGTTACAGACGTATGGGGGGATTCTAAGTCGATATTCTGAAAACCCACCGGACTCCACCAGACCTCCTGCACATCAAGCCTGTCTATACCTGACACTATCTTGTGCACCAAGTCACCGGACTCTGACCGGACTTCCGGAACCCCTCTAACTGAGCCCTGCTCCAGTTATGGTTAAATGATCTGTCATGATTCATTCTCCGCTCCCGTTCCATTCCATCCCTAATTCCCAGTTTAGTATTTACTTGTTTCGTTTTATGTTTAATAGTTCTGCCTCTCATTAATACCAGATTTGGTATTATTACATTTCACAGTCTATATAAGTCTGTTATATTCATGTACTTAGAATCCAGTTTCAATCTCGAACTAGTTTTCCCCTGAACAAGTTTGATCCTTGAACAGTCTCTAGTCCTCTTGTCTGTCTGCACACTCGATTCCCAGAACTCCCACGGGAACTCCGGAATCTATATCTTCCTGTATGCATTCTGTCAGCTCGAAATATGGACACCCGAATGAGTGTACGAGGGTGCAGCCTATAAGCTGAAGCCAAGTCCATCTCAGTCGTTCACCATACTTTCTGGTAATTATTCTGATACCACCGTTCCTTGTACTAATATCCCCGGACCGTTCCCGGGACCTATTACCCGGGGAGTCTGTGGGACAATTCCCGGAAGCAAGTGTGTGTTCGGAATAGTTACCGGAAACCTCCGCAGGACTATCCGTGGAGCTTTGTTCGGGAACTTAACACAGAAAACCTTTTTATTTGCATGAAAACATTTTACACATGCCTCTAAGTCTCTTTATACATATGTAATTCAGCCTGGGTCATTTTCTGAGTATTCGTTTAGGCTGCTTCTGAAACAAAACATCCTTACACATTCCCTCTGCTTTTCACTTCTGAGCTGGTCTGATTTTTAGTCTATTCAGAGAGAAAATGTGAGATTCTTGAGTGTTTGGTTCACTGCCTTCACTAAACCCACATTACATGAAAGTATGAGCATTCATCTATATCATATTTTGAAATTGATACTCAAATACCTGATATTCAGTCTCCATTGGTTCAGGAATATCACATTCATTCCAAGAGTGATGAATATGTTAAGTGCAAGGCTCATGTGGGTCTCTGGGGGAAACCCACAGAAGTTCTGGGGATGGACTCAGCTTCAGCTTATTATGTGCTGTGCCTTTGCAGATTGCATTGTCCAATTTCAAACAGGAGTGGATGGGAAACACATGGGTTCCAAGAATATGCAAGGTGCAGAAAGTGGATGCTAAGTTGATTTTCTGATTGGATTGTATGTACAAATAGCTGCTTAGCTATATAGACTAGTAGTTTATTGTACTACTAATTCAGACATACAAAAAGGCATCACAAGAATACAAGAATACAATAAACCAGGTGTCAAAGCTAATCAGGAACAAAGGTAAAACTGAACCAGATGACAAACAGGCAAAGACAGATTGGGAACAAGGGGTTTTGGAATGTCTGGGCAGGGTCTGGTGCATTGTTTGTATGATATAGAGAGTCAGGTGTATGTAGGATGGGGTCCAGGTCCTGGCAGGTTTTCTGGTTGTAACAGTACCCTCCTTTAAGGCTGAAGTCCCATGGAGGCCCTGTTAGAGTTGTTGGTTACATGTAGGCAACAAAGCTGTTTGGATGTTTCTTTGTTTTGAAAAGACCCTTTTACATTAGCCCAAAACAAATTCAAAACATTCTGAATAAATTATGACAGATACTCTAATATCACTAAAGGTTTATGATATAACCATGATGTCATATGTCCATTTACGGAGATGTGTTATGACTGGAATTCCCACCAGACTCCAGGCACTAACTTATATGTACACATCCATGCCCTATACGCACCAATTGTCAGTTTACTGGAATTCCTGCCAGACTCTGTACATCAGACTTGTCCACGTTCGACTTTGTTATGTCATGTATCAGTCACCGGAATACCCACCAGACTCTGTCCCTGTCTATGTCTGACCTCATCCCACACATCAGTCACCGGACCCCACTCGGAAAACCTGTCATCCCTCTAACTGAGCCCCGTTCCCATTTTAGTCAATAACCTGTCACCACTCCCACTCCATTTCCCATTATGGTTTATGATTTGTCACGATTTGGACTCTGCTCCATTCCATTCACCAAATCTGGTGTTTACTTATCCCATTTTATGTTTTGCTAGTTTCATTTCATTATTACTGGATTTGGTATGTTATTCATTCCACAGTCTATATAGTCTGGCAGATGTTGTACATACAAGCCAGTCAGAAAATCGGCCTAGATTCTCCCCAGTAATCTAGTACATTTTCCACTCTAAACTCCTCTTTGAATTACCCCGCTCCCACTAGTCGGAGCCCACAGGCTCCGATGCATCTATCACTCAACCTCCAACTTATCTATCTTGACTCCCGACCTCTCGACCCACAACCTCTCGACCCACAACCTCTCGACCCACAAACTCGACCCGGACTCCCCAGGATTCCCATCTGCCCATTTGAAATTAAACAACACAATCTCGCGAGGGTGCAGCCTATAAGCTGAAGCCAAGTCCTACCGGATATCCTGCAGGATTCTCCGGAAACCCACTGTGTATGTACCCTTAACAAGATGTAATAATAGGATTAATGCAGCTTGTACATCCAAATGGTTTTGTTGCCTGTATTTTATAAACCCTATATGCTAAACTAGTACTTGGTATACCCTTGGCCTTAATTACAGCTTCTACTCTTCTAGGCATACTCTATACCAAGTTCTGACACACCTCCTTTGGTATCTTTTCCCATTCCACTTGACAGTGCTCCCAAAGCTCCTCCACTCCACTAGGTGGTGTTTCATAGTCTGCTAGCTTCCTTTTCAAATGCCCCCAGAGATGCTCTATGGGGTTTAGATCTGGAGACTGTGCTGACCACTTGATCATATTGTAGCTATGGTCATCAAACCACTTTCGAGCCAGTTTGCTGGTATGCTTTGGATCATTATCCTGCTGGAAGATGATATCACATGGAGTTTTCTTGTAAAACTCAAGGGATTGCTGAAGTTCACCCTCCAAGATAGAGCAGTAAAGCTGTGAATCCATCTTCCCTTCAATTCTAGTGGCATATACAATGCCTTCCCAAAGCATGCAACCCCACATCATCACACTACCACCACCAAACTTCAATGTTCCCTCCACCTGCCTATCAGTCAACCCCTCCCCAACCTTTTTCCACACCCACTTCCTTCCATCTGACCCAAGACAATTGATTTTGGTCTCATCAGAGAATACAACTCTCTTCCAGTCCTCCAGAGTGTACTCCTGATGTCTCTCTGCCTACTGTAGCCTCTCCCTCCTGTGAGATTGTCACAGAAAAGGGCACTTCTTCTTCATCACAGGCCTTAGGCCAGCTTTGTATAAGGCATGACAAATAGTTTTGGAGGAGAGGGATTGATTTGGGACATCCTGAAGAGACTTGGAACTTGTACTGCATTATCAGCTTTCTGCCAAATGAGATGCCTAGCATAGCTGATATTGGCAGATGTGAGTTTAGTTGGATGATGTTAAGAACTGAAAACTGACTAATGTTGGTAGGCCGACGGGGACTGATCGGAAGGACTTGGCTTCAGCTTATATGCTGCACCCTCGCAAATAACCGTCAGGTGTCCATAAATTTCGGACAGGTGAAGACTAGTCCTAATGAGTACCTCATGGTGAGTTACCGATCGGGACTGAAGGATAAGTCAAGTGTCAGGCCAAGGGGGGTTGGGGACTGAGAGTGGGCGAGTGCACACAAAGGCAGAGAGCAGGATACTTAGAGTAAGACTTCTAGAGATGTATGTGGGTGTTCTGAGTCGATATTTGATTGCCTAGTAACTACAACTACAGTGGGTTCATATACAAGTTATCAGTGTCTAGAAAATACTAACTAAGGGAAGAGCGGAAACATTATTTGACAAATAAACTTGACTAGGAATGGGAAGGTTACAATAAGTTCGGAGGCTGTAATTAACTGAGAGCAGGATTATGAGAAAAGGAAATAGTCTGAGAGTTACAAGTATATATAGGCATATGTGAAACATAGAGTAGAACAGATCATCATAATAAAAAGGGATGTATCAGAGTATAACCAGATAGTACAAGTATATTTGATGGGGGTGTAAACGAGGTTTGATTGCTGTGAAAGCATACGTCAGCATTGGGAGACTCACAGTTTCCGATGCGATGACTTGATTGATAACTTGAAACATCGATAGGTGGAAATAACCTCGGGGACTGTTGGGTTGCAATGTAGTCATAACAGTATCCCCCTGTGAAGGATAGGTCACATAGGAGGCGTGACTGAAGACTCTAAGCCTTACCCCTTAGCTGCTTTATAATTCCATTATTTCCTTTATGTTTTATATTTTTATTTTCTTTTCTATCACTCATAAATACAGGTCATACCCCTTTTCATTAGTTTGAGAGTCCATGTATGCTTGTGGGTGCTCTAGCCCACAAGAAGTACACGCATGTCACAGTAGTAGTCACATGTGAGAAACTTAGGCACTTTTCAACCCCGACAACCATCACCTGCACACGCAAGTACTGGTTCGGGGTCTTGTCTAAAACTAACCTTCACTCTATCTCTCTTCCCAGATCAGCAGTAACTACACTTCACACTGTAACAGTCAAAGTTAGTTACTACTGTTCGACTCGACTTCAAGTTCTTGCTTCGTGCGGTAAGAATATCCATTGTAGCTCCCTTTCTTAGGCTATTCTCTCTCTCTTGCAATATATACTTTCTCTCATCTACTTGGCCATTGGCCCAGCTAGCTACACAGTTGGATCACACCGTAAGGTCAATTTGCCCTTGTAATTATCTATCAATCGCACCTTAAAGGTCAATCATAATCTACATCTTGACTACCTATAACTACTAGTCAATTGTACTTTGCACTATTGTTAGTTGATAACAATCGCACATTGAGTGGTAAACTACTCAACCCTTTACAGTGGTGATCCGGGCTGGACCCTCATTCACTGCGATCCATGCGAATAATTGGCTAGTAGTATTATGACCTTAACCAGCAGCGGAACCACTTGAATTCCTATGCCTGCAGGTGCCCCTCAGACTAGAAAGGAATATCCTGGCTTAGGGCTACCCAGTAATGTCACGACACGAAAGTCGTCTCTAATGACTCAAGAGGCCGATACTGTCTTGGAGCCCTCACAAGGTGAAAGCGGGCTTCCCACAAGTGATTCTGCTGGAACGAGCAAGGATAACTCCTATTTTAAGTTGTGGAAACTCTCGGACTCCTTACCGCTCAAGCAAACAGAAACGACACCAGTCTAAAACTTCCACCACCTCAAGTAATGCTGCAGAATCCCTTTAGGGGTCAGGTATATGTATTTCGCTGAACCAGCAAATGACAAGTGGGACAAATACTACTTGGAACAAATTGAAGAGAAGGAAGTTGACGCAGTAGCTGCAGACTACTTAGACAGATACCCCAACATGCCAAAAGAGGTGTCCATCTGGCTAGGCAGGTTGAATAGCATCGTGATCACCGATTCTTCCTTTTCCCAAACTGGTACTATAGATCAGCTGGCGGAGCAACTCCCCGAGTGGTCTGAGGAACTTGTTACTATTGATGTTGCCGGAAGAGGATGTATAAGGCTAGCATTATTCAAACAGATTCTTGACCTAGTGGCCATGCACGATGACACGTTACAGATCTTACATGTGATCCTAGATCAGGGCGGAACGGTACCTAAGGTAGATTACCGGTATCTTTATACGCGTACACTGGAAAGATCCCTATACGAAGCCTCTCCGAACCTCCCATTCGCCTACCACAGCCTGTGACATAGGCTCATTCGCTGCCATGAGAAACGAGACAAGTTGTTCATGGAAGTTCTCCACTCGTATGACGATAGTACCCAAGTACCCACTTCCCTGGCTCACACATCCGAAACCTTCATTCGAGATCTCCAAGGATCCCCCAGCACTAGCTTTCTGCGCTCTCTCAACTGTAAATCTATCCTCGAGAGTTTCCCCCAGGATACGAGGGAGGAGATCTTGGGGAAGACTCCACGAGAAATCTATTGCACCTGTCCTTCTGGCCAGCGGAATCAAGACCCTCAGCATATCACCCCAGGATGACTGCAGACCAGGAACTTCAAACAGACCACGAAGGAACGAAGAGCCAGATACTCCCTGCCGTCAAGTTGCTTTTGGGTCTGAAGTAGCTTCCCCCTTTACAATGGTTAGTCACTCCAACATCCCTATTAAATCCGTTGCAAATCGAAACCATTCTTCCTTTGCTACCACCTTTGTTGAAGGAATCACTGGACAAATACCCGGAAGGGGAACTTCTTACCTGAACAACACTCTCCCACCTTTGCCAATTTCGCAGGCCCTCTTCTTTCCCCAGGAGGACTGCCCAGGGATTCCTCTGAGGGATCCAGCAATTCAGACCACAGAAGAGACTGGGACGAGAGAAGGTGAAACCCGAGAAACCCAGGAGGCCCAGCAGGTACTAATAAGAACACTAGGAGTGCCGCTCCTGAGGCCGACACTGGGAAGTTGACTTTGAACACCAATGATCTCAAAATCAAATGGTCTGATCTCCCAGAATATGATGGCTCGCAATCTAAGGCACTGGACTACATAATGGACGTTATGAGCTTGTCGGAAATCTCAGAATCCATGATGACAATCCTAGGCATTGCTCTTCCCAGATGACTCAAAGGAAATGCGAAAGTCTGGTGGACTACTTTGGATCATGAGCATCGCACTGAATTCAGTCGATCACACAGATCCTTCCTTTGGAGCATAGTCAAAGGGTTATTGGGTACACGATGGTGTGAATCCTTGTCCTTAGAATGGGAAGAAATGAGGTTTCACCAGTCCCACCACGACCGTGAAACCCCCGTGCAGTATATTCAAAGAAGAGTTAAGCTCTACAGATTTCTATACAGATTCTACCAAGAAAAGGAAGAGGAGACTCACCGGTTAATACTTACCCTGCCCACGGAATGGTTATACTTAATACAAGGGCAAGCCATCAATGACGTCATGAGCCTCCAAGCACATGCCAATAACTTACAGGAAGCTCTAATTAATGCCTGGAATCAAACACATAGAGATAGATTTTGCCCCATTAGACCTCGGGTCATGGTTGTGGAAAACAATGAATTAGAATTGGAGGCCCCAGAGCATACCCCAACTTCCCCCGATTCCATCCACCCCCATCAGGTCCTTGCCAGCGAAGTAGATGACAAGGGCATGACAAAGACTCCCAGAGCAGGAAGGACCGATCCTACGTGAGGGAAACAACACGGGAAGCTCTTCTTTGAGAGGAGCGACAAAAGGAGTAACACTAGACCTCCCAAGGAGTGTTGGATTTGTGGGAGTGCAGAACACTTCAAAATTGACTGTCCTCACTCAGGTAAAATGGCTCATTATGTCTCATTGAATCTATGCTCCAGGCAGAATCCTTCGGAGGAGGCGGAGGAGCAAAGACTATATGAGGCAGTTTATGGACTAAGTACAGGAACTCGAGTATATAATGTCGAAAGCGAATCAATTTTCATTCCCTCTTATACTGCTACCCCTGAAGATCACGAAATAATTGAGAGGTCACCCGGAGATGAGGAACCCCAGCGTGGGGAAGTATACATTTTTATATCTCATGAGGATTTCGTTGAAAGGGGAGATTGTTTGGAAGCACACTGTCAGCACTGCGAAGGTCTGTCAGGGCTTAAGAATTCTTCAAACAACATACTGCCATCAATTGAAGAAATCACAGATGAGGAAATGTCTATTGATCGGGTTGCCTGCCTTAACGAGCAACATCTAATAGAGGACATAAGAAACGATACGGAGGAGGAAACCTTTCCTTTCGACCCTGGACTTCCTCCTGACCTCTTGATCGGTGACGAATCGGACTCTGAGGGGGAAACAGATGTGACCATCTTGAACAGATGACTCCATCGGAATGCTGAACTAGCCCTTAGAAAAGAGGTGAAATGACCTAGAATACAATATTCCCGATCCAGTAAGCTAATGAAAGAGGACGCCTCAATCATATACCAAAAGAGGGAGCCACTGGGAGGATATTCTAGTGTTGGCATTTCAGCACTACATATACTCGGAGGAGTAGGGAATCCCGATAGGGAAGAACCAATCAAAATTAGACTGGATACCAGAGCCAATTTGTCCCTCATGTCAGAGGAATTCTACCAAGAACTGAAAGATCAGCCTAAGCTGAAGCAAGGACTTAAGCTGTGATTAATACAGCTTACCGGGAGTGCCTGAGTACTGGGTTATATTAACGTTCCCGTCTACCTTAGGGACGATAAAGGAACCCTGCTGCAATTTAACATGGAAACCTACGTAGTACGAGGGATGACTGTACCTACCCTCTTAGGAGAAGACTTCCATATCAACTATGAGATAGGAACGTTGCAAGACCAACCCCTGAGATCAAGACTAATCCTCCCTGGGAGAGCAGGATTCATTCCTGCCAGCTCCAACGAACAGTCCCATTGACCTTTTCAGTCAACAAGATCTCTCTGGAAGATGAACTAATCACGCTGACTAATCTAACGTCCAAACCTGACAAGGGCATGTGTGCTGAGAGAGTCACGAGAGCCCTAGGAGATTGCACAATAGAGCCCGAGGCGGTTAGGTTAATACCCATCTTTACCAGGGACCTAGAGGACGGGGAATGGATCGTGGAGGGCATAGTTTTACAGAATGAAGATGGGACTATCCTCACCACTCCCACGACCACTATCTCTAAAGAAAAGGGTGTGGTGCCACTGGCTAATCTGACCTTAATTCCTCAAACTATCAGAAGAGGAGAGATTGTAGGTCTAATTCACAATGCCTGAGCCTGGGCCCAAAAGCCTCGATCCCGAGTGGAAGAGGAATCGATGTGAGTCGCAAGCTCAAAGATCACCCACTTCATAGAAAGCATCTCCAAGCTGGAAGCAGACAACACCTCCAGTCCCCGACCATCTATGGTATCCTCAGGGAATGAGATGGTAGATGACTTCGATCCTGCAGGCCCAAAGACTTCGGAAGTTCCTTCCTTAGAGAAGCTCTCCTCAGAGGATCTTCATAAATTGGTCAATTTAGGACCTGATGTCCCTCCTGATGTTATGCCTCACCTTAGCGAAATATTGACTAAGAACATGCAAGCATTTGGAGTTGACGGAAGACTGGGCCAGGTAGACAGCAAGGCCACTATCCCACTCCAAAGAGCCTGACCTCGCGGGTTACAAGGATCCTCTGGCCATTGTCATGAAGTATCGACACGGCCTGTTTCCAAGCATCCAAACCCAGGTTGCAATGATGGAAAATCTCCCTAAGGACGACGACGAACAGGGCTGGTATGATGCCACCTCCCATTTTGACCGAAATCGAAATGCAAATGAGATTTTTTGTTTGGCAGGCGCTACAACATGACCGATCACGCTGAATATCCCAATTATTTCATGTGTCATTCCCCCACATCTCCCACATCTTCCACATCCTACACTGACACTACCTTCATCTAAACCAGTTGATGCGATGGATGTTGATGCAACCAAAGGCCGTGGCCTCCCTTCAACCCTCTGTTTTGAATGTTGCCAGCTGGGTCATTTTAGCTGAGACTGCCCTCAGAAGCTACAAAGGATCCACTTGTTACTTACCGGTCGATGACAAAGGCCAGGACATGGCCATGGACATCTCCTTGCTGAAGCTGATGTTTGAATTGCTTGTAGTAGGGTGGCAGAATCTGATGATTCCCCTCGGGAGGCTGATCTGCAGCCAGTTCCAGGTTTTCCCAACTGCAGCGAGTGAAGGGTATGCCCTTGCTGCCACTTTCAAATAGATTCAGTGTTCTTTCAGTTGATGATGTATGTACAGTTAATACATCTGGAGTTAAATCTCTACTGAGTGAGGACACTGAAAATCAAGTCATACCTGACCCACCCAAGTCCTCTTCAGTCCACTCGTACTGTCAGAGACCTGTTTGGGAGCGTCGTCTTCCAAAATCTCTCATTATTGCCTCAACTGCAACTGCCAAATCATTGCACCTAAAAGTTGAGCTCCAAGCAACTGATACTGGCCTCCTCCACATTGGTTGATTGTGGTGCCACTGGTCTATTCATTGATCAAGGCTATGTGCATGAAAATGGAATTGCCACACAATCACTCATCTACCCAATCCGTGTATACAATGTTGATGGAACACCCAATGAAGCAGGTTCAATCACTGAGGTTGTTGAATTGGTCCTCTGCTACAAGGATCACTCAGAGAAGGCATTGTTTTCAGTCACCAAGCTTGGAAAGGAATCCCTTCTGCCTGGATATACCTGGCTAAGGGATCACAACCCTGAGATCAATTGGCAGACACAAGAAGTCAAGATGACCCGTTGCACCCTACATTGTAGGAAGTGTAAAATCTCAACCCTTCGGGCACATGAAGAGATCAGATGTTTACAAGCTTGTAGAGATGCCCCAGCCCCAGTCTTCACATCTGAGGAAATGGAAGAGCCAATTCCTGACTTGCTACCTGATCAGTCTGATGAGGCTGAAGACCAAACTGATGACTCAATGGAAGATGGAGATTGATTATTTGTCACAGTGTTGCACCCAGAACTGACTCCAAATCAGATTCGAGCTTCTGCTACAGTATCTCAGCGATTAGCAGAGGCTAGTGCAAGGTTCAACACACCAAGTCCAAAAGGTTTTCGAAATATTGTCCCTGAGTACCTCCACACCTTTGAAGATGTGTTCTCCAAGTCATTTGATTCACTACCTGATCGAAAACCTTAGGACCATGCAATTGAACTAATCCCTGATGCAAAGTCAACCAACTGCAAGGTCTACCCCATCTCCCTCAATGAGCAGACAGAGCTAGATATCTTTCTTGCTGAAAACCTTGCAACTGGTCAGATACATCCTTCCAAGTCACCCATGGCATCTCCCGTTTTCTTCATCAAGAAGAAGGATGGCTCCCTTTGACTTGTACAAGAATATCGCACACTGAATGCCCAAACCATAAAAAATCGATATCCACTCCCACTCATTTCAGAGCTGGTAAATCGATTAAAAGGAGCATGGTATTTCACAAAGCTTGATGTTAGATGGGGCTACAACAATGTTCGCATTAAGGATGGAGATGAGTGGAAGGCTGCTTTCCAAACAAGTAGAGGGTAGTTTGAACCCTTGGTAATGTTTTTTGGTCTCACTAATAGCCCAGAAACCTTTCAGACTATGATGAACAACATCTTCTGGGATTTGATTGCTGAGGGAGTTGTCTGTGTCTACCTGGATGACATCCTCATCTTTACCAAAACACTTAAGGAACATCGGTGTGTCCTATTACTGGTTCTTGAGCATCTTTGTGAGTATAAGCTCTACCTCAAACCAGAGAAATGTGAGTTTGAAAAGACAAAGGTCGAATACCTTGGCCTAGTCATCTCTGAAAACCACGCAGAGATGGACCCAATCAAGGTGTCAGGTGTGTGTGATTGGCCCACTCCTACCAGTCGGAAGGAGGTACAAGCCTTCCTTGGATTTACTAACTTCTACAGGCAATTCATAGCAGATATCTCCCACCATGTGTGACCACTGTTTGACCTGACAAAAAAGAAAACAATTTGGAGGTGGACTGTGACTGAGGACAATGCTTTCCTTCTCCTCAAGGATCTGGTTACAAATGCACCAATCCTGACAATGCCTGATGATTCAAAACCTTTTCGAGTTGAAGCTGACTCATCAGACTATGCCACTGGAGCAGTCCTCTCACAGCAGCTGGATGATGGAAAGTGGCATCCTGTTGCCTTCTACTCAAAAAGCCTGTCAGCTGTTGAATGCAATTATGAGATCCATGACAAAGAGATGCTTGCAGTGATTCGTGCCTTTAATGAATGGAGACATTTCCTAGAGGGGACATGACACTCAGTTGAGGTATGGACTGACCACAAAAACCTTGAGTACTTAATGTCATCAAAAAAGCTAAATCAAAGACAGGCTAGATGGTCCCTGTTCCTGGCATGTTTTGATTTCCAACTGCACCACCAGCCAGGATGCTCTATGGGAAAAACTGATGCACTCTCTCATTGGCCTGACCATGGTTCTGGTGAAGGTGACAACTCGGATATCACCCTACTTAAACCAGAGTTTTTTGCAATTTGCACCATGGAGGGTGTGTCAATACATGGGCCAGAATGCGAATTCCTCACTGCTATTTGCCAAGGAAATGAGAAGGGTGAACAGGAGGAAGCAGTGATCAAGGCAGTGAAGGAACTCCAAAAATCTGGTGGCTGATCTATCAGATTAATAGAATGGTCAGAAGAGGATGGACTGGTGTTGTATCAGGGTAAGATATATGTACCAACAGACCCAGAACTGAGGCGTAGGATTGTGGAACAGCACCATGACTCTCGGGTTGCTGGCCATGCAGGATGATGGAAAACCTTAGAGCTAGTGAGTCGCAATTTCTGGTGGCCAGGCATGTCACACTACATAGGGCAGTATGTCAAGACATGTGACACATGTATGTGCACCAAGTTCCAGCATTGGATGCCAATTGGCAAATTACACCCAAACACCACACCAGAAGATCAATGGGATACAACCAGTGTCGACTTCATGATGGACCTACCTGAATCCCAAGGGTATGATTTGGTCATGGTAATTGTAGATCTCATGACAAAGCGTGGACATTTCCTCCCCACACATAAGACTGTCGACTCTATTGGTGCAGCTCGGATCTTTTTCAAGGATGTATGGAAGCATTATGGACTTCCACAGTGAGTTATCTCAGATCGTGGATCACAGTTTGCAAGCCATTTCACTCAGGAACTATACCAACTCCTTGGGATTCAACCAGCCTATTCCACAGTGTACCACCCTCAGACTGATGGGCAGACTGAACAAGTCAACCAAGAGCTTGAGACATATCTGAGGATATTTGTAAATCAGCGCCAA
This sequence comes from Hysterangium stoloniferum, assembly GCA_015178975.1. NCBI lineage: Eukaryota > Fungi > Basidiomycota > Agaricomycetes > Hysterangiales > Hysterangiaceae > Hysterangium > Hysterangium stoloniferum. Next base: position 382,155 of record WHVD01000078.1, read on the forward strand.
TCAGACTGGGTTGACCTTCTCCCACTTGCAGAATTCCAGTACAACAACCATATCCATGCATCTACACAACAGACACCATTCATGCTAGACTGTGGACATCATCCACGAATGGGCTTTGAACCAGACCTTCGGTTCAACAAGGTGGAATCAGCAAATGATTTTCGAGATCGAATGGCTGACACTCTTGAAGAGGCAAAAGCAGCACTGGCTAAAGCAAAGGATGAGATGACAGAATACTACAACCGTCAGTGAACCCCAGCACCAAGCTTCAAGACAGGAGACCAAGTTTTCCTGGATGCCAGTGATATTCAAATGGCCCAACCATCAAAGAAACTGTCACACCTTCGACTAGGACCATTCAAGGTACTTGAACAGGTCTCACCAATTGCCTATAGGTTGGAACTGCCCAAGTCAATGAATAGACTCCACCCAGTCTTCAATGTGGTGAAACTGACACCAAAAATTGAGGATCCAATCATTGGCTGCCATTCTAAACCACCACCAGATCCAATAGTAGTGGAAGGAGAGTTGGAGTATGAAGTTGAGAAGGTGTTGGACAGTAGATGGAGGTATGGGCAGATTGAATACCTCATAAAATGGCAAGGTTTTGGTGTGGAACATAATAGTTGGGAACCAGGACATAGGGTATTTGCCCCTGCAGAGGATGGTCACACTTTATTGAATATACAAAATTTTACTGAATAATCCTCATATTTTCTAAGTGAGTCTATTCCTTCTGGCCATGACAACTTATTCTATGAGTTTATATTTAATTACCTGAAATTTCATCTTTAAAATATGCATGCCTTTTTAAAATACACACAAATGACATAGTTACACAAGGTTATTTGGGTTAACCTAGATTATTTGGGTCAACCTAGATTATTTGGGTTAACCTAGATCATTTGGGGTTAAACAAGATTATTTGGGTTATGACTTAATCTTTGGGTTATGATGTATTCTCTTGTATACAAGCAAACTTTCAAATATATTTCATATAATTTAAATTTAGTTGGTTTAGAGAGTTAACCAGAACTATGTATGTATCTGGGGTACCAATCCCCATTGTGCAATTTATTCCAAAAGAATAATCCACAGATGATTGTTTGACTAAATTTTGTCAGATATAGGATAAATATTAATATTTTTGCATTCTTCAGAGTGATACCTAATCAACTGAATTTGATTAAATATTAATTTTACAACAAACAATATAAATATATATACTTTAGTGGATAAATAATTTTTAAAGTTTTGGGTTATCCTCCTGCCTTGACAGTGGATTTCCACACACAACATCCAGAGGCAGTAACAATTCAAGGCCCTATTCAAGGATCAAGGCAACCTCAGAACACCATAGTACGAGTAAACCAGATTCCAGGGTTTTGAGAGGTTAAGCCTGGACTTTATTGGAAGCAACAGCATGTCGGGACGCCATACCTTTAAAGGGGGGGTGATGTCAGGGGACAACCTTAAGTTCCCCAAATTCACTTTTGACTTGTCAGAGTCTAGTCTCATAAGTCCAGGGTAAGGGTACCTTGTCTTTATCACATTTTCAAACTCCACTGCACTTTTAGTTAGTCACACACTAGCCAAGGGTTCCTTAGACTTTTTGCTTCGGATTCCCTCTGCTAGGTAAGTAGTACTGCAATCTGTATGTATATAAATAGATAGATATAAACTAACTTCGGATTCCCTCTGCTAGTGCCCCAACTCAGTCTTAGTGCGAGTCAGTGTGGTCTAGAGAGTTGCCCTTACACTGCCTAGTTTATATTGATGACATCATGATCTTTTCTAAGACATGGGATGATCATTTAGAGCATATAATTGCAGCGGGAATCACCCTCTCACCCAAAAAGCGCTACATTGGGTATAACTAGATTCTATTACTAGGACATAAGGTGTCTAGACTCGGTTTTTCGACCCATCAAGAAAAGGTCATTGCCATACTAGAACTAGCTACGCCTACCAAGATAGCAGATCTTCAATGCTTCCTCAGGATGGTTCTGTACTTCTCTGCTTACATACCATTTTATTCCTGGATGGTTGCTCTGCTCTTCAACCTCTTAAAGAAAGGAGTCCATTGGACTTGGGATTCCGAACACGCCAGAGCTTTTGAAGACATCAAAGTTGTGCTGAGCTCTGCTCCAGTACTCGGACAGCCTGCAAACAGCATGCCTTATCGGCTATACATGGATGCTTCAGACTTCGCATTGGGATGTTGTCTCCAACAAATACAGAAAATGAGGCTCAAGGATCTAAAAGACACCAAAATCTATGCCCAAGCAAGATCAGCCTTCAATCAATCTCAAGATGTGCCCATTTTCGTCACTCGTTATAAAACCAAGGAGCCAGAATTCACTTGGACAGATTCTGGGCCTCAGATTTTGATGACACCAGTGTCACTGTTGAGCACATCATTGCCTATTGGAGCCACACACTCAAGAAAGCAGAATGTAACTACTCAGCCACAGAGCGAGAGGCATTAGCCGCTAAGGAGGGATTAGTCCATTTCCAGCCCTTTATCGAAGGAGAACATATACTTCTGATCACTGACCATGCAGCATTACAATGGGCCAGATCTTATGAGAACACCAATAATCGACTGGCCACATGGGGGGCGGTATATGCCACATACCCCGGTCTGGAAATCCTACATTGAGTGGGATGAATACACAGCAATGTTGACCCACTGTCTAGACTCCCTCGAGTACCTGACTGTGCTAGTCCTGCAAGAGATGACCTCTTACCAATCTTAGTGGATTCTTACAACTGGAATGACAACAAGACATTATGGGAGAACAAACCAGTGGAAAAGGCCATCTTTCTCACTCATCACGAGTTAGTTGAACCGATTGGAATCATGGAAGAGGTCCCCCAAACGAAATGGGATCTGCACAACCTTTCCAGAAATGATGAAATTGACAAGGCAAACTTTACTCTGTTGAATCCCCAATTGCTTATAGAAATCAACAAGAATTATGCTAAGGAACTTTGCAACAGATATCAGAAAGATCCCACCTTCAGAAATCATTATGCTGCTGATCCCATTTCCCCAAACATGGTAGCTACCCCTTCACACTATTTCATCGGCAAGAATAAGCTATTGTTCTTTTGAGATTCGGACTGGAAAAGTCAAATCTGCATACCTAGCAACATGACGTCAACCATACTCAAATTGATACATGGCAATCCCTTTGAAGGAGCTCATGCAGGCAGTCACAGACTTTTTCAGCTGATGAAGGACCGGTTTTTCTGGCCAAGGATGTTGCAGGACTGTGTGGCATACGCTTGCAGCTGTGAAATATGCCAGAAAACTAAGGTTGATCATTCCGCTTGACAAGGAGCTCTTTGACCTGCAGAAGTACCCTTAAGGCCATTTGAGGTTGTCTCAATGGACCTGATTACTGGACTGCCACCTTCTGCAGAGGGTGCTTACTCTGCCATCTTTGTCACTGTGGATAAACTCACGCATTTCTTAATTTGTGAGCCCACGACCTCAGATTTATCTGCAGAAGGAGTTGCACGAATTTTTGTGAACAAAGTAGCTGCTCCCTTTGGCTTACCCTCAAGGATAATCTGCAATCGAGACAAGAGATGGACCTGTAGGTTCTGGAGAGAGGTCTGCAAGGTACACAGAAGCACCCTTGCGGTATCTTCGTCCCATCATCCTCAAACTGACAGTCAAACTGAGAATGCCAATGCTATCATTGAGCAAATGCTCAGAGCATACTGTGCTTCTTCGAAAGAGGAATGGTCTAAATGGACTCAAGTGGTGGCCCATACCTACAATTTGATGGTTCAGAGTTCAACGAGCTACACACCAGCCTTTTTGCTGATGGGATACTTACCAAGAGGAATGTCTTGCTACCTAGGAGGGGATGACCCCGTGGTTCCCAGAGAATTGTCAGATAGCCCCTTGGCCAACCAATGGATCTTAGAACTGGAGAACCATCGACAGGTGGCATGAGATTCAATTGCATGAGCACAAGAAAGGCAAGCTCGCAGCTACAATAAAAAAAGGAGTTCAGTGGAAGATATCTCGGAAGGAGATTATGTTCTAATCAATCCTCATTCTCTCAAGCTCGTTGAAGCCAAAGGACCTGGAAGGAAACTCATACAAAGACGGATAGGACCATTTGAAGTCTTGGAGAAGATCAATCCTCAAGTCTTTCGACTCCGCATTTCCTCGGAATATCAAATACATCCTGTGATCAACTGAGACCATCTTAAAAAGTACCATTTCTCCCCCAAGGAATTCGGATCAAGGGCATTACTCGAAAACCCTCGGGAACTAGACCATAAGACGAGGAGTATGAAGTAGAGGCTATAGTGGGTCACAAAAAGCATCAAAATCGACTCCTTTTTCAAGTCCGATGGAAAGAATATGGACCGGAAGAGGACACTTGGTTAAACGGCAACAACCTTCGTAATGCCCCCACTCTTCTCAGAGCTTACAAAACTATCTATCGAATCTAATGATTATTTCATCTTTTCATGATGAGGATACTGTTTATTACTTTTTAACTCTACCCTCCCTTATTTATTCCCCTTGGCCTTTCACCTCAATAACCAAGCAGAGCTTAAAATTAACATAAAATACATAAATTTGCTAAAGAAATTTTTATCCCCCTTTCTCTTCCCTCTATGTCAATCTCATGAGCCAGTACACTATGTCACAGGAACAACAAACCAAACTCAGGCTCCCCAACTTCAAAAGAATATTGTGACCTCAAGCTATTGATACTTCTACCACATCATCTCGTACTGAAAATGTTGAGCATGGTACAGGTAATTCTGGGATGTCATCATTGATGCACTCCACTTTGCAGGACAACATGACAGGAATTCCCACCAGTTCAGGGAGTGGGACTGTCTTTATTCCTTATACTCCTCTCCCCAGGCCCCGACTCCCCAACTTCAAAAGGATCCCTCAGCCCCAAGCAACCGTTCTTCCTTCCCCACCACCTCGAACAGAGATTGTCGAGCACCTGGGGGAGGCCTCTTCATCCACATATCTTGTGCAGATGGACCCCATTCAAACAGCTGCACCCCAGTCTGCTGACACTTGGGGGGTTCCCACAGGAACATGGAGTGCAACCCCCCCACCCCCTCATAGCATCTTCCCTTCCACCGAAGAGGAGATCAGGAAAAAATGGTAGTCTGACACATTCTCTGTGTGGGTTCAGGAAGAATTAAAAATGCTCAAGAGGAAGAAGAGGGATGAGTACTTAGAAGGACAGTGAAAGATGGGTGCTAGAGATAATGTCCCCTCTAAGCAGACACGGCAGGAATGGAGGAGAATGGAAGGAAGCAACAACCCTTCCGCCATTGCTCCCCTCCCCCCCGGGCCATAAGTGGACAGATTTCACTGAGACGGACTGCAGCGATGGTGGCATGCCATGTGTTCGGAGCATGGGGCAGAAAAGCAGGAAGGGAAAGGACGGCATCACCTCCTATGACTGGGACAGAGTAAGGAGGATCAAACTGCAAAGCATTGCATTATGATGTGGGATGGAGTTGAACTACCTCCCAGACCTCCCTCCCAATGTGGACCTCAGGAACAAACCCACCAGATGGGGCCCATCGATTTCTCATCTGACTCAGAGGACGACCAACCACACTACCCAGCCTATGATGACAAGTACCTCAGCGCTGACTGCCACAAAGGTTTTTTACTTCCTGACAATGTTCACTTCTTCACGAGTTGACCCTAACCAGGGAAGAAAATTACCGACTTCCATCAGGGTTTGGAGGGGGTATTGTCCAGCCAACCCTGCTATGCCATCCAGCTCCACCCACCTCTCTCCACCCCCGTTCGTTTCTTCTGCACCCCCACTGCAGCACTTCACACCCTTTTCAGAGCTGCTGGGAAGTATTGAGCCACCCACCGCCGACCCACCTCCTCTCCCCCCTATACTATTACCTCTCCCCTCTGCAGGACCTTCCCTCATACCACCGCCCTCACCTGTGCCCAAACCCCCCCCCCCCCCTGCACCGTGGACTACTCCACCATCTCACCCGTCACCTGACCCCCTTGTCATCACTCACACTACCCCGATGCCATTGTTCTCTACGGTGTCAGACACGCCCCACATTCTCCTACCAGTTCGGAGTCCTCCACCTGCCTCTCCCTACTCACTTTGCATTTCCCTTGGGAGCCCCATTCATCAACCCAACATTACATTGATGGATGTTGATCACCCAACCCAGGAAGGCCTTGAGGAGCCTCCCTCAGTCATGGAGGTCTTTGAGGAACCCCCCCCCAGCCATGGAGGTCTTCGAGGAACCTCCCCCAGCCATGGAAGTCTCCGAGGAGCCTCCCCCCTTAAGTGAAAAAGTGAAAGGGAAGTGGAGGGCTGATGTCCAGGATGATGTGCCCCTTGCCATTGACCCCACTCTGGCTGACCCTATTTGCAGTCCTCTACCACAACCACCTTCTCCCCCTTCCTCTCGGGACACAGCTGACTTGGCTCGTTTCTCACAGGCAGGTTGGATGCACATGTCAATCAACTACCCTTCAGACATTTTTACTGTGGGATGCACACTAACATGACTGGGGCAAACCTTGCAGCAACCCCTCCTTAAAGGGCATATCCAAGGGTATAGTGGGTCCCTCACACTATCGGACCACATGAGCATGCTTTACTTACATGTCAATGACCCTAAGGAACAGCTGCATTTAGCAGAGGACATCGAACGGGTTGAGCTCTCCATGTTTCGAGCATGCACCGATTCATTCAGCTGTGGACTTGGTCGACCTGTTAGAGCATCTGCTATCAGATTCCAACACCTCGGGAGGACTTCCCTCTGGTGGGGATGTGAGCCATGCACCACCTCCCACTCCTGACCCACCATCACTGCACCCCTGGCTCCCTCACTGGAGACACTCCAAGATTTTTGGAGTTGGAAAACCTTCCAAAAAATCCTACTATTTGACCAAATTTTCTAAGTATTCTTTGAACTGATAAATTGTTTGAAAATATTAAGTTTTAATAGGATTTTCCAAAGTGGAAAATCATATCTGAAAACTTTAAATATTTGTATCAGGAAATCTAAGGAAACATCATTAGTCAGAGTTTTTTGATACAAATTATTAAGATTTTCACACATGATTTTCCATTTTGGAAAATCATCCTAAAACTTAAAATTTTCAAACAATTTATCAGTTCAAAGAATTCTTAGAAAATTTGGCCAAATATTAAGATTTTCAGATGGTTTTCAAACTCCAAAAACCTTGGGATGCCTCTAGTGCCTCTCATTGCCCACATTACAGCCACCTCTGCTGATCACGTTCACGCTATCATTTGAATGCGCCAAAAGGCCTACAGTCATTGGGTCTCCTCTATTCAGAGGCTGGATGGGCTGACATCCGCCAATGATGTTTTGAAGTGGGAGGACATTGTCCTTTCCTTTCATGCCAAGTGTCTCACCTGGGGAAATGCTATTCTGCACCTCAGAGGTTCTTTGCAGGATGCATGGGGAGGAGTTCCAAGCATCCTTTGACACCTTTGACATAGCTCTTCGACCTGGGGGGCACTGAGAGGTACTGCGAAATATACTCCGAAATATAGTCTGGACGAGCCCACACTATATTTCCATTATTATTTCTATTTTCTCTCTATTTTATTATATGCCTATATTTAGTTCAACGACCTATGCATTCAGTACATTGACTCTTGTGGGTGCATACATGCCAGACATATGTATTCTAGCCCTGATAGTTAGAACTCAGACACTTTTTACCCCATAACCACAACTTGCCCAGACATCCACTTAGTGACCTGCAAGTTGTGATTGGGGTATTGTCTCGACTGTCATAGACGGGCCTTAACTACCAGCACAATCATAGCTTTGAACTACACTAGTCGAAACTCAAACCATTATCTCGATCCGTGTGGACTATATCTGTGCTACTCTGTTTATTCGATGCTCTTGTTATTCCCTTAAACACTTGAGCAGTCACTCAGAATCATACTTCAAAGTTGATTCTCTTTCATTCGTCTTAGCTTTCTATTCTACTTAAGATAGCTAATCTTCTCAACCATATTGAACTAGATAGTCAATATATGTTTGGTCTGTATTAGACTTAGATAGTCAATACATTGTCGTGTTGTATGTACCTAAACGGTCGATATTCTTCATATATAGAACAGTTAGAACTTTCACCACTCTTCACATGAGGTGGTAAATAACATTTACATGTAGAACAGGTGACAGGAGAGCATCAGGAGGGAAACAGGACAGGATGACAAAAAGGGAAAACTGTAGTGAACCAAATGTTGGGATTCTGTGGGCAGTGACACTGTAGTTGGGGGTACCAATAGCAGGGTGCCAGAGGGTGGGGAGAGTAAAATGAGGTTGTAGGGGGCTGAATGACTGGGATCCTAACAGTGTTAAAGTGGTGAAACACAAGGAGAACTAGACTAAACATCCTTCAAACCATACAGTAATCTGACAGAAGTTACTGGTGTTGGAATTTGTGGTTCAGAACCCTAAGTACCCACATGTATCCATAATAGTCCCTATCCATGTGTGTGGCTCTGTCCAACATGTGGTCATCTGAGTTCAGTTACTTCCAGTAACCAGTATGTGTCCATGTCTGAGTGGTGGTCTATTCATCAGTAAGGTCACTATTCTGTGCCCCAATCTCCCTTTTATTCTATCACAACTGGTAGACAACTATTTGATTGGACCTTGGGCAAAGCATATTGAGGGCAATGTGCCTTGGAGGATGTATTATATCAGGGTACCACTGTTTCTCAGAAGCAACAGAGAAGTCCTTTGGGAATATTGAAGAAGGATATAGAATTATGTGAAATGTTGTAGAAGGATGTAGAATATTCTAGTAACTTCCTGACAACCACTTTGGAAGGTTACAGAACATTATGGAAAGTCATGGAAGGCTTGGATATTTCTAAAATATTCTAGAAGCTTATGAAATGTTCTAGTTATTTTCAGTAGTATAATTACCCTGCATGTACAGTAGTTAACTTTAGCTTCAATCTCTCAGGATTCCCAATAATCAAAAGTGAAAACCAGCATAACTCTCATTTCCCTCATCTTCTCTACCTCTTAGCTGGCCCTTGTGCTTTTCTTTTAATTTGGTAGCCTTGTCACTTGTGCAAGTGTTGCCCTGACATAAGTATGACAATTGGGTTTGCACCCATACCAAGCTTCAAACAGTACCATCCACAAAGTAAAGTCAGATAACTCATCTGTAAAGTTTTCGGTGGCACTGTTCTAGACTGCATAACTTTCTGTTTGTCTGAGTAGGTGACATTTAACTCATTGTAAATGGATGAGTACTACTATACATGACTCATCCTTATATAGCCTAGTAACCTACTTACTAATACCCCTGTATGGTTTGAGTCCTTGCCGCTCATTTACCAAATTCCCAAAAGTTAACATCATCTGCAATTGTTCAAAGAGTATTATCTACATACATTCACCTGGATGGGAAGTCAGTTTTGAGAAAAATATGTAATAAATAATGGCACATGAAACCAACAAGGGACAATTGGCTATGTACTTGCATGGACCCACTCAGGAACAGTCAACAACCTCCAGGTAAAGAAAAACTGATCCATGGAACATCAGCCTCCTGAACACAGTAGTAAACAACTGTGAACTTTCAAGCATACATTGCCCAGAAAGTTCACAATACTGTGAGATAGTAGTACTAGTTATATACTGTAAATTGTTCCCACATATTGTGCTTAAAAAACCACAAGGATGGCACTCCAAAGTATTGATAGAATTGCAATATACAAAAACAGATGTATTCAAATCATGATCATTTGTTAGACACCATGCAATATTTACATGGGCAGCAAGTATATCAGAATGATAAATTGTAAGGGGACTGGGACACAGACTGGTGACCCTAATAAACAAATAGACTGCCACTCAGACTCAGATTGACCACATGGTGAATGAACCAAAGCCATGGATAGGAACTTAGGTACATGTAGGTTCTTAGGATTCCAAGCTAAATATTCCAACAAAGTAATCACCTGCTCCATAACATATTGCACAAATGACAGCTAGTGCTGGCTAGAAGTGGTGAGAGCTACAACAACCACAAGTGGTCTAGTGAGCATCATCACTAGCAGATAATCAAAGGAGAAGAAACATACCAGGGACATTCCTCTTCAGTATATCATAGACTGCATCACTGTCTGCATTTCCACAAGAAATTGTTTCCTGAAATGCTTTCTTCACGTCATGTACCAAAGTACTGGCTGACAAAGCCATATAAGACTTAGCAGTCTCATGAAAGTTGAAATCCAGTGGAGCATCAAACAAATGACAACTGATGACCATGGCAGCTAAGAATGATGTGTTAAAGAATGAAACAAGTTGCACAGGTAAATGGAAACTACCAATGCTAAGTAAAACAACCTTGCATTGGGGCAAGCTAGAAGAAATCTGAGAGATAAAACAAACAAATGGGAACCATTAGCTAAATATTCACAAGGGTTATCACATACCTTAAATGTGGAATGTGTTGAGATGGACAGAAAGCATTGTTTGAGGTAGTAATCCTGGTGAAATAAAGAATGAGGATAACACAATTGTCAAAAAAAGAAAGAAATTTTTTTTTTGGAAAATAGAAACAATTACAAAATACAAAGAGGTCAGGCCCAGGAAGAGAAGCCATGAGGGGGAAAGTGGGAGACATAGTCAGAAACTCATATCCTGGAGCAGCATGCCAAAGGAGATGGGCCATGAAGAGGAAACAGAGACAAAAGTGAGAAACTCACATCCTGGGAAGCACATGGAGATGAACCATGAAAGGGAAACAGGGAGACAAAGGTCAGAAACTCACATCCTGGGAAGAGTATGCCAAGAGAGATTAGCTATGAGGGACAGAGATGCAGGAAAAAGGTCAGAAACTCACATGCTAGGAAGAGCATGCCAAGGGAGATGAGCCATGAGGGCAGACAAGGTAGAAAAAGTCAGAAACTCACTTTCTGGGAAGAGCATGCCAAAGTAGATAAGCCATAAGGAGCAGACAAGGAGGAAAGGTCAGAAATTCACATGCTGGGAAGAGCATCCAAAGGAAGATAAGCCATTATGGGCAGACAAAGAGGAAAAAGGCAGAAACTCACAAGCTGGGAGGAGCATGCCAAGGGAGATGGGCCATGAGGGCCAGACAAGGTAGAACAGTCAAGACTCACAAGCTGGGAAGAGCATGTCAAGGGAGATGAGTCATGATGGGCAAACAAGGAGGAAAAAGTCGTAAACTCACTCGCTGGGAAGGGAATCGCAAGGAAGATGAGCTATGAGAGGCAGACAAGGAGAAACAAGTCAGAAACTCACAGACTGGGAGGAGCATGTCAATAGAGATGAGCCATGAGGGGCAGATGAGGAAAACTGAGAAACGCACTAGCTGGGAAGAGTATATCAAGGGATATTAGGCATAAGGTACGGAGAAAAAGGTCAAGAAACTCACAAACTGGGAAGAGTATGCCAATGGAGATAAGCCATCACGGGAAAACAAGGAGGAAAGAGTCAGAAACTCACGTGCTGGGACGAGCAACCCAAGTGAGATGAGCCTTGACGAGCAGACAAGGAGGAAAAAGTCAGAAACTCACAAACTGGGAAGAGCATGCCAATAGAGATGAGCCATGAGAGGCAGACAAGGAGGAAAAAGTGATAAACTCACTAGCTGGGAAGTGCATGGCAAGGGAGATGAGCCATGAGGGGCAGACAAGGAAGGAAAGGTCAGAAACTCACTCCCTGGGAAGGGCATGCCAATAGAGATGAGCCATGAGAGGCAGACAAGGAGGAAAAAGTGATAAACTCACTAGCTGGGAAGTGTGTGGCAAGGGAGATGAGCCATGAGGGGCAGACAAGGAAGGAAAGGTCAGAAACTCACTCCCTGGGAGTGCATGCCAATGGTGATGAGGCATTGAATGGCAGACAAGGAGGAAAAAGTCAGAAACTCACATGCTGGGAAGACCATGGCCAAGACAGATGAGCCATGAGGGGGAGACAAGGAGGAAAAGTCGGGACTCACTTGCTGGGAAGAGCATGCCAAGGGAGATGCGCCATGAGAGGCAGACAAGGATGAAACAGTCATAAACTCACTTCCTGAGAAGAGCATACCAAGGGAGATGAGCCTTGAAGGGTAGACAAGGAAGAAAAAGTCAGAAACTCACTCGCTGGGAAGAATATACCAAGGGAGATGAGCCATGATGAGCAGACAAGGAGGAAAAGGTGAGAAACTCACTTCCTAGGATGTGCATGCCAAGGGATATGAGCCATGAGAGGCAGACAAGGAGGAAAAAGTCAGAAACTCACTTGCTGGGAAGGCCATGCCAAGACAGATGAGCCATGAGGAGCAGACAAGGAGGAAAAGTCGGGACTCACTTGCTGGGAAGAGCATGCCAAGGGAGATGAGTCATGAGGGGCAGACAAGGAAGAAAGGTCACAAACTCACAAACTGGGAAGAGCATGCCAAGGGAGTTGAGCCATGAGGAGTAGACAAGGAGGAAAAGTCAGAAGCTCACAAACTGGGAAAAGCATTCCATGAGAAATGAACCATGAGGAATAGACAAAGAACAAAAGTCAGAAACTCACTCGCTGGGAAGAGCATGTCAAGGGAGATGAGCCATGAGGAGCAGACAAGGAGGACAAGGTCAGAAACTCACTTCCTGGGAAGAGTATGTCAAGAGATATGGGGTACAAAGAAGGAGGAAAAGGCCAAGAACTTACTCCCTGGGAAGACCATGCCAACAGAGGTGAGCCATGAAGGGAAGAGAAGGAGGAAAAGTTCAGAAACTCACTTCCTGGGAAGCACATGCCAAGGGAGATGAGCCATGAGTGGCAGACAAGGAGGAAAAGGTCAGAAACTCACATCCTGGAACAGTATGCCAAGGGAGATGAGCCATGAGGGGCAGGCAATGAGGAAACAGTCAGAAACTCACTTCCTGAGGGGCACCCTAAGGGATATGAGTTATGAGGGGCAAACAAGGAGGAAAAGGTCAGAAACTCACAAGCTGGGAAGAGCATGCCAAGGGAGACGAGCCATGAGTCGCAGACAAGGAGGAAAAGGTCAGAAACTCACATCCTGGAACAGTATGCCAAGGGAGATGAGCCATGAGGGGCAGATAATGAGGAAACAGTCAGAAACTCACTTCCTGAGGGGCACCCCAAGGGATATGAGTTATGAGGGGCAGACAAAGAGGAAAAAGTCCGGTACTAACTCCCTAGGAAGATCATGCCAACGGAGATGAGTCATGAGGGGAAACAAGAAAAAGTCGAAAATTCACTCGCTGGGAAGAGCATCCATCCCAAGGGAGATGAGCCATGAGAGGCAGACAAGGAGAAAAAAGTCAGAAACTCACAACCTGGGAGGAGCATGCCAATGGAGATGAGCCATGAGGGGTAGACGAGGAAAAGTGAGAAACGCACTATCTGGGAAGAGTATATCAGGGGATATTAGGTATAAGGTACGGACAAGGAGAAAAAGGTCAAGAAACTCACAGACTGGGAAGAGCATGCCAATGGAGATAAGCCATCACGGGCAAACAAGGAGGAAAGGTTCAGAAACTCACCAGCTGGGAAGAGCAACCCAAGCGAGATGAGCCATGAGAGGCATACAAGGAGAAAACGGTCAGAAACTCACAAACTGGGAAGAGCATCCCAATAGAGATGAGCCATGAGGCGCAGACAAGGAGGAAAGAGTCAGAAACTAACTTTCTGGGAAGAGCCACCAAAGGGAGATGTGCCATAAGGAGCAGACAAGGAGGAAAAAGTCAGCAACTCACTTGCTGGGAAGACCATGCCAAGGGAGATGAGCCATGAGGGGAAGAGAAGGGGGAAAAAGTCAGAAACTCACATGCTGGGAAGACCATGCCAAGGGAGATGAGCTATGAGGGGCAAACAAGGAGGAAAAGGTCAGAAACTCACAAGCTGGGAAGAGCATGCCAAGGGAGATGAGCCATGAGTGGCAGACAAGGAGGAAAAGGTCAGAAACTCACATCCTGGCACAGTATGCCAAGGGAGATGAGCCATGAGGGGCAGAGAAGGAGGAAAAAGTCTGAAACTCACAACCTGGGAGGTGCATGCCAACGGAGATGAGCAATGAGGGTAGATGAAGAGGAAAAAGTCTGAAACTCACTCGCTGGGATCCCAAGGGAGATCAGCCATCAGGAGCAGAGGAGGCCACAGTCTGACACTCACTTGCTGGGAAGAGCATGCCAAGGGAGATGAGCCATGAGGGGCAAACAAGGAGGAAAAAGTCGGAAACTCACTGGCTGGGAAGAGCATCCCAAGCGAGATGAGCCATGAGAGGCATACAAGGAGAAAAAGGTCAGAAACTCACTTTCTGGGAAGACCATGCCAAGGGAGATGAGCCATGAGGGGCAAACAAGGAGGAAAAAGTCGGAAACTCACTGGCTGGGAAGAGCATCCCAAGGGAGATGAGCCATGAGGGGTAGTCAAGGAGGAAAAAGTCGGAAACTCACTCGCTGGGAAGAGCATCCCAAGGGAGATGAGCCATGAGGGGCAGACAAGGCGGAGAAGGTCAGAAACTTACCAACTGAGCAGAACATGCCAATGGAGATAAGCCATCACGGGTAAACAAGGAGGAAAGAGTCAGAAACTCACCAGCTGGGAAGAGCAACCCAAAGGAGATAAGCCATGAAGAGCAGACAAGGAGGAAAAAGTCACAAACTCACCCTCTGGGAAGAGCATGCCAATAGAGATGAGCCATGAGGGGCAGAGAAACAGGAAAAGCCTGAAACTCACAATCTGGGATGAACATGTCAAGGGAGATGAGCTACGAGGGGCAGACAAGGAGGAAAAGGTTGGAAACTCACAAGCTTGGGAGGTGCATGCCAATGGAGATGAGAAATGAGGGTAGATGAAGAGGAAAAGTCTGAAACTCACTTGCTGGGAACAGCATCCCAAGGGAGATGAGCCATAAGTGGCAGACAAAAAAGAAAAGGTCAGGAACTAACTCTCTGGGAAGACCATGCCAACGGAGGTGAGCCATGAGGGGCACAGAAGGTGGAAAAGGTCAGAAACTGACTCTCTGGGAAGACCATGCCAAGGGAGATGAGCCATGAGGGGCAAACAAGGAGGAAAAAGTCGGAAACTCACTGGCTGGGAAGAGCATCCCAAGCGAGATGAGCCATGAGGGGTAGTCAAAGGAGGAAAAAGTCGGAAACTCACTTGCTGGGAAGAGCATCCCAAGCGAGATGAGCCATGAGAGGGATACAAGGAGAAAACGGTCAGAAACTCACAAACTGGGAGGAGAATGCCAATGGAGATTAGCCACGAGGGCAGATAAGGTGGAAAAGCCAGAAATTCACAAACTGGGAAGAGCATGCCAAGGGCAATGAGCCATGAGGCAGACAAGGCGGAAAAGGTCAGAAACTTACCAACTGAGCAGAACATGCCAATGGAGATAAGCCATCACGGGTAAACAAGGAGGAAAGAGTCAGAAACTCACCCCCTGGGAAGAGCAACCCAAAGGAGATAAGCCATGAGGAGCAGACAAGGAGGAAAAAGTCAGAAACTCACCCACTGGGAAGAGCATGCCAATAGAGATGAGCCATGAGGGGCAGACAAACAGGAAAAGCCTGAAATTCACAATCTGGGATGAGCATGTCACAGGAGATGAGCCATGAGGGGCAGAGAAGGAGGAAAAAGTCTGAAACTCACAACCTGGGAGGTGCATGCCAACGGAGATGAGCAATGAGGGTAGATGAAGAGGAAAAAGTCTGAAACTCACTCGCTGGGAAGAGGATCCCAAGGGAGATCAGCCATGAGGAGCAGAGGAGGCCACAGTCTGACACTCACTTGCTGGGAAGAGCATGCCGTGGAATATTAGCCATGAGGGGCTGACAGACAGGAAAAACTTACATCCTATGTATAATGACCACCCAAACAATTGTACAAGAGGTCAGTTGAGTCTTTGATAATCCTTCTGATTACATGTAAGCAACAAATCCTCACCACCTGCAATCCCAGACACAAACCCCTTTGAGTACCCTTCTTCCAATTGCTCCACAAAGAAAAACACATACACTCTGATTTGCATCCAGTCAATCCACCACTCAGCACATATCCCTAGTCATGAATAGATGACTAACCTCCTAATTGTCCTCAACACATTTAGCCATGGATGCCACAGAGTTGGATACACTCACTCTCTGTAGATAATCCACACAACCAAAGAAGGTAAGCATTGTTATCCAGACTTTGACAATGCATTTAACCAGATATCACATACAGTCTGTTGGTATCATGAAACCAAAGTATCATGAACTGAGTTCCAGACCTTGGATATGTATGTAGCACTTACAGCCTATCTCAAAGACAGCTTTTCACAAGTGTACTATAGCTGTTTGGGGCAATGACTCACATTAACCTATTTGAGAATTACAAATATGGCATTAGCATTACCCAGTGACCAAATCCACAGAATATGCCAACTCACAGCCTATCAAGTCCATACAGGCAGACATTTGCTGTGAGTGGATGAAGTATGTAATTAGACCTCAGCAAGAATTTACATTCTTTTCAGAATATAGAAATCATGTAAGGTTAACTCCAGTATAACCATATAAGCATACTCACTTTCTGTGTGGTTTACAACCAGTAGGATTATACTCTTATTAGTCTGTATCCATGATTTATGCATTAGAGGTGAGTACTTACATCCTGATTCATGCATGGGTAGTTGAGGAACATGCAGTACAAAAAGACTCACCATCTGCCACATTGTAGTTTACAGGAACAGTTATGAGTCAGTATATGCAAAACTGAGCAGAGACACACTCACATCCTATTGGAAATGTACCATATGAAGCTCATACAGCACTGAAATAACAACAAGGGCTTACCACCTGTGAAATATGTCAGAAGTCAAAAAAAAATGTGAAGAAGCCATACTCACAATCTAAAAGTGGACAGTGGACAATAAACCCTTGAGCAGTAATATGATTATATTTGCTACAATACTCACCAGCTGGAAACATAATAATAAAATAATTCAATCATTGTGAACAGAATGAAGCAGACTGCAGTAAAAATGTGCTTTACATACTTTCTGTGGTGAGCAGGGAGAAAGGGAGATCAACATAATTATAACACTTCCCAACGTAGACCTACATTCTGCTCAGAGGTAATGGTGTTAAGTTAGATAAGGCAATAGCATTCACAAGGATGATCAACTCACAAACTGAAAGGCCAAGTTACTGAGATCAATAATGTCCAGACAATGTCAACATATGTATGGACACTCACACTCTACCACCAAAATATCAAGGAATGACAAGACAAGAGGATAGCTTCAAGTCACTCACGGGCTGTTGTTACCTATGTTAAAACATGATAGTGCGGGTGTTACAACATTGTCGCACCAAAACGTGTGGAAAATAACACATGACCTTGCAGAACAAGGATTTTGCTTGTTTTTCGGAAAATCTGCCTGATCTTCGAACAGCTAAGAAAAGTGGTACCCATGCATTCAATCGTCTATCTTGCATTAGCCATGTCGTCTCTTACCTTCCACCTGCGGTATAATTATCCTTGGGTGTCCATGCATTGGTAGTCTGCTTTTGAAGGTGGAGAATTGGGTAGCTCACTCGTTGATGACTTGTTTGACACGAGATTCAATATCGATCCGCAATATCGACAGACAGAACAGTTTCAGAGTGCCACGGTCAAGGGCCTGTGAGGTTTTCACGATCAGCGCATCACAACCAGTACCCTCCTTGTTCATGTCTGAGAAGTATGGCTGAGCAAGCTGCTGTGTCATCGACAAGAAGCAACGTACCACGAAGACATATGACATAACGAGGCTTGTGTTTTACTTCGTCGAGTCGGTTGAGATATTTCTCTTCAAATATGTCTTTTGCGAGAGCGGGAACTTGCTTTTCAATTTCTTCAAGAGAAAGATCATCATCATCCCACATTAACTGGTTGCGTGCCTGCTGGTCCAGAGCATCCATCTTCGTGAAAATGGCGATGATGGGGACTTGAAAGATAATGAGAATGGGCAGTGGGCTCAAATGATGAAACAGACACTCGCTGACCATTTCCCGTGCCGCTCTCAAACAAACTCATCTCTGCATTGGTCATCCCTCTATCGTTACTAGTTGGCAAACAATACCTGAACCCCAAAAGTCAGAAATTGGAAAAATAACACGGAACTTCAGCGCACCAGATGGCATGCAGCTGATCCTTTAATTGACCACTCCTTGCTCGGTGTTCGATAAAGTCCTTGACTTTTTGCAGCTCGACAGCACCACCCGCTTCGAATCCGCAGGAGTCATGAAATACGAAGCCGTGAGCCGTTGGATATTGAAACTGGTGTTCGATCTCGTGCTTTCCGCGCTAAAAATTATCATGAGTGCACCACTGGAGGTCCAATTCGATCTGACACAGACCGAAGCTGACGGCTCCAACTTTGAATCGTTCTAGATCAGGTAAGTAAGAAAAGAATAAAGTAAAGTGCATTGGGGATATTGTGGTTAGGTATGGCACACACCACTTACATTGAGGTAAATCGGTTTGCGACCCTGGGTATGGCACACCTTTTCTAGAATGGTTGTCTTTCCAGCGTTGGCGTTGCCAATAACCAAAATTCGAAAACGTTGGACGTGCTATTTGGATATTAGATAGGAAATCTGCTATTGTTATGAGTGCTCCCTACAAAATTCTTGGAATTTTCTTGCGACATGATGGGCTCGATGTTGAATGGCTAAGATGATGTGCGAAGTGCGCTCGCCACGGGAGGCGTGCCTATCAATAATGCGATAAGGGGCCATTCCACCGGTGCAGTTTCTAGCCACGGGTTGGAAGCCCGTGATTGAAAGGATCACACTTACGACAGCGAAGCGTAAAACAGTGTATTGGAAGCTATGTCATATTAGTAAGTGTCTTCTATGGCGCAAGGAACAATAGATGGAGCGGTGGAATAATAGAATGACAAAGACAAAGGAAAATAAACAATCTCATGCGAGATAAAGCAACCACATCAGGGATTTGGGAATGTCTACATCCATTATGTAGACTCCCCAGCCTCCCTAGCCTCCCTAAATCTATAGTAAGCTTTTATACCGACTAGTAAATAGGGATCTCGCGAAAGTAGTGTGTCTAGCCGAGCTAGCTAGCTCTCCTAGACGGCTCTAGACGGGATACTTACTGATCTTCCCACTTTCCTGATGCACACTCGCACAAAGTGAGCCAGTCCTTTGGCCTTTGTTCGGGTTCCCTGTATACTAGTCGACATCCAGTACAATGGGCGGATCCTAAACAACGCGGGATTTTTATTCTCAACAGCTGAAGGGCAGCTGAAGGGCATTTAAGGGGAAATTAAATAGATGCGAACGACGGCGAACTGAGTCTAGACAAACATCCTGGCACATTTTGCGCATAGTTCGAGTGAGATGAACTCGAAAGTGAGGCCCCAACCTCAAATCTATATAGTATTAGTTGCAAATACTCTCTAAAGGCACTCTATATAACTCATGTCCATCTACGTCCTAATTCAATATTTCTTCCCTTCATCGTCGAGAAAAACATATTAGAAAACAACACAGAGTGGTTTATGATATGCTGTATGCCCAAATGCCCACGCAGCGTTCGGTCGCACACACTGGAAAAAACGTCACGATACCATCCTTTAGGCACTATGTGGGAAGTAACGCTGCGACACAAAAAGGACTCCAATGGAGACTGCCTGAAACCCAGTCTTCAAGACCCTTGATGTACAGAGCCACGTCTTTATCGATTTCGACGTTCCATGACGGCAGTGATGCCTTGGTTGCCTGGAATAATTCTAGAGTTTCACGACACATGTTTCCGATGTGATCCACAGCTCCTTGGAGGTCCAATTTGAAAGATTTCATAACCATAACAACGATATTGTAAGTATCACCACGCGACTGTTCGACATTGTATGAAAAGATATCCTACTAGTACAAGCATGTAAACAGCGTACACGTAGAGATAAGTTGGAGTATTCCCCACGTTACTTAGCGCAATAAAATCGTTGGCACAGTTGGATAAAAGAATAATGCTAGGATCATCCATGACAAAGCCAGGAAGCTCTATCCCGAAAGAATACTCTAATAACTCGAAGCAAGGGCGACAGCCACTGTTATCACGTCGAAGTGGCAGGAAGGAATTCTGCAATATCTAAGGGGGAGGCGACTTGCTTTATGATACAACGACCCCAAAAGCTGAGAAAGTTGTGGAATATCCATTAGAAATATTCATGGCAACAATAAACGGTCGTTACTCACTCACGAACTATTCTACTCGCCTCTGGTTCTGCCTCTGGAAGTATTATACGATAGATATGAGGGGATGCAAGGGCATTCAAAATAACCTCGGAGAATGTGACTATCTCCCTCATGGATAGATTGTCAGAAATCATCGAGATGGAATAATATATTCATATCATAAAGTCACAGACAAGACGGAGAGGGTTGTCATCAACATCGTTACACCAGTATGCTGATAATTGCCCTGCTTTGAGTCCATATAAACGATGATGTTTCGCCTCTGTCATCAGGGGTTTGGGAATGTCTACACCTATTATATAGACTCCCTAGACTCCCTAGCCTCCCTAGACTCCCTAGCCTCCCTAGCCTCCCTAGCCTCCCTAGACCTATAGTAAGTTTTTATACCAACTAGTTGTTGGATAACACCGTAGAAATCCCATCACCATATATGGGCAAACAATAATACAATAGGATCGAAACAACAAAGGAACTATGCATGAAAGCATATCCTATTGTTCTTTTGTGTTTCATACCTTTCCTTGTTCTACCTATTGTCCGTCTTACTTATTGTTTACTTCTGGTATACATGTAGTAGCTAGAACGTCTCTATACCTCAGTCCGTTATACACTAATACGAGACTGAGGTAAGTCGCTTTACTTATACCGTTACTGCAGTATACTCATGTATTATAGATTACTATTAGGTATCTATCACAGTCCGTTATACACTAATACGAGACTGAGATTACTATTAGGTCTTACATTCTAACAGGTTATGGGCCTATACTTTAAGTAGGACCAATACTATTTTTACCTATGGCCACTCCGACTTCCGCAGATGCTCTTGCACCTTCCGTTCCCCTTGTTCGAACGAATATTACTTACACTGGACCCAAACTTGACAAACTAAAATCAAATTACCGTCCTTGGCTTCGTGCCACAGACCTCTTTATCACCCTCACTGGGCTTTCTGGCTATATCGATGGTACAGTTCCTGAACCCGATAGCACCGAACCTCGTGCCAAGGCCAACTGGCTGGCAAACAGCTCCTTAGCTGCTGCACTCATTATCTCCACTGTTGAGACATCTGAGCAGGATTATCTTGATCGCAAGTTGGGTGCCAGAGCTTGTTGGGAGACTATCCGGCAACGACACCAGAGTGAGGGACCTATTCGTCAGGTGCAATTACTACAGGAGGCCCTCACCACTCGCTGTACCCGGTCTACTCCCTTACCCGTAACTGCCGAGAAAATTTGTTCTCTGATCGATAGAGCTTACGAAATGGGTGCTATCTCTCAGGATTTATTGAAATGCATTGCCCTTTTAGGTTCTCTTGGAAATGATTTTAGCAATGTGCGGTCTATCGTCACTCGGGATATTTCTGCCTCCACCGACTCTACTCCTTTCACTTCCACTCAACTGCGTGTCTATTTGGACAGTGAACAGAATCTTCTTAACTCGGATAAGATGCATCCTATCGACTCTGTTGCCTTGTCCGCTCAATCCAAATCAAGTTCTATAATCTGTTCCAATTGCAAACGTGCTTACCATGAGTTAGAGTTCTGTATCCGTCCTGGTGGGGGAATGGCAGGTAAGACTCTCGATGAATCCAAGCAGGCTCGCCGTCTTGCCCGTGGCTCCAAGTCAAATAGTTCAAACTCACCTACCATTAGCCCTGGTTCCAAATCGAGCGGTTCAACTATAACTGCCATTAGTTCTACTCCTGCACCCACTGCACCAAAGGTTCCCATTAAGTTGCAAGGTGCCGACGGTAAAATCTACATTGTCAACATGGACTCATCGGACTTCTCCTCTTCGGACATCCCTACTGCCAATGTCGCTTTTTCCTCTAACTCCATCTCATTACCCCCCCTTCGATATCTTTGTCACCACAAGACACTATTGAGTATGATGGATGGCTTGTCATTGAGGAGGAGTTAAAAACGAATATCGACTGGTCCAAACATAGCCAATCTACCATGGCAGCTATTAATACAACTGACATCATTCCTGTATCCTCCCCTACTCGCACACCTATCTCCAATGACTCGCATCCATTCTGGATGGATAGTGGTGCCTCCATTCATATATCTCCTGACTGAACTGACTTCCTAACCTTGAAAGCCGTTACCCCTCGCTCTGTTAAAGGCTTGGGTGGCTCCTCTGTATGGGCGATTGGCATTGGGGATATCAAATTACGGATAGGTCGAGGCACACATATACTATTACAAAATGTTTTATATATTCCAGATGCCACCGTACGATTAATTTCAATCCACTGCCTCACAAAAGACTCGAATGTCATTGCACATTTTGATGACGCCTCCTGCTGGCTTAGCACAAAGTCGTCTGGAACAATTATAGCTCGAGGAAACTTACTTCCACAAAAACACCTTTATTCTCTGAACCTTTACTCAGCCCAAACTGAACACGCTCTCATTGCTCATCGCGCACCTACCATTGAATCGTGGCACCGTCGACTTGGCCATGCGAACTATCAAGCTATTCATGATATGTTCCATTCTGGCCTCATCCAAGGTACGACAGCCCCCAACCCCTCCATCACTCCCACTAAATGTGACGCCTGTATTCTTGGTAAACAGACTAAGACATCTATTCCAAAAACACGTGAAGAGGGGCAAGGGCATAGAGCGACAAGGCGATTAGAGAAAGTATGGATAGATTTGTCTGGACCTAGTCCTGTCACCTCGCGAACTGGCAATAACTACGTCATGAATATCGTAGACGACTATTCAAGTTACTGTTGGACAATCTTACTAAAACTTAAGAGTGATGCTTTCTCGCAACTTCAAATTTGGGAACGTGCACGGGAAGTTGAAATGGGGTCAAAGGTTGGAATTTACCGGACAGATAATGGAGAACTTAAAAGCCATGAAATGATTCGTTGGTTAGCCTCTAGAGGGACTGATCATCAATTCACAGCTCCATACACATCAGCACACATTGGACGTGTTGAACGATTGCACCGCACCTTAATGGGCAAGGCTAGAACTATGCGCATTTACGCTGGACTACCTACATATTTGTGGGACGAATTTTATCTTACTGCAGCTCATTTGCATGTCAAAACAACTACCAAATCCCTGATAGGCAAAACACCCTGGGAATCGTGGTATGGCAGAAAACCGGACTATTCTTACATGCGGGAGATCGGGTGCCGTGCATTCGTCTTAATTCAAAACAGGGTTAACCCAAAGATTTATGAGCGATCCATTGAGTGCATTTTAATTGGATACGATGACAAATCTAAGACATACAGGTGCTACGACCCAAAAACACGACTAATCTACAGTTCCTATCATGTTCGATTTCTCGAAAGCCATGATGGTCACCCACGCCCTACCACTATCACCTCCCATAGTCCAAATTTAGAATCAGATCTGATCCCTCCTTCTCAGGATCACTACTCTACCAGCATCCCTCTCGAACTTCCTGATCTGAATCCTACCTTGCCAATACAAGAAATTCCTCCCATTCAGGACATTGGCGAATCATCAGATCTACCCCTTCGACGTTCCAATAGGACCACAGCTGGCCAACCTACTTCAACTGCTCGACTTGATCGTGCTGTTCAGGAATCCAAAGATAGTGCTGAGCGTTTACGATTACAACGACAGGAACGCTTGACTGCCATCAACGAATTACATACTACTGCTCCTACATCAACACCACCTGTTGACAATGATGAGTTACAGCGTGTTTTGTTATCCCTTCAATGCGGCTCTGACCTACCAAACGAGAATGTCACCTTAGCCGCTTTAACTGATACACTTGGCATTGATCCGTTAACATGCAATGATGAACCACAAACTTGGGCGGAAGCCCTCCATTCTGGAGATGCCTCTCGATGGCGGGTTGGTTACCAGGAGGAGTTGGACTCACTCAAACAAATGGGTGTATATAAATTGGTTCCCCGGTCTGAAGTTCCCCAGGGATGCAAGATCCGAAAAGGACGTCCTGTATTTCGCATTAAACGAGATGAGTCTGGCCGAGCCATTCGTTGGAAGGTGCGATTGGTCTTTAAAGGGTTTGAGCAAATATATGGTAAGGATTATCATAAAACGACCTCACCGACTGCACGCATGGAATCCTGGCGTATTTTGCTGCACATTGCCGCTACTCTCGGTTGGGACGCACAAACAAATCGACATCAAAACCGCTTTTCTTTATGGTCTCCTACCTGATGATGAGGTGCAATATATGTCACAACCAGAAGGATTTGAGGAACCTGGCAAAGAAGATTATGTGTGGATGATAGTTCGGGGCCTATACGGCATGAAACAAAGCGGCCGAATATGGAACAAAACCATGAACGAACAAATGTTAAGTTGGGGTTTCACTCGCCTTACATCAGAATCTTGCATTTATTATAGACAGACTACTACTGGAATCATCATTGCTGCCGTACATGTGGACGATTTCCTCTCTATTGCCAGTTCTGCTGCCGAGAATAACACCTTTAAGGATCAGATGCGTCATGTGTGGACCATTTCCGACCTTGGCTCTGTCCACTTTGTTGTTGGAATTGCCGTGGAATGGGATCGGCCAAATCATTCTGTTTACCTTTCCCAAAACTGCCCTTATCGACAAAATTATACGTCAATTTGGCCAAGACACTTCCACCGCTGTTTCTACACCTATGGATCATAGTTTGAAACTTCGCAGATTCGACCGTACTTCACTATCAACAATCGAGGTTGACGACCTACTCAAAATCCCATATCGATCTCTTGTTGGCTGTTTACTTTATTTAGCCATTTCCACACGTCCTGACATTTCTTTTGCTGTACAACAACTCTCACAGTTTCTTGACTCTTATTCTACACCGCATTGGCATGCTGCCATTCGAGTTGTTCGGTATCTCAAAGGCACACGAAACCTTAAGCTATGCCTGGGTGGTTCCAATAAAATTGAACTCACCGGGTATACAGATTCTGATTGGGCCAATTGTCTTGACACTCGACGCAGCATTAGCGGTTATGCCTTTACTCTGGGATCTGGCCTTATCTCATGGGCCACAAAGAAGCAAAAGACTGTCGCTGCCTCTTCCTGTGAGGCTGAATATGTTGCTGCTTTCGAAACTGTCAAGGAGGCTAGCTGGCTTCGCGCATTATTCACCGGG